>CM067368.1:8108225-8618225 GCA_034401795.1 Chaetoderma sp. LZ-2023a
CACGACACGACGATGTTAGAGCGACTCACCAGAAAATTGTGAAATTCATACGATTATTTGTGTTAAATAAAATAATGCACGCTAGAATGGCGTTTAACTGTTTGTTGCAAAAGTGTTTAGGAAAGTCTCATATGAAGAGAAAGCTACACAGCTATCATCCCACAATGATCCTGCGCACTTCAACATGTCAAGATATTTTGCATTTATGATGTTCATCTGCAAAATACCATTTCAAAAAGACCACCCTTCCAGAGTATCCATCCATCATCTGCAGGGGCGTAGCCAGGGGGGGGGGGTGTTCGGGGGGGGGGGGGGGGGGGGGGGGGGGGGGGGGGGTGTTCGATCGAACCACCCCATTTATACAGAGTTCCGTTTTCTATTCATCACAAAATTATTTTTATGTATGTTCTCGCATGAGTCCTGAGCAGTCTATAACTTATTAATGTCTATGTACAGCGCGTTGTCGGTAGTGGCAGTCTATACAGTTATTATGTCTATGTACAACACGTCGGTAGTAGCAGTCAGTAGATTTATGTGCCGCTGCGGTAAGTATTACTTAATCTATTCTAGTACGGTATAGTAGACTGATTTTAATTATGACTGAACACGTGTTAGCAATATTATAATCTTGTTGCCAAACTCCCAAATTCTAACATTTGTGAAATCCACTCATGGACAAATTTGGTCTCGTTACATCATACGGGGTGGTTTGAAATGCTTAGAGCCCCAGCTTCCGAGATCCTTAATCGACCAGGTTCATATAATATTTAATCAATTCAGGCATATTTAAAACTAAAACTCAATATATACATCCGAAAATGCACGAGAAGCCATCTAAGAGCATCTGGTTTTCAAAATTTCCCTGGGGAGGACCCCCGGACCCCCCATTTGGTGATTAGGTTCCACTTTCTTCATACTAAGAACCACCCCATTCCATAAGCTGGCTACGCCCCTGATCTGACCTCATCGCTTCATAATCACCACAGAGAGTGTATGAAGATGTCATAATCGTCACAAAGACCATCATCAAGTCTCCAATGGTCCAACGCATGTATGAATTGTATGTCTGTAATTCTTTGCTATTTAATAAATATGCTGTAGGCAGCAACACCACCCAGTCAAATTAGTTTCAAAATATTCAACAGCTTACCTGTGTATTTTTTTGGGAAATTGATAGTTAGGTTGTTCAGAGATCGATCGATCCCAACATCATCACCACCATCAAATCTCTAATGGTCCAACACGTTGTATGAATTGTATGTCTTTGTAATTCTTTGCTATTTAATAAACATGCTGTTGAAAATTTTGACACTAATTTGACTACACGCTGTTGCTGCCTTAGGCAGCAACAGCACCCAGTCAAATTAGTTTCAAAATATTCAACAGCTTACCTGTGTATTTGGAAATTGATAGTTAGGGTGTTCAGAGATCGATCGATCCCAACACAACCCCGTATTATCAAAGTAAAACAGCATCTTTGATGTAACTGTTTACTAAAGAAAATCCTAGGCTCTCTATTATATCTCATTTGATCTATTAACCAATATACTGTTTGATCAACCGACTTAGGAACGAGCATCATGTCTCCACCCATATCTCGCAAAGCTGGATTTGGTAGTGATTAGGTGATTGATTGATTGATTAAGGATGGGATACAACTTACAAGTGTAATCAGAGGTTTCGCCCTGCCATTTTTAGATTTTCTAGATTTCTTTTTCAGATTTCGCGGATTTCTTCCGATCACGCCAAAAGTTGTGGAACATTAGTGTATGCTATCACGCTTTCTTGTGTTAATATTTGAGCAAATTCGGATCAGTAGTTTCCGAGATAAGATTATATCCAGAATTTGATCTGATGCCCAGCCCCCCCCCCCCCCAACCCAGGTTCTTTTATGAGGATCACGGCTGGGAATCCTCTTGCACGGCAAGTTCTTTCATTGGGTTAACATTTGAGCCAAACTGGATCCGTACCGGTTGCAGTCGGACAAGTGTTTAATTTTCGCAACAGGACCATCAGGACAGCCATCACCACCATTACCATTACCACAACCAACAGCACCATCATTACTACCACTCCCATCACCGACAACAACAACAATAAGCCTGTCATCGTAACCATGACCCGGCATTACCACCACCATTATCAGCACCACTGCCAACACCACCACCACCACCACCATCATCACCACTACCAGCACCAACACCAACACAATTACCTACAAGAGCTCCACCGCCAGTGACAACAACACTACCGCCACCAACAACACCACCTCTACAGCCACCACAACCACCATCACCAACACAATCCCTCCACTACCAACACAATCACGCCCAACAACAGCACCTTATTAAGCTTAGTTATATCTATACACCTGTGCAAAAGTTAAGCACCACCCTATTTTTACGCACATGCGAGGGTATATTCATGTGCTATGAAGAAAGCAATAGCATAAACATTTATGTACCCATCCATCTTAGTGCAAGAGGTAATAATGCAACTAGAGGAATGCTGATTATGATGGTGGGGAAACACTGTATGTTTTTGTTTGAACTTGAAAACGAGGCCTGAATATGGTTACGTTGACACAACTGACAACTATTGCCCTACAGTTGACACACGTGGCTAGATTGTCATTAATGGTGTCTGAAAACGAAGTTTAACATCTGTGCACGAGTTTGAGACTGTCATTATTAATACCGGGTATATCCACCTTGTGCCTGGATGGCGGCCTGGACACGACGTCTCATGCTGGTCACCAACCGACTGATACGCCATTGTGGTATTCGTTGCCATTCAAGATGGAGTGCGTCTGTTAATTCCTGTAGGTTCTGCACAGGAGGATCCCTCCTTCTCACCATGTTTCCCAGAATGTCCCAGATATGCTCAATAGGGTTCATGTCAGGGCTCCTTGCTGGCCATGGTAGGGTTTCGATGGCATTCTGGCGGAGGTATTCATGCACAGCTCTAGCACGATGTGGTCGGGCGTTGTCATCCATGAATATAGGGTGGGTTCCAGGTGCATGATTTACAAAATGAGGGACCACAACTCTATCCAGTATGGAATCTTGATATCTTTGTCCATTTAGTGTTCTAGGTACAGTCAACAGATCCAGCTTACAATCAAATGAGATGCACCCCCATATCATAACGGAACCTCCACCAAATGGAACTTCTTCCATGATGTTATGTTGGTCGTACGCCGTGCGTCTGGACCTCCATACACGAGTTCGACCATCTGTGGCATGAAGCAGGAACCGACTTTCATCGGACCAGTGTACCCGTCTCCAGGATCTCATGTTCCAGTGTCTTCTTTCGTTGCACCACCTCAGACGCTCCTCTTTGTGGTGTGCAGTGAGGAGAGGACGTCTGACAGGTCTCCTAGCTTTCATGCCAGCAGCATACAGTCTCCTTTTGACGGTAGACATTGACACTCTATTGCGCGTTTCCCATTGCTGGCTGAGCACTCTGCTGTTGGTGAATGGAGATCTCCTAGCAAGGCGTACTAGGGCTCGATCACACGGGGCAGTAGTCTTCTTCGGTCTTCCGGATCTAGGCCTGTCCTTCACCTCGTTAGTTTGCCCATGTTTTGCAATCAAACGACTGATTACAGTATGGTTAATGTTCAGCTGTCTGCCAATCTCTCTGCATGACATACCAGTGGTATGCATGCCTATTATTTGCCATTTCACACGATCACTTAACCTTCGTCTTGCCATAGCGGTTCACAATCAAGAGCTAATTCTCTCTGTACAAATAAACCACGGTCATGAACACAAAATTCCTAATCTTGTCGCCTAAATCTGTATGTAATGTTCTACACCTCAAACTGGACTTTTACATAACTGAACATGTGTGCTGTTTCCCGCCACGCACGGACATCAAGCGGCGTGAAGTCATGCATGCATGTGCATTTCGTACTTGGAATTATGTCAGCTAACGCGGGGACAAAAAGTATGGCAGCCTAGTTGTACCATCATGTTTCTACGTTCTATTGTTTTTGCTGGTGCTTAACTTTTGCACAGGTGTATAGTTCAATATAAAACAACTCATGATCATAATCAAAATCATGTATCTGTTTTAAAAAACCAACCTGCGAAAAAAAACCAAGGATGAGAGGTGCTACATTTGAGAAACGAGTGGACATAATCGTTACGAAATGTTCTTATACTATATTATATACACCTGTGCAAAAGTTAAGCACCACCCTATTTTTACGCACATGCGAGGGTATATTCATGTGCTATGAAGAAAGCAATAGCATAAACATTTATGTACCCATCCATCTTAGTGCAAGAGGTAATAATGCAACTAGAGGAATGCTGATTATGATGGTGGGGAAACACTGTATGTTTTTGTTTGAACTTGAAAACGAGGCCTGAATATGGTTACGTTGACACAACTGACAACTATTGCCCTACAGTTGACACACGTGGCTAGATTGTCATTAATGGTGTCTGAAAACGAAGTTTAACATCTGTGCACGAGTTTGAGACTGTCATTATTAATACCGGGTATATCCACCTTGTGCCTGGATGACGGCCTGGACACGACGTCTCATGCTGGTCACCAACCGACCACTGCCATTGTGGTATTCGTTGCCATTCAAGATGGAGTGCGTCTGTTAATTCATGTAGGTTCTGCACAGGAGGATCCCTCCTTCTCACCATGTTTCCCAGAATGTCCCAGATATGCTCAATAGGGTTCATGTCAGGGCTCCTTGCTGGCCATGGTAGGGTTTCGATGGCATTCTGGCGGAGGTATTCATGCACAGCTCTAGCACGATGTGGTCGGGCGTTGTCATCCATGAATATAGGGTGGGTTCCAGGTGCATGATTTACAAAATGATGGACCACAACTCTATCCAGTATGGAATCTTGATATCTTTGTCCATTTAGTGTTCCAGGTACAGTCAACAGATCCAGCTTACAATCAAATGAGATGCACCCCCATATCATAACGGAACCTCCACCAAATGGAACTTCTTCCATGATGTTACGTTGGTCGTACGCCGTGCGTCTGGACCTCCATACTCGAGTTCGACCATCTGTGGCATGAAGCAGGAACCAACTTTCATCGGACCAGTGGACCCGTCTCCAGGATCTCATGTTCCAGTGTCTTCTTTCGTTGCACCACCTCAGACGCTCCTCTTTGTGGTGTGCAGTGAGGAGAGGACGTCTGACAGGTCTCCTAGCTTTCATGCCAGCAGCATACAGTCTCCTTTTGACGGTAGACATTGACACTCTATTGCGCGTTTCCCATTGCTGGCTGAGCACTCTGCTGTTGGTGAATGGAGATCTCCTAACAAGGCGTACTAGGGCTCGATCATCACGGGCAGTAGTCTTCTTCGGTCTTCCAGATCTAGGCCTGTCCTTCACCTCGTTAGTTTGCCCATGTTTTGCAATCAAACGACTGATTACAGTATGGTTAATGTTCAGCTGTCTGCCAATCTCTCTGCATGACATACCAGTGGTATGCATGCCTATGATTTGCCATTTCACACGATCACTTAACCTTCGTCTTGCCATAGCGGTTCACAATCAAGAGCTAATTCTCTCTGTACAAATAAACCACGGTCATGAACACAAAATTCCTAATCTTGTCGCCTAAATCTGTATGTAATGTTCTACACCTCAAACTGGACTTTTACATAACTGAACACGTGTGCTGTTTCCCGCCACGCACGGACATCAAGCGGCGTGAAGTCATGCATGCATGTGCATTTCGTACTTGCAATTATGTCAGCTAACGTGGGGACAAAAGGTATGGCAGCCTAGTTGTACCATCATGTTTCTACGTTGTATTGTTTTTGCTGGTGCTTAACTTTTGCACAGGTGTATAGATGTACTAGACCTTGGCCCCAGTTTTCCAAAGGCAATGTTAATAGTTCTTTGCTTAGCCAATGTTTACCAGCCTACACAAAGTTAGTTAGGATTTTCTGAATAGCATTTACAATTCTAACAGGTAGATCAACAACTGCAAATTTGTGCCATAATTTAGAAGCTGCGAGTAAGTTTGCAACAATAATACTACCTCTGAGAGAGAGAGAGAGAGAGAGAGAGAGAGAGAGAGAGAGAGAGACCTCGACAATGAGAGCCAATTGTCAAGTTTGTTATTTACATCAGCTTCTATGTTTTCCCAGTTATGATTAACAAGGTCTTTATGGCTCTAAACATATAGCATACAAAGCACCAAATAACAAACATCCCTGCCTAATACCACGTTTGAAAGCAAAAGGGGCAGATAATGAATCATTAATTTTTAATAAACTTTGAGTATCTGTATAAAGCATTTGAATACATCGGGAAAAGAAATCACCAAACTCGAATGCTTTTAATGTGTCATGCAGATAAAGAGTTTGTGCATTCTACTACATCCGTTATTAACCTGATGTTGTTAGCAATCTTCCACTTAGGAATACAATAACTTTGGTCAATGTGAATTATTTCAGGAAGGACCTTGCTTAACCGGTTGCACAATACTTTATAAAATTCAGCAGGCAAACCATCAATGCAAGGAGAATTATTATTGTTTAATTTATTCACTGCATTTGAAATCTCAGACAAGGTAATCAGAGTTTCTAGCTCAAGGCGAGTTACGTGATGGCTTTTGGACCGATGATTTGTTAGCCTTATCAGATGATTTATCATCATCCTTTTATTGAGACAAAGTTTTCGGAAAATTTTCATCATTAAGGGCAAGTTCATTGTTCAGTTGCATATCACGGTTTTGACTATCGTCGAAAACCATGTTCTCATTATCTGGCGACAGAACATTAGACAGGCATGACCTCTGAAAATGTCCCTTTTCTCGACATTTAAAACAAACTGTCTCATCAGTACCGATAAACATATCGATGAGATTTACCAATATATTGAAGAATTCATGATCATCACGGAAATAAATCGATTCCATAAACTAAATCTGACTTTTTTCTGCGATTTGGGAAAGGTGGTCTTCCTTTCTCTGTACTTAAATTTGAACAGAACTAAAAACACTTTGAATTTGAAAGTAATACAACAATTGATAACTTTATTAATTGCTATAATTTACAAAGGCCGCATAGAAGGCTTGTACAATAATTGAGATAACTTTTAACGTGATAATAATTATAAGCTACTTGCTATACTAACTCGTAATCAATATGAAGACAACCAGTCCGATCTCTGGTTGGAATAAAAATATGTACTGATCTCGCAATGGTACAAAGATAACCGAAAACAGAGCAAGTAGTATAGCCGGTATTAGAAGAATACCAGCACCCTCCACAGGCAACCGTTCCACGATCCACAGCTCCCACCGTCCTCTCAATTCCTGAGGCATAGGAATTTGAGACATGGGCCCTACAAATACATAGCATACCTCATGTCTCTAAATGCGAAGGTCCGAACACATATTTAGAGACACGGATCCACAGGGATATACCAACTCTGAACATACACATTACATGGTCCGAATGCCCATTTAGAGACAGACATTCTACATGGTATACCAATCACACATTGCGGGTCTAATCATCCGGAGACGAATTCTGATCAATATGAGTGCTTCTCCTGACCTAATAGTGGACACGTTTTTCGCCATTTACAGCCACCCCTAGAACTATGGATTTACATGCATGGTGTAGGCTGTGCGGTACGGCGGGAAGAGGGGGCAAGATCATTACATGACCTGGGCAACTATGCAAATATATCGCTTAAGACATGCTTCTCCTGACCTAATGATCCCAACAGTAGTAGACGAGTTACTCGCCCGAAATTCACCAACAGTACATGAGTTAAGAAGCTATCCACTGACAGAAATGGCATTAACAGAATTATGGAAGTATTTAAATCATCTGCAACGATCTAGATGCTGTCAAGCCTGAAAATCCGGCTGCATTCCACTCTAATCTCTCCTGGTTCCATCGAGCCGAAATTTGTTACCATCTCTAGTTGGATATCATACACGGAACGATGAGAAGACGACATTCTAATGTTCCTCGGAACTGCTCTGCTTGCTGCAAGCAGAGCACTTGAGCGGCCTGTGGTAATGTATCCTATTCTCTCCAGCGCGAGACTGCTCAAACAAACACGTAGTCATGACCAGTGTCACATCGGCATGAGGGGATTACCAACAGGCTCTTCCAGCTGCCTTGGCAATGCTCACTTGGCAGAACGCTAAAGTTCCTACCATCTGCACCATGGCAGACTCTAGCATGTTCACAGGTGACACAGAGCATCTGGTGCCGCATCGGCTGCAGATAACCTCGTCCAGACCTTTCGACACCATAGAAGTGGCAGACATACTCAATTTCCTCACGTGGGTGAAATCGGTCATAGATATTTTTCCGCAGATGGTCGTGGAAGGGATTGTCCTAAGTCTCGTCTCGGAAGTGGGCCCACTTGGCATCTAATATCATGGCTGACTGTGAGGCAGCCACCATAGGTATGAGCAGTAGTATACCCAGCAACCTATACATGGATGGTTAAACCGAACAAGGTGAACCCCTCGAGAAATATGTGCGCCAGATCGAGCCCTCTCCCAGCTTCAATACCAATCTTCATCCCATCTGGGGCAGGTCTTAGCTGCTTCACTTTACCACCAGCTAGAAGCCACAGCTCTAGCACAATTGGTGTTGTTTGCGGACTTGTGAGCCTGACACACTCAAAGAGTTGTACAGAGCCCTTCGACTTGGAGGAATGTGACATAACCTCAACCCATAAGACAGCCTCCTGAATATTGATAGCTTCCTCTGGTCCATCAAAGGGGCGACGCAGCAGGAGCTTTCCTCCAGTGACCCCAATCCTATGACTCACTGCAACTAGGGTTGTACCATCTCCTATATAGGTCAAGAGAGATGTCCCCCAGTTATAAATCTTCCAGACTGTGCCATCTTTCTTCACAACAGTAGAGAGGGGCGTGACCTCCAGGTCAATAACCGCTGGAGGTCTATATAGTGGCACCCATGCTCGCCAATTACCACCAGGTCCAGCACAGTACCACACCACGTTCTATTCGAAGACTACCTGCAGCTGTTTCATGTGACGTCGGTGGGGCATGCTTCACAGTCGGCTCTACGACATAAAAGCTGAGATCAGCATCCAAAGTGTTAACATCTAGTTGGTAGATGTGCGGTTCAGTATCGCATAGAATGGGTTCTCTCCAAGGTAGCTCAGCATTCCACTACGTACGTACACGCCAATGTGTTACATCCGCCACCAACAATACCTACCACAGCACACTGACTGAAGTAGGGTTAGACGTGATAGAATATCTGCCAGGAGCCACCAGCAAACTGTGGAAAGCGATCAGCCCCCACATGTTCACCCACATAAATCACCTGTTTGACAGCTCCACCATAAGTCAATATGTCAGCATGTATGGTCTGTCGGATGCCCAATTAGAGTTTACGCTGCTATTACTTATTGACATGTCCCCATCATGACATCATATCAGACCTATCAAGCATTCACCAAGATGTTGAAAAAGGAGATAGAGGAGCAGTCACACACCTTCTCTGGGATGGTAGATATGGTAGTACAGGAAATGCATTGTCGACAAAAGGCGAGGGACTGCAGCCGGTGATCTGGTATGAACAGAGCGCCAGAGAGGTGAGGAGATTAAAGGACTACAACTCTGTACAAGGATATGAGAGCCTCATCCAGCAGGAGGGGGGCATTGTAGGGCCATACTTGTATGATTTCTCGGATGACGAGTGTGATGAGTCTGTACAAGTCTTGCAGTGGGAAGAGAAGTATAAATCCAAGAAATTCCACCAATGGCGGGCGTACTACCAGGTAGATAAGGTGACGTTCCAGATGTCATGGCTACGAAAGCAACTGGCCCCCTGGCATTATGCTGGATGAGGGGTGTTTGAAGGAGGTATGTCTCCACACCAACAAGCTTGTTCAGTTTGCCAGGCTCTCCAAGATGAATCCCACAATGACTCATCAGCAGATCCTACAGGTCCTAGCACGAGTTTAAGAACTAAAGAACTGGCTAAATCGGAGTGGTGAAGGCAGCCTGAATTGTATCCCAACCTGGAAGCTGAGGAGGGTGGTACAGTCCACAGCTGGTGACTCCAGCAGATTGACACCATCAGACAGAATCTCGGCCAATAGACAGAAAAGTACCGCAGAACATGCAGGCCATATAAAACAATCTACAACAGTCTAGCACGCACAACTACAGCTGTGGGTGTGATTGGAGCCAGTGTTGATGTTCCCCCCCCCCATTGCCACCATCGCTACAGGGGTGGGTACTATCGTCGCTATCCCGCTTGGTGGAGTGACCTTTGCCGCTACTGTCCTGGCCACAGGCTTGGCGGTTGGACAGCATAAGATCAACAGGAAGCTGGAGAAGCATGCTAAGTATATAACACTGGCGCAGAGCAGCCTACTGGCTATCTACGAGTCTGTCAGCAAAGCTCTCGAGGATGGACAGGTCAGTGATGAAGAGCACCACCATATATTGAAACTCCAAACCCTGTAATGCACAGAGAAACCCAAAGTGCGTCAACAATACCTCAAAGGCTCCAGCGGGTGGATGGACATGGAGGAGTTAAAAAACGAGATGCTGTGGCAGGGCCGCATCGAAGATCTCTACGGTGCCAAATAGTATGTTGCATCCGCTGCTGGAACAGCCACTTTAAGATGATGACTATAGATGGCATTCCTGACGAATGGTCAATGGGCGGTCCCGCATCAATTTCTCCTTCAATCCGCGACCACTGACAAACCTCACAATCACCATCAAGGATGCGAAGAAAGCTCTTAGCTGGATGGCAGGCCCAAATGTCTCATTCTGGAACCAACAGCTGAACTTTGCCATGCAGTGTGCCACAGCAGGATGCGGCATCGGCGCGGGTTTTCTGCAATCCTATTCTGGTACCCCTGAAGCTGTGCTCATTCCCAGCTGTCTAAGACTCCATGTGTACTACATGGTGAGATGAATCCTCCATGAGCTCTGCACATGCCTGCCTGATACGAATGATTTCGATCCACAGCCTGTCAGCACTGCTAGCTACAGCCTCTCAGCAGCCAGTAGACTCCAGCGAGAGTTCATCATCCACTGTGGAGACAACAGCAGTCTAGGCGTTATGTATGGTGACCCGAGATGAGACTACTCAAGCTTCCACTATCAAACACCCCAAAAACTCGGCCGTCGAAAGACAGCTTCGTTCTAATTCGATCCAGACTCAGATCCCGGGGCAC
Source organism: Chaetoderma sp. LZ-2023a (assembly GCA_034401795.1). Classification (NCBI taxonomy): domain Eukaryota; kingdom Metazoa; phylum Mollusca; class Caudofoveata; order Chaetodermatida; family Chaetodermatidae; genus Chaetoderma; species Chaetoderma sp. LZ-2023a. The sequence continues at coordinate 8,119,418 of CM067368.1, forward strand.
TGATGCAGAATATGTATATCACCGGAATCAGGTATGACCATCCAGAGGCATGGAAATACTTTGTCCCACACACAACCTCAGGGCTCACATCTGCAGGGATCGTTCGAATCAACCAGCCTTAGAAGAATTATGTTATTGTCTCCTGACAGCCCAGACCAGGCCGCGCCACTCCATAGATGGGGTGAGTAGAAAAGAGGTGCAGGCCATGATCAGCAGTCTCGTTGAGGACATGATCATTGTTGCAGATCCCAGTAGCCTTGTTGCCAAGTTCCAGCAAGCCTTACAGAAGGCCTGTCGTAAGCTCGACTTCGCTATATCGCCACACCTATGACTTATTCCGAGCAATATGCTCGTGAATGTCGAGGATCTGAAGATTAGGGGCTACAATAACATGATAGTCGAGGAAAATTCCCCAGGTGTACACTTTGGGTTTAGCACTGACATCAACTTGGCTGCGCATGGCATCCCGACGCCCATGACACCTAGGTCCATGTGGTCTCCTATGAGGGCCAGTGCTACCGGCGTTCCGACTGTCGTTCCGACCACTGGAACAGCAGGAGTGCTGGATAACAAATGGCGACCCATGCTGAGACATAGCACCCCGCCCAGCAGTGCTAGCAGGGTGATAGCCCTACGAGTTGTGTCAGGTCTGGCTATTGCTGTACTTATCACCAGTCTTCTCCGCTGCTAGGAGATACTGCTCGGAGGGCAATATTTCATTCTGACTCTCTTCCGACGTGGGAGTCATGGCAAATGAGATTGCCTGAACTAGCTTGGCCTGCCCGACAGACTCCAACCATGCTGTCAGCAGACACACCCAAGCACTGTATGATTCAGTGATACAGCCTTTTTCCAGCTTGTAGTAGCGCAGAGCCTTATTCAACTCAGCATTGGGGGATGCCATGGATGTCTGCAACTGCTGGAACACGTCCGACAGATACTCCCGATCCTTGTAGAAACACTTATTACACAGGAGCTGCATTACGATACTGCCTCCCATAGTGAGGGTTCAATGAAGCAGATCTGGCCCTTACCAAATCCTAGGTCGAGTTTCACAGCTTCAGCTCCTCTGCTACCTCAGCGTTAGAGAGCTGGGTGAGCTCATCTGGTGACTTCTTCTTATAGTCCTTCAATTTGGTGAAGAAGATGTCATAGTACCTAGTACATAATACTAGTAGGCCAAGGGTTTAAGCCGCTATGTACAGTGATATGGATATTCCCGAGTACCAATCTAAGCAGCTGACAGATGCAGACTGGTTAAAGCTGCTTAGTGTTCTCGAGGTAGAACATACACGTTTAAACGCATTGTATACTCAGGGCTTAAATGGTGACGTCAATTGTACAGATTGTAAAGCAACTCCCAGAGAGCCAGGCGAGTCTCCAGAAGGTGGAGAGGCTACTCAAAAGCAAGAACCAACAGCTACTGACACAGGCTAAGCCCCTGTCCATCCATGTCGCCAGTAATGTGGCCGTGAATGTGGCCATGGTGAAGATGATACGTGGTAATGAGGTTATTGCTGCCGCTGGAGCCACTTTCCTAGCTACAGTGGTGAGTATGGGTGTCGAACACTGTCTAGGAATAAAACATCCCACCCCAAAGATCGCTGTCAGTGGTGCCTCCTATACTGTTGCCAACAGGATCATGGGCAAACGCATCCCTCTAATGGAAGCGACAGTTCTAGGGCTAGAGACGAGTGCTATGGCCGAGATCATCATGGCCTATGTCTAGCTTTAAGATGCTATATATAATGGAAGCTTGGCAGGTCCATGACACAACAGTCGGTAGCACATAGTCGACCACATGGACTGAGGATTTCCAATTCCCAGAAATGGTGGTTAGCCCACAAGGCATGCCCCTGCAGGGAGGGCTAGTATCCGGAGCACTGCTACCTATTTCCTTGGCCCACCACATGGTCTACCTATGCCCACCTATTCCACTGGGGATATGACTAGGTTTAAGACGTATGTATACATCAACAATGTCTCTGTCACTCACGGACCTAGAGAGCAAAGAGCTAGGTGATATCGCTCACTTTGGTGAGGCACGCCTTGGTTCAGATGAGACTGTTGCCCCCATCTCCTTCCTAGACTTCGATGAGAAGGGAGAACTTCGAGAGATCCGAGGTACCATCCCGGTCAGAGATCTCATCGGAAAAACTAACACAGTAGGACAATCAGCCATCAGCAAGGCCATGACTGTATACAAGGGGATGGGCATCAAAGACAAGGCAGTGATGCAAGGTATGCTCGGAGTCGATGAGGCTGGTGCCGTCAAGGTTATGGCCTAGTCCTATGCACAGGACCTGGTTGAGGATCTCCTGAAATCACGGCGCTCATTCCAACAAGATGGGAAGAATCTCAGGGGGGGCACCCTTGACCTGAGCCATATCATGGTGGATGGCCAAGCGAATGCAACAGCAAAGCTCCAACTACCCGAGGTGAAGAAGTCAGGATTCTTTGGCCTGCCGTTTAGGATCACATAATAAGCATGGCTGCTCGAGCTTGCTAACAATCCTTCACACGCACGTGCACCATTAGACCGGATGCTGCTGGTCAAGTGGTGCTGATCATTGCCCCGTCAAGACATGGAAAAAACATTTTGCTGTGGGCCCAGCTCGTCGAACATCTTCAGTCTCGATATATCCTGCTCGCGTCTGACTCAACAGCTGAGGCAGTGGACAATAATGATCAGTGGTACACTGGTCCAATCACCAAGATGCACAACCTGCAAGCACTGATGGTGAAGCTGCTCGTGGCTTGACTAACTGAACCACTTGTTCTAGTTATTGACGACCCCGCAATGGACCAGATGACCGTCACATACCTCAACAACATCACCAGATGCATTCAGCCCACCAAGATCACTGTCTTCATCCTCTTTCAGAAGTACACCCATGAGATATCGCCAGATATCTGCCACAATGCAAGGCTCCTGTATTTTAGCTCGAAGAGTGGTCGTGCCCTGCTTGAGATAATATACGACAGCCTGACCCTCAAGGAGACCAAGCAAGACTTCATCACAGGCGTGCAGAAGGTCACAGATCTAAATATCATCATCTTCAGCAACAAGGAGACAGGTGAGCTGTCCCACTTAAACCTTCTCTGGAGAAAGCAGAAAATTTCAGCTACAAGCTGGATCCCACCAGGAAGCTAAAGTGAAAGCATTAGCCCAGGAAGCTGAGCCACGACAGTAGTAGTAGCGGCAGGGATGCTTTTTTCAGGGTCGAGGAACTTCTTCAGAAGCTTGAGGAAATTCGTCAGAAGCTTGCGGAACTTCGTCAGAAGCTTGAAGAACTTCGTCAGAAGTTTGAGGAACTTCGTCAGAAGCTTGAGGAACTTCGTCATCTTCTAGAGAATGTTTCTGAAACTCTATCCACTGAGGATCAGATGCCTTGACTCTATTCTTCTGAAACTTCTCGCGGAAGACCCACGTCAGCCATGCCCTCTTAGCATTTGTCTTGAGGCAAGTTTTGATGAGGTAGTCCTGGTAGTTCTTGGCGGGGAATATTCTAAATGCTGCCTCATCTCTCGCCAGCCGCTTGCACCCTCTTTCATTGAAGATGTGCTCAACAGCCTCCTTGTATCTACCTTCGATGTGCCCAGTGGCATGCCCAGCCTCATGGCCCTCAGTCACAGCTGCACCGATCTCCTCTCAGAAGTAATCTATGGCCCCAGCCTGTATAGCATCTAACAGCCGGTGTTCATCATCAGTGTGGACGCTAAATATGCCAGCCCACTTCCCAACCATTAGTAGATCTTTGGGATCAACCCTAGCCTTGTGGAGAGTTAGAATTACAGGACTCTTAGTGGGTGACCTGGGGAGATCTAATGACCTGCCCTGGACGCTGTCACGGTTCCAGTAGAGTATCCGAATCAGAAGTTCCTTTGTACTGTGGGCCGGCATTGTCTCCTCTATGGCAGTCAGTATCTCCACATCAGACAGAGGTGGGACCCTGGCTCACCCGTGGATAATGTTGATGTCACGAAGTAGTCATCAGACCCTGTCAATTGGCAGCTGTACTGGTTTCCTCTTGGAGGGTTGCACTGGTTTCTGCCCTCCAAAGACGATCTGCTGGAGAACTTTACCAAACATCGCCATTTAAAAACCTGTATATCAGACGTTCAAACATGCAGCAGTATGTACAGCATCCAGATGTGGCAGTTGAACCTGTGGTCTCGCACCACACTGATCCTCGGAAGGCCTGGCTGACAGCCATTCGACCTAGTATCCATGATGCGAACTCTTTATCCACAGTGGGGAAGTTCGTCGACTTCGCCCTCTCGGGACAGATCCATGAGATTAGGAGCATGATGCTTAAGTTCAAGCGCAAGAGCACAGAGGTGATGAAGGTAGAGCTCCTGTAGGTGGTGAGCAGGTGGGAGATTATGCAGACCAACAACATCCTGGACACCACCTATGTGAACGATGAGTACCGGGTCCTGGCTCCACTTGCTCGTGGACCTTCCTACTATGCAAAGGGGAAAGGGTACTATGCCGTCGGATGTAATGAAGGCTTCACAGAATTCGACTTACAACCAGATGTAGAAATACCTGTCACAGTGCCACTCTTCTCCCTCCTCGAGAACACACACTTGAACCCGGCCTTGATGCAGAAAGGCTGTTCCTCTGGGCGTACACTGAACATCTTGATGGAGCAACGATGACCTCTCCATGACTTCAGGCCTGGCATGATGAGAACGACCAGGAACTAAAACGTGTGCACTCTAAACAACGAATCCTACATGTAGAGCGAGAGCACCAACAAGTCCAGGCCACAGCTAACCAGCGTCTAGACTTGACATTGCAACGAGGTGCCTTGGATTGCGTAGCTGTATCAGTCTTGGTTCAGAAAGGAGGGGTGGTCCAGGAGGTGGGGGAGCTAGATCACTTCAAACTTGTGGTGGCTGGGACCAACGTACTCAGTGAGGTGCGCGATCTGGCTGATTGCTGTCTTTATCGACATAAAACGAAGTCATATGCCCTACTTCGCCTGACCAGTGGCCACGAGGATCTCGAGTCAGTGCTCTCAGGTCAGTGCCACCTTGGAGGAAGGGACATCCCACCTAACCATGGCAACCAGCTCAGCTTTCATATTGGGAACCTGTTCAGCAAGCGAGGGGGCACTCACCCGGTCAGAGTAACAGTGCTGTACTTTGGTTATGTCAAGGTTAGTGTTTCACACACCACTGGTATTCAGCTTGAACACGCGTAGAGCATAACTCCAGCAGCTGTCCCAGCTACCACCACAGCTCCTACTACTACTACTATAGACGAGGCTGTCTTCCGACCTAATGCCTCATAGTTGAGCGTCGGCTCGGGGAGTTTCACAGCCTTGTAGTACTCTTCGACACTCATCGGCCTCGTGAATGTTCTGGATGGCTTGAGCCTTTTGTTGCCGTCGTCGTACCTCCCTTGGTGCATATGATCGAGTGCCTTGCTGTACTCAAACTTCTCCTTAGACAGCTTCTCCATCGCCTGGTTATGACGTTTTCTCTCTATCTCCACCGTCTTATGGTCAGCGAAGCTGAGACCCCACTTTACCAATGCAAACATGCCTGCATTCAAGATTGCAGATGCCATTTCTATACAGGTGATTTAAACTCACCATATAGTCAGCAGGAACTGCAAGCAATGTATGAACTGGAAGCTTTCGAGGATCCAGTTGAGCACTACGATGAGGACTATGATGAGGATGCCTATGATGAGGGCTATGATGGTGATGATAATGTAGAGCCAGAATCCCACTGACTAATCCACCGAGACAAGGGAATTAACATACCTCGTGAAAGGCTCTCTTGGCCCACTAGCAGCAGTTGGGGCTCTGACTATTCTGTTCATGACGCCGGCTGGTGAGACGGTCCGCAAAATCGCCAACAAAGCTCTCCATGAAGTTGAGAAGATCTCTGAGGCTATTCCAGCCATTGCCTCGGGGGTAGGTACATTCTTTGGCATTGCCGGTCCATGGCTCCGTATGTTGCAGTAGCACTCAGAGTCATCTGGTCTGCCAAACATTTAAGACGTGCTCTATAGGATGGCTTCTCTGCATGACCCCGTCAAGTCCCTTAACTGGCAAGCCTTTGTCGATAAGCTTCCTTTCAGTGATGGCACCAGTGCTGCAGAGATTAGACAACAGTGTTCACAGGTATTCGAAGAGGTGTTCAGCCACGGGGACCGCTATCGGATGAACGATGGTCGTCTGTCCATCTGTCTAGAGTTTGCCTGAGCTGTACAGGAGAGGACAGGAGTCGACGTCAGTGATGAAGTATGAGAGTTCATCTGCGGTCTCTGCTGCCTCTCTTGAAGATCTTTATTACTGGCCTGGTGGCTATTATCACGAGCCTCACCACTGCTCGAGGCTGCACGTCGCAAGGGTCATAGATTCACCTTGGAGATGGTTAGCCAGTGGCTCAACAGGCAGGTGATGTGGCAGATCTACAGACCTCGTCCACGGCCCATTCAGTATGCACACTTAAATGAACCTGTCCCGAACACAGTCCATCAAGCTGATGTGCTGTTCCTTCCACATGATCGGGTCTGTTCAAGAGGAACATGCAAGATCTACAAGTACATCCTCACCATCGTCGATGTCGCCTATGAGGACCCGCAGAATTAACTCCAGTGGCCAGAGTTGCTGCAAGTGGATGAGGGCAAGGAGTTTAGAGGTGAAACTGCCGCACTCAAGTGGAAACATGGTGTGCCGATTGGATGAGGCGAGGTGGGACATTACCGTTCCCAGACCATCGGCAATTGGTGGAACCAGACACTGGCGGAGAGGCTGTTCCAACATCAGTATGCTCAGGAGATGGCTACCGTTGTCCCAACTTGCAGTCGTTCTAGAGTATGGGTCAGAGGCTTACTCATTATGGTGGAGAGATCCAATGCTGAGGTTGCTAGGTTGATAGGACAGAAGCCTGTCAATGCCATTCAGCGATCCTCTGTGGCCCAACAGTCGGAACGACTATGCTCTGTTCAAGAGGTGTGCTCGGAGGACAGACTTCCATCAGATTCCCTGGTTCAGTATTTGTATGAGCCTGCCGAGTTGGAGGGTGGATGTAGGCGAGCCACTGATCACAACTGGTCGATAGATGTACACAAGATTGACAGGTTTGTGAATATGGCTAGACAGCCTACGCTGTACTGCCTGGCACAATAGCACAGAGTGCGGAGCAGTCCTATGCAGCCATTTGTATGAGAGGAGCTCCAGCTTATCCTGACAGACACACAGCTACCTCCACCAGGAGTGCTTGCGTCAAGTAGACATCCTCCAAGTCGTAAGCGCTGTCTTGCACTTGCGCAGGTTGAACCATGGTAGGCTGCGTCACATGATACTCAATTGGGCTCGGTGTGGACACCATCTGGTAGCACATATCTCTTATTGTAGTAGGCGGAGAGACCAAGTTTTTCCTGATCATACATCACCATACCCTGGTTGCACATACGGAGGCCTCGATTTGTGGCTCTGTCCACTACACCATGGAGGGAACTGTAGAACCTCTGCCAGGAGACCTCATTCTGCCATTTAGACATTCCCTTTGCTGAGCACTTAAAACCATGAGTGCCTTCGAACTCAAGCTTGAACAGGCCTAGTGTCCATCCAGACCATTTGTCCCATGACAACCAGTCCTGTTTGCAGGCCTGGTACTCAGTTTGCATCTCTGGGCGTATCACCTCATCAAGGTTGGAGCCTGCTATGGCAATGTACGCAGAATCGGTGTCCATCTGCAGGTACTCGAAACTGTCACGAGCTACGTAGCGGTCGAGGAAGTCGTAGTAGAACTCCAGCATTCACAGCTTCGCGAGCTCATAGACTGCTATGTCCACCTGGAAGGGGCCACGAATGGTGACTTTAGGCTTATGTCTCTGCAGCTTGTAGGACTCACTGATTTCCTCGAGATTCTTGAACCATGTGCAGTGCAGGGCTCTATCTACCGTGCGTTCATCCTTGGTGAATCTCGTTTTGGTATGGCATTCTAAGGCCTCGATTAGCCTCCCGTAGACACTGTTGTCAAGGAGTTTGAAGGGCTCTGCCAAGAGCGTTTTGCTCTTATCCACATCTCCTGAGCAGCGGGCCTTTGTAACAGCATTCCCGAACCACTCAAATAGTTTCTGTGGGATGTAGTCTCTGGTGCGGTAGACAGCAGTGATCTCTAGACCATGGTCGATATACCACTTGAATGTTGGTGCATACAGATGCCTCTTTTTTCAGAGAGGGTACCGACCAGCTTGCTTGTGGTGGGGCACTTCCGACCCATTTTCTCACGGTATGCAAGCATCTCAGCAGGTGCCGCCTCTACAGGGATCTCACAGTTGTAGAAGAGAGGTAGTATCTCCTCGAACTTCGTCCACAGGGCTTTGGGCGCCTCTATGTCCATCTCAGCATTCCCAGACCAGCGATCTGCTAGGAGATCTTCCTTAAAGTGTTTTACATCACTAGTGCCAGACCACTGCCATACAGTGTCTTTACCACATGGCATCTCTTAGGCCATTGTAGACAGGCTCAGATCATTCGCTTCATAACACAGGAGATGCTGACAGACACGCCATGCTGTGTCCATAAGACAGGAACGAATTCGAGTAACACCAGACTCATGGTATCTTGTGAACACCATGCTGGGTCCACCGACAATGGCACCCTTCAGCATCTCTTCCTTGCCTGGAGCATAGAGGCTCACATCTGGCATGTGCTGAGTGGTTTCACGAAGAAGATAATGTAGTGACACCCCTGGGAGGGAGACCGCATCTTTCAGGATGTCTATACCGTATTCTGTGTAGAACTGTCACATCCGTTCTAGGGCTTCGATGAATGGGCTGACATCCAAGTTATTGTAGTATCACAGCCAGTCGGCTAATGTCTGCATCCCTTGCTCTCTGAAGGTCTGCTTACATTGCTTGCACTCTGACAGCTCAAGGCGGTAGGCCACCTTGAGCTTAGACCACTATGCTGTGTAGTCTTGGAGACCTGGGTAGTCGAGCTTCTCAGGCGTGTCGAACCATTCATAAGGCAACCAGCTCTTCACCAGTGTGCACCCATAAGCTTTGGTCGACGCCTCGTAGGAGACCCCAGCACCGAGATAGTTAAAAACCTTAGTTCAGGTGTGATGAGGAACATTGTCTGGCTAGCCTTCTTGGCGACTTTCACCATGCCTGCTGTTCCTATGGAACTTGTGAGCTCATCCACGAAGTAGCTCTTGATGAGGTTCAGGTCGTACTGGTGAGAGTTGAACCCGAGCACAGGCACCTGGTCACAGCACTCCATGATCAGTCGCTGCTGTCGTTTTGGTAGCTTGTCCAGGTCTGCGGGTAGATACTCTGACCGAACCATTGCATGGATCGTGGAGACTCGTAGTTGGATCTCCTGCATGAACTCTGAGATCAGCAATTTGGGGTTAGCGTTGCAGAGGTGAGTCGGCTCTTTTGTGCTACCATCTAAGGATCAGCTGACTGACACCGAGATAGGTATGTGGGTACTCTCGATCATGAGAGTCTCCGTAGGGTGGGTCTTGATCCCATCTAGAAGGGCTTCAAAGTCATAGACGATAAAGTGTGGGTATGATGCCGTCTGCACTGGTGCATGGACACATGGACAGCGGTTTATACAGCACTCCCACTGTACCACAAGTGTGCATCCAGATGCTCTCAGTTTCATGTCTCTAACGATGGTCTTGTGGTATCTTTGTTCGGCATCCTCACCTCGCTGGTGTTGTGAACATCGATGCCAGTGACAGCCATGAAACTGGTATACTGTGTCGGTTGCGGATCATAACCATCTATGGGAGCCCCCTTATATATGAATATGCATATGAATTCCATGGTTTCTCGCCTCATATTCAATCCAACGAGTAGCCACTGACCTGGTCAGTTGGGGTGGATAGAAGGCCTTCTCATATACTGGCTGCGGTACCTCTACCTTCTCTCTGGGGCACTCGATGGTCGTTTTTCCACCTGACCAGTGTTGGCTAAACTGCTGTTGACACTGCCCACAGATGAAAGTCTGGCCAGCTTGGAGATGTCCTTAATGAAGAAGGCGTGGTGGTCGTATACGCCAATGGTCATGACGCTCAGATAGTGAGCAGGTTTCCTTGTCAGAAGCCAGATGCACTCTTCGCTGGGTTCGTAAATGCGAATCCCTGTCTTCGCAAAGAACTCTACCTTGTCCAGCTGATCCAGGAACGTCTTTGGCACGTCAGCCACAGGCCTGTTCAGACCGTAAAACTGTTTAGCAAGCTCTCACGCAGGAGCTGTACTTCTATCAGCTTCTGCACCCTGGTGGACTGCTAGACATCTCCAGAGACACATGGTGTCCTTGTAGGTATCGAGCGCCACCATTCCCTTCCTCCATCGGAGCCAGGCTGGGAGGGGGCCTGTCCTTGCAGAGGCTGGTGTTTAATGACAACCTTGACCTCAATGTTGATTGATTGGACGAAGGCCCACGTGGTGTTGGGTCGATCTATAGTATCTGGTTCAAGGTGGACTTGCTCTCTGGCCTCCACTCAGGTCTGGGCCGCTCCTAGTGTATTCATCCAGGGACTCCCTGGATCATTCTTGTGGAAGAGCATCACCCTACCATCCTCGATGTGGCGGATTCGATAGGTGTGGGTATACCGAAACTAGAAGGCATTCTGTATGGTCTGGATCTTCTCCATGATCCGACCTGTAATGTCTCCTTCTACTCCTCTGAAGAATGTCCAACATACTGTTCGCCATCCTCTCTCCTCTGTCTCCCTCTCACCAAGATGCTCGTTGAGAATCTGCTGACCTTCTCACCTCATATCTCGGCCCCCTAATCAATGGTCTTCTGATTCTCTGTAGAAGAGGTAGGCATCATTGTGGATGGCTTGTCATCCGAATTGCTACAGCTTTGGCCCTTAAGTTGACAGTCGTCTCCTCATACAACTGACGAAGCTCACGGAGCAGCTGTGCTTTCTTGTGACGGTTCCATAGATCCTCAGAGGTGAATGCTAGAAACCTCCCTGTCTCTTGTGCTCGAGAGAGTCGCTTTAGCCACTCCTCGGCAAGGGCGGGGAGTCGCTTTCACCACTCCTCAGAATCGGCGTATGCAATCATCTGGAGCATGTCGGCTTTGCAGGCCTTAGATAGCCTCTAAGACTGAATTGTTTTGCCATCACTCGAAGCCGTGTTATAGTAACCATGATGCGAGGTCTATATATTAGATCTTAAACTGGCTGTCTCTAAATGCTTGATTTCTGCCCATATTCTGGTGAGGCGCCTATATAAGAGTTGTTGTCTCAAATGCATGGCATGATGCATTTAAGTTCGTCCATAACTAAACTGAACTTTCTCCTGCCACAGGCCTTCTTGTAGTTCATTCTGTTGGAATGTTTATGACCCCCGCATGCTCGACATAGTCCACAGGCTGTATAAATACCTGCCCCGCATCCTCTGCATGGCTTCAGCTCAACAGCAGCCTTCCGAAACTGAGCAGTGTGTGTCCCACAATATTCTCCAACACAGTTCCTTAAGCATCGAACAGGCTTAACTCGCATGAGCCATTTGCAAGTATTAAAATGTATGTTTGATAAAGTCTATATCAAGAATCTTAAACCTTGGACTGATGGGTGTGGTTCAGTGGGGCCTGTGTACCTTGTATGTATTTGTGTGGCCCATGTCTCAAATTCCTATGCCTCAGGAATTGAGAGAATGGTGGGAGCTGCGGATCACGGAACGGTTTCCTGTGGAGGGTGGTGGTATTTTCTAATACCGGCTATAGTACTGAGCAGACAGCAACTTATATACAAATAAAGTGGTTCCTCTGGTCTGACGTCATTTTGGGCTATCCCAGGGATTTTCCCCCTAAAACTCGCACTCTGATTGGGCCCTTGCTCCCTCGTTGTGCAATCTTGGAACTAGTGGGAACCAGTTTGGGAGTGAGGGCTCTTGACAGATAATGTAAATTTTGCTTGCTTTGACAAGATTCATCAACAGCCATAACTCGCATACTTTGTGCTCCCACTCCTTTTGGCTTATTGTGACAGGAGCGTTAACCAACCAAATAAGATACTACTGTAATTACTTTTACAATGGGACAATTCTCATTTAGTCACGACAATGGATGGTTACTACTCGTCATGACGTACTAGTGCCTGATCCTTAACCCGGTGGGGTTATTTCAGGATGATCACAAGTTGTGCAATCAGCATCAGGCACCACGCGGTAGTGAATCTTAGAACTGGTTTCCTATGCACTCTATTATGGCCGTTCCCCTTATTCAACAATTTTCCTTGGCCACCATCATAGTCTTATCTTACATAGTGGTCCCGTAAGAATCTGTTACATTAATTACCAAGAACGTCTCCTTAAAGCTCCTCATTATTTAATCCATCACTGTCTTACCGTCACGCCATGCCATTCTTATATTAAAATACCATAACCAGTTCTACGGTCTAATGCGGGTAAACTCAGCCTCCTTATTTCTAGTAATTTATGGCTGTGTTTAAACACAAACCCAAAACGACTATTAAAAATATCTAATATTCAAACAGTCATCCTGACATTCAGTCTACATGTTTGCACTTGTTATAGGTCATTATCAAAACACTCATCACGTTTTCCCCCAGCGATGTAATAATACTACGCACTATTCATGCTCATACACACCTCACATACGACTTGTCAATAACGGCTTATATTACCTCGTACCTCGGAATCCCCAAATGACCTAATGTGATGATACTGTAATAAATATTCACCATTGAGAAATTAACGCTTTGATTTCAAATGCACAGTGCTGGGAAACATATGCAAATATTTTCCAAGTACTAAATATCATGCGATATTGTACTCGGCGGATCTGAGGGTAGCTAATCCTAGAATCCGATATTCACAATATGTAATCTCCACAAAATCTGGCATTGGCGACTTTTTGATAACGATGTGAATCTGTCGGTGAAATCTCTCAACGTGTTTTAGTTCTGGTGCCTTACATGCTAGCGGTATAGCCGGGCAGTTCCCAAACACTTGACCATAGCTCTCCAAAGTTTGTTACAAAACGGAATATATGGTGGAACATTGGAGATTATGAACTTCATTTTCTAGCGAATACACGTTATGATAAACGCCACCTACCTCAATACCATCAATGCATAGTTGTCTCACCTACTGCTCAGTTTTTACATACATGAAAATTCCTCCTTTAATTCTGGACACAGGCATGACATTATCAGGCCGTATGATAGGCGGCGCCTTTTACATATCCCTCTACCGACACCCCTGTCAGACGGGTCGATTCAAACACTGTGTTTTCGGTCGATACCCGCGAAAGTCTCGTAATCCAATGCGGGGGTGGTGATGGGGTCACCACGATTCTCTCTCAGGCCGACTACACTAAGCTAATGGCGCTATACGTCTGCTAAGTAAACACGTATGTCGAAATTATAACACAAAAATATTCAATAATTCGTACTTATACACAAAACTATTGTCACAAACATATATACGGGAACGTTAGTACGTGCACTATGCAAGAAATCAAAACAATTATCTACAATAGACACGTTAAATTCCGTTTTCACTCAGAGCAAAAAATATACTTCTTCCTTGAAAAAGAGGAAGAAGAAGAGGAAGAAGACTTTTCATGTACTATGAAACTATTTTTTTGCAATTTCACATTAAAACATCATAAAAACACATCATAACTCTCCATTAAAACATGTATATCTCTTCATCAGCCCGACACCGTACTAATGACAATGATCGCACACCCCGAGCCAATAGACATTTATCTTAGAAGAAACCATTAAATTAAGATCATTGTTTTTCTCAGTACACATGAGATTGCTAAAGGCCCAAAAGCCTCAAAATTCGTTCAATAACCCTTCATTTTTGCTATCGTGAAATTCAATGTGAATCCGTGCCCTAAGTCTAGATATGCATGCTTTGAGTGGGTTCGTCTGTTTACACTCATCCATCAGACGTTGGTGTGTGGCATACGTCGCCATTTTGGCATTTGAAATTACCCAATTAGCCAAACGATGACGAATTCTGCGTTCAGATTTAGTTGATCATTGCGGAACATGGGAATCCTTGTATATAATGAAACGGATGGAACTCATCAATCTCCGTGAAATGGAGAACAATTTGTCTAATGGCTAGAAGTAATGGGCGAAGACGAGAACATGTTATGAGCATATGCCCAATGTCCCCCTTTTCACCACACACTACACAATCATCATTAGTACGGTACCCCACTTGGTAAAGAAATACATACCCCTGTATTCAATGACCCATGTAATAATTTCCACGATAAGTCGCCTTCATAATTGGTGCATGGGTATTCATAAACGCAATGGCAAGATGCTACCGATGAGGTATCCAGGGATAGAATATCTTCCAATATATTGTTAACAGAGTTCCTTAAATTAGCTGTATAATATTTCAATAATGACAATTTATATAACTCTCTTTTGCAATTGGTACGTATAGACACAGTGAAAACACAATCTTTAAAAGTACACGACAGCTCAATTTCATACAATGACAGGGGGATATAGCCAGGACGGTTGAACATATCAATCCACTCATGTGGAAGACTGTTCCACAATGCGTCTAGCTTTATGTTCAACAGCCATTTAGAACAATACCTGATTGTAGGACCTATGACATCAATAGTTATCTTTTGACTATTATGTACAATGTCGCCAATAATTGTGACACTTGAAAATCAGCGGAGAAAAAAAAAAGGCCCATTGTGGCATTTTGGACTGAGGAAAGGTGGTTCATTTAAAACATCTTCTTTGCAAACTGCTTGGGATACTCTTGAAATCTTTAAGAAAAACCAAGTGTTTAATACGCATCTTTAAACACAAGGCATGGCATTAAGGGTATTTACATCAAGTTGAATAAAGAATAACTGTCGATCGTAGTTCAACTTGTGTACCTGTTTCAGGAACTAGCTAGGGAACATAAAACATGGATGATTGTTATTTAAGCAAAGGAAAGACTGTACATAAGAAATGCGGAAGGCTCGTATTCGGGACTGTAGATACACAAATCCCTGCCCGCCATTGTCCAGTGGCAGGGATAGCAATTCTCTCATTACCCAATGTTTTCCTTGCTAAGTTAACTCGGCGTTTTTTAATATTATTCACTAGTTCACAAGGTGGATCCACAACAGCAAACCTATGCCAAAGATTTGAAGCAGTAAGCAGATTCGTTACGATAATACTGCTGAGTGACAGTGCTTTTGATAGCGATAGCCAAATGGCAAGTTTATTGTTAACCTCCATTTCTAGATCTTCCCAGTTCTTATTAGAATAAGGCAGAGAATTGCCGATGTACACACCAAGGACGTTTAGACCAACACTATTCCATTTAATCCCTAATGGTTGGTCAGCTCGACCCTGCCATATATCCGCCCATAGACCATCTGTGTTTCCCCAATTAACTTTAGCATTTGACGATGATTGATATATGTCTATTCAATTCTGTAGAGCACAAATATCATCATTTGATGTAGTAATGCCTGTTACATCATCAGCATAGGCTGAGAATGCATTATTTTCATCCGTGGTATTAGGCAATGCTATCCCCTCCAGTCCCCTGTTAGAACGTAGCGTGTGCACAGTGGCTCTATGGAAATAGCATACAGACCACCAGATAATGAACGGCCTTGTCTAGTACAACATTTGAAAGAAAATGGGGTGGACAATGCATTGTTAATTTTTAATAAACCTTGAGTTTCATTATAACGTGTTTGAATGCATCTTAAAAATATTCTCCAAAGCCAAAAGCATTCAAAGTATCTAATAAATAAACATGGTTCACACGGTCAAACGCCGTTTCTTGGTCAAGTGACATTACGCCTAGGGGTAAAGATAGGAGAATTTGAATATTCGACAATATCTGTAAGTAACACGATATCATTAGCGATCGTCCACCCCGGAATACAGTAGGTTCTGATCCGCGTGAATTATTTCTGGTAGAATTTTACGCACACAGTTGCAAAGGACTTTCGAAAATATTTTCAAATCTACTCACAAAAGGGAAACGGGTCTCCAATTATTTAGAAGACTGAGGTCCCTTTTGGGCAATAACGTAATGATGACTGCTCGTCTACATGGCGTGGGCACTCCCATATCTATGATTGATTGATTAAAGACTAAAAGAGGATCATTGCCAATGTTTTCCCAAAATGTTTATAGAAGTCAGATGGCAAGCTATCAATGCCATGTGATTTATTGTTGCTCAATTTATTAACTGCAACAGAGGCTTCTGCGAACTCAATGCCTTTTTCTAAATCGCTTTTCGAGATTTCGCTCACTTGCGGAAAACCAGCTAATAACATATTCTCAGACCTTTTACATGTGGCAAGATTGTTATACAGGTCACCATAGAAACCAGAAGCATACGTTAATATATTGGAATCTGTATCTAAAGTGGTACCATCTGCCAGCGTTAAATGTGAAATTGTCTTGTTTGTCCCACCGTTGAACTCAAGATCAGAAAAGTATTTTGTTGGGCTATCAGACTCATTCAGATGCTGAAAACGAGACCTCACCCAGGCCCCTCTGGCTTGCTGTTTGAGAAGAGTCGCTAACAGTGTTTGCTTTTGTTTCAAGTGAATAGATATATCGTCAGTCTTTGGTAGTTCTGCAGCTAGGCGGTCTATGTCAGATTGCAAGCGTACTCTTACCTCTTTTAATATGCCAACCCGCTCACGTTAGAAACGCTGCTAAATGCTACAAATGTGTTTTACCCATGTCCGCCAGTCTTGTAAACAGTCAATGCGCTTAACTTTTCCCGCCACTTTCCCAAAAAATCAGTTATTAATTTACAACATTCTTTTTCCTTCAAAAAAGCTGTGTTCAGACATCAATGTGCAAGATTTCGTTTCAATATTTTAAATTGTATTGAAAACTTGCCAAATGAGTGATCGGAATCATTACATGGTACTGGTATGCATGATCTTACAAATTGTTCAATATGTGCAGAAATATAGAACGTATCTAGTCTGGAGAAAGTACCATCGGACCTGGTCCAAGGTAAATACGTTTGGTAAATGATAGAGAGACCTAAACACATATGCAAGCCTATGGAATTGGAGCATTGAGTTCAGATTTCTGATAGCGGTGAGATGGGGTTCGACTGCGGACGTTCTATCTATTTCCTGGTCTGTTGTACAGATAAAATCGCCACTAAGAATTATCGGATAATCATTCATTAGCGCGGAAATATGTGTTTTTAGACTATCTATACATTGTAATTTATCATGACATTCTGTAGGATGATATGCATTTATCAAATAAAAGAAATCATCACGAATCCTGACTGTGGCATGCAACACTCTACCGAGTACAGTGGTAATTTTTTCAACAATATGTACATCATACTTAGATTTAAACGGTATAGCCACACCGGCAGTACTGGTATTAAAATGAGAAAGTATCGCTTGCCCTCTCCATATCAATCTTTATATCGATTCGGCTGAATGCGTAATTGATTAAAAATCCGAAAACGCTTAAAGGAATCACGACAACCCTTCATATTTAGTGATACAAAT
Organism: Chaetoderma sp. LZ-2023a; assembly: GCA_034401795.1. Taxonomy (NCBI): domain Eukaryota; kingdom Metazoa; phylum Mollusca; class Caudofoveata; order Chaetodermatida; family Chaetodermatidae; genus Chaetoderma; species Chaetoderma sp. LZ-2023a. The sequence continues at coordinate 8,136,934 of CM067368.1, forward strand.
GGAAGATTGGCCAGAGTAATGAGAGTAATAAAATATAATGAACTGCAATACTGCTAGACATAAGTGATCAATGTTATAAAAATACTGGCTAAACAATATGTTGTTGTTGGTTTGGTTTTATTGGCCACGTACACATAGGTGTATTTGAGCCATGACTCATTCTGAGAGGTGCTTCTCCGAAGGGTTGCGTAGCTTCCCCGAATGGTTGCTATAAATAAAAGTCAAAACTGTAAAAAGAAAATAAAAAAATTAAGGTGCCGCTATGGATGTGTTTCCGGTTGCTGCCTAATGCCTGTGGTTATCGGATGTAAGTGTTGGATGCAGTGTAAGAGAGGTCGGAGGCGGATCGCTTTATATCACTTAGGAGTAGGAAGTAGGATGGGGACTCAGCGGCTTCCACAGTCGGAGTAAGATATGAAGTTTGCATCCTCATCAGATCAGGGGAAAAATCAATTCCAACAACCCCGCACACCCAAGAAAACCCCGGTCCCTCTAAACAAGGGTGTTGGAACCACACAAACCCACCCAGCAACCCACCCGCCACCAGCCACACATTATTAGGCCAATTTATTAGAAATATTGCCTGGGATGGCCTCTCAAAGTTGGATTTTGATAATTTATGAAAGACACAAAATAGAAATGAACACCTTTTCAATTCTTACGGCTACGGTGTAACTTTGAAATAATTTTGCTAATACCATATTTCAAAGAGGAATCTATTCCCGATTGCCTCTACCCTAAGCAGTTGATGGATTAATAATTTAAAGTTTGCCCGATAATCACGACACCAATCTATAACATTTATTACTGTATTTTAGACTTTCAATAAAACGCTTTACATCTTCAACTGACGGGGCTGCGTCCCTTGAATCTTCTAAATCTGTGACATCTGGCAATTCCGTTACAATGGGCATGCTATCGCCGTCTGAGTTGTCAACGGAATTTAATAGCACATTCTTCTGAGAAACATGCAGCATTTCACTAGCTTCAGCAAAAATCCTCACACTATCGTGTAGGTCATGTCCTGGTTTCAGCAAATGATTTTTGGGACCAACACCGTAACCTAGCTTGAAGAAGTCTGTGTAGAGGAAGCCGACGCTTGCGAAATTAGCTTCGTGGCATCAATAGCTGGGTCTTGCGACATCTCTGTCACACTGTGAACTTCAACCTCTAAAACGTTATTATTATTATTATTATTATTATTATTATTATTATTATTATTATTACTATTATTATTATTATTATTATTATTATTATTATTATTATTATTATCACCAGCAGCATCATCACCACCGTCATTATCGCGTACTTCACTCACCACACTAACAGAGCTTTTAGCAGATTCGTTTTGAGACTGGGTAGCCAAATGAATATCATCATCATCATCATCATCATCATCATCATAATTTAACACTTCAAACAGATTGTTCAGTTGAATTTGTTGACGTTTTTTACTGGGTGCCGTTTTAGGGGATTTGTTGAGCGACTGTCTGATTAATGAATGTTTGGTAGATTTATAATCCAATGCTGACGATGTTGACGGAGCTTCAGGGAAGTTGTCATCATTAACGATAAGGTCAATATTTAAACTTGTATTGTTTACATCGCTGTTGATGGCAACGACTGGATTAGTTTCTGAATCCGTTCATCGACACAACATAATTCGGACAGGATCGCTGAAAATGTCCTGTAAATTAAAGCAGACGATTTCATCGGTCGAAATAAAGGTTTATCATCGCACACGATGTCAAGAAATTCCGGCAGTACTGCACAATTTTCAAGCACGATTTGTAACTGTCTCCTGAAGCTTTTTACATGCTTAAGTTCAGGGGACTTACAGCCTAACGATATAGGCCTACAGCTTCCAACGACTTTACCATAGGTTCCAAGCGAACGTTTGATCAAATGGTTTGGAATAAATGGTTGAGCATTAGATATTACAACCCTGGTCGGTTCATTCTCAAGCGAGAAAATAGTATTAATCTACCAGCAACTTGGAGTCAGTCCCTCAATGCATAATTTTATAGCATCTCGTTCAGTTCTCACGTATATATTAATGCCACCTCTAACTCGCGAGGCAGTGACGATATGTTCAGGGGAGACAACAGCGGCCGCACCTTTTACATATTCCTCGATCGCTATGCCATCCAGGCAATCCGTTCTCACACCATTCTTTTGAGCAGCTCCTTCAAAAAGTTCATAATACGAAAACGTACCTGCAAAGGCTGCATTGATCACTCCTCGCGTCTTCTGTACTCTATCCACAAATGTGCCCATTGTTAGCTAACAAAAGGCGTAATCACTAATCAGGTATGTCCCGAACTGACCAGCAGCTAGGCCGACGGGCCCGGTATCGCAATATCGACTATACACAACTATAACCCTATATTTACAACTAAAAATGTCAAAATACGTAATGAAACAGCAACAAATAACGAAAATAAAGTCATGAACATAAGGTAGCAAACGTTATTATATACACTGCGCAAGTACAACTTAAACGTCAAATTGCAAGCAGACGAAAGCACTTCTAACTTGAAGACCACTAATTCAACCGACTTTACACAATATATATTTGTTAATTGATATAACAATTAAATCCACTACTGCTTCTTGTTAGCTACTGTGTAGATAGATACCTAATCAACATGGGAGACGCTTTTGCAAGATTCGTCTTATTATATGCTTCCATATAATCATAAATAAAATGCAGTTTAACCCTCTTATGTCAACAGCGCATCAAAGTGCTCAAAATACTATTTGATATATCAATTAAACATTTTGATGGTCAATATTTTTCAAGATATTTAAATTTTAGATGATTTTTATAAATTTACCACTGAATTTTTTTCCCGCTGGCTTGACCATTAAAGGGGTAGTGGTACAGAAAATTACAATTTTTGCTTATCCAGTGTCTATCTGCAGAGCGAGAGAAGAGTATTTTTAAAAATTTACCACTAGAATGACTGGCTCGGTTACCGAGCCAGTCATTCTAGCGGTAAATATTAAAAAATACTCTTATCTAGGCCTTTCAAATCGTCATGTCTGAAGATCACTACAAAGTTGTTTTGGGTCAGTTTGACCATTAAAATGTTAATTTCACACAAGGGCGTTTAAACCAACACAATATTTAGTGAATTCATAGAAAATTATACAATTCTTACACGTCAGATATTTGAGAAACAGATCGGATGCCAATCATAATGTTAAAGAACATGCGAACTAGGAAATTATTTCAAAAGGTTAAGAATCTGTCAGCAATATATTGCGAAACCTCTCTGATATTCTATTGTATATGACCATGTATTTCAATGTCTCCGTCTTTGTAGGAAAGCTGTTGAATATTTTTGAAACTAATTTAACTTGAAGATGTTGCTGCCAGCAACAGCTTCCAGACAAATTAGTTTCAAAATATTCTTCAGGAACATCTGATCTGTGACGACGATATGATTGTTTATCCCCTCTTGTGTCAACAGCGCTTTAAACCTTTCAAAATACTATTTATTCCAATTAACCATTTAATTGCCAATACTTTTAAAGGAAATTTTGGTTTTTGCGGCCAAAAAGAACAATATTTGTAAATTTATAACGAGAATTTACCAAAAAATACTGCTACCCTTCAAATGGCCATTCACCAAAAGTGTAATGGTTAAGAAAATTCAAATTTCTGCTTATCCAGTGTACAATTGCAGACGAAGAAGAGTATTTTTTTTAATCTACCACTGGAATGACTGGCTCGGTTACCAAACTAGTAATTCCAAAGGTAAATTTGGAAAAAAAACACCTTCTCTTAGCCTGCAAATGGTAATTTCTCAAGATCACTGCAGAGGTCGGTTTTTTTAGCAACTTGATCATTAAAGGGTTAAGTTGACACAAGAGGGGTTAACATTTTCAGGGTCTAAGCAGCAAGATGTCAACAGATGAGGCTATGCCTGATGACGTATACAAGTATAATGTCCGGCCAGTTATAAAACCCGAATATTTTGAAGAAAGTCTCTGGATGCTGATAAAGAAAGCAGAGGACGCAAAAGCCGCGTATGACTGGCAAGCTGACGAGATCGTTGTTTGCTCACACCCAAGATCAGGTACGTACTTGTACATTCATGTAATGAGTCTTTCCAACTTTAGCTATGCCCCGCCCATCTCTATCTAGGCTCCACCCACACCTCGCCCGTGTTGGGATCGATCGATCTCTGAACTCCCTGACTATCAATTTCCAGAAAACTATGCAAGTAAGCTGTTGAAAAATTTGAGACTAATTCGACTGGGTGCTGTTGCTGCCTGTAGCAGCGACAGCGCCCAGTCAAAATAGTTTATTAAATAGCAAAGACATACAATTCGTACAAAGTGTCGGACCATTAAGCGTTAAAGACGGACTATTTGGAATCGTTTATGACCTCGTGATTATGACGTCATCATACACGACACTTATTTAATTGTCACGTCATATGACGTCAGATGATCGATTGCTAAACTGGAAAGGTGACTTATGTATGCAAAGTCACTGAACACAGCCACGTCTGTGGAAGCAAGCTGTAAAATACAACTCACTCACTCACTCACTCACTCACTCACTCACATACTTACATACTTGCATACTTGCTTGCTTGCTCGCTTGCTCGCTTGCTCGCTCGCTTGCGTGCTTGCTTGCTTGCTTGCTTGCTTGCTTGCTTGCTTGCTTGCTTGCTTACTTACTTACTTGTCTATAAAGTAGTTGCTTTTCTAAAACAGCATCAGACTGACTTCGGTTTCCAATAAGAAACCAATAATCTGTTTTGCCAATTTATTAATTACACAAATTTAGTAATGTTTCTTTATAGATAAAAAAAAAAGTCGAAGAATGGTCGAGAAAAATATAAGTCACTCTTAATCGTAGCACAATAATAGAGAGACGCATTTCTAGCTAAGCTCCGCCCATTTTTTATGGAATCGATTAAAAACTTTGAAACCTGAAATCTCAGAATCTAAATTTCAAGATAAAAGTAAGTAACGGTTGGTGAATATTTTGAAACTAATTTGTCTGATCGTTGTTGCAACCTATGGCATGTTTATTAAAACGTAATTTCATTATTTAAAAACATGAAATTCATACACATTTGTGGATATTGCGATTTTTATAGCGACTCAACTTCATCTGTATTGTGACATCAGTTAATTAGTGACGTAATTGAGGGTGACGTGGAATATTTGAACGACAGATCGGATCTCGCTATAGGATTGGACGCTATCGTACTGGTGTGCGTCATGTTAGGGGCTTTTTGACGCTTTCCCTTATTGTCAGCGAGGAAGACTGCTGGAATCGATAAATGGCATAACATGTTTTTTTAGCAATATGTATATAGAAACATTTATCAAATGATAGGATTCAAACCTCTTTTGTCAACTTATCCAAGTAATGGTCTATCGGTCCGGAAACGACAGTGATCTAAGGCCGTGTTCTCACCGGAGAGTTAATCGGGAATAACACCATACCTCAGTATTGCTCTACACCGGTCAAGTAGCCCAATACTGCGGTATGGCGTTATTCCCCATTAACTCCCCCGTGAGAAGACGGCCTAATACCTTTCTCATTGCCTCATCATGTTTAACTATTTCGTGTACTATGTAGGTTAATATGTACCGATATATCGGTTTGCATTCAGACTGCTAGAAGATAGTCCCGGTCTGGACGGACGCTCTACCTGGTCGAGAACGAGATAAAATGCTGGCGTAGAGTGACCTGCCAGACAGTGAGAGAAAAAGCTTACGGTAGCACTACCTGGCAAATGTTAGTGAATATGTTGCGTTCACATAGGGAAGCAATAGCGATATATCGGATGATAAACCGCCAATATTGTGGGCTTAAACTTCAAAATAGATGCCGTATTCATTCCGGTACAAGAGGCAGTCCAATGAGAACGATAACAGATATACCCGTTATTTACCGAAATAGTGGCTGTATAAGAACACGGCCTAAATCAGGAACAAGTACACATATTGATGCAAGGCATCAATGGTAAATCGCGCGCCCGGAGGTTATTATAATTCTGAGAATAAACTCAACCGTTTCATGAATAAATGAAGTTATATAAAGGCATACAAGCCACTCAAGACAAAAATATAAGCGGACAATACCACAAAAGAAGGAATATTTCTTGCAAAAAGATATGGGCAGTATTAGCTATGGGCTAGCAGCTTATACTTAAAGCAGCTTATATTTTTGGTCAGTCCAACAGTTTTTTCATCCATCCTTTTTCTCCAGGCCAAACTCCTTAACAGAGAGAGGAACAGACGAAATTAAGAGCAGCTAGTTATGAGAAAATTGCACTACTGCATCAACAGAGCGTAACAGATCAAATTTGGGTCATTAGGTATCAACAACTTGTAAAGATAAAGAAATCAACAGAACTGGCAACCCGGTCAGTAGAAAATCGGCGCAAAGAAGCAGTACAGACCCTGACACCCATTCAAACATATTAAAGAAGACTGTAAATAATATTTTAAACCTAAATCTTGATGCCTTCTTAAACAGACGTGAAGAGCTTATTACGCGGAAATATATTGGTGAAATATACACTGCAATGCTAGTGAAATGCACAAAGCAAGTATATTTTTGATGCAATACAGGACTCTGATCTGTACCGACAGATAACCTTTTCAACAAAGTTAAGTGGCCAGGATAGAACCAATACCGTGAACCTAGTTTTCTCCAACGAAAATGATATAGTAGAAAACATTCTGACTGAAGACCCAGTAGGAAACAGCCACAACATCGTGATCTGTTTCATTTAGCTATCGTATCTATGTCACCTATTAAACGATATCTTTACCGGAAACAGTGACAAACTATTAAACCAAATATTTTTGCTCGGCAAAAAGGCCTAAATCAGCTTCAACCATTATAATGATGACGATCTTGTTGACCATCCGTACAAATGTTATGGTATTAGCCTGATAAGTCAGGTTCTACCAGTACATTTGGCTAATAATATGGGATATATAGAAATATTTTCACATTACTATAATACATATTTGGTGGTAGAATTATTACAATATTTCGCACAGCACGAGAACATAGTGAGTTCTACATGGCCTTATTTCAATACCATCAGCAGAACAGCAGACCCTATTGCACAGATTGTCTTTATCTGATGCCCGCTCCGTCATTGAGGCTATCACCAAAGGTAAGCTGCCACAACTTGAAGAAGCACTACAAACCATCAAATGCTTTCGGATAGCACTGCAGTGGATCCCCTCACACTGTGGAGTCCAAGGAAATGAGGAAGCAGACAAGATGGCACATGTGGGTGCAGAAGAGAATCAGACAGAAAACATGGTTACCCATACAGAGATGAAGACTATCATCAAGTCACTCTATAGAACACCTGAATCAGAAAATGCCTACCATCATCTCTCGAGGCCAGAGCAAGTGACCATTTTTCGTCTCAGAACTGGACACAACAGACTAAACCAACACATGTACAGGCGGTTCCACCTTACGACATTGCCCGCTTGTCCTTGTGGAGAAGCAGAATAGACCACAGAGCACATACGTCAATGTTGCAGTACGTATCAGCTGCTGAGAGAAGAGATCTGGCCTTTGTCAACCTCTTTTCTTGAAAAGCTATATGGGCCTGTGGAAGAACTGCAGAAAACCACAGATTTCATCTTGAGAACGGCTCTCCAAGTGTGATACCAGCGATCGAAAAGAAGAAAAAGACATGGTCTTATGTTCGAAAACTGGCTACAAGGCATGCAGAGATATTCTGGTACCGAGTATAGTACATTAAGTACATTATTAGAATTTGACAATGGTGTGCCACTACTAAATTGCATATGACGAAATTACTGTATAGTAAACATTTTTTAAACCTTTGATACTTTATTAGCGTATTCATATAGGTATCTAACCATATGGGTGAACTTCTGGGGCCGAACCTATTGCAAACAGTGTGGTACAGAAAATCGTTGATCTGACAGAATTTGCGCCCTTTTTTCGGTATGGAATTGTGTACTATGAAATTACGTTCCTGTAGAATTTTTTTTAATTCGGAATATAACTACCATATTTCCTATAAGTATTTGTGGGTCAAATTCTGGGGGTGAACGTATTGCAATGAAAACCATTAATTATCCTAAGATTAAGCTTATTTATGTTGCAAAATTTTTTTTATCTCACTACGTCGTAAGCTTATGCCTATACCTATCTAAACATATGGGTGATATTCTGGGCCGAACCCATTATGAGCGATATGTCAGGACATATCGACACCTATCTGAATGTGGTGAATGTGAACCAACCATATTACAATGGGGCCATATGGCGAATATGTAACTACATATTACCAAATTACTTGATGATAGAATCGTGCAAAAGCAGTAGTACATATTCAGTTATATACAGCTAGCTATATGTTAAAGAAATTATTACAAACCGAGAACTGAGCTTCTGATACTGAATATAGTAAATTGTTGGCATTTGACAACTGTCCGTGGCTACTAAATTGAAAATTACAAAATTACTACATGGTAGAAATCTCAAGATTCATTAGCGCATTCATATCCCTATCTAACCATATGGGTGAAATTATGTAGCCACACATATTTCAGACGGTAGGGTATTGAAAACCGCAGATCTGCCAACATTGGAACAAATTTATGCGATGAAATCACATACTACGAAACTACCTCACGTTCGAATTCTTTTGAATTCCCAATGTAACTAGCATATTCAAACTCCTATACGTCTATGTGAGCGAAGTTCTGGAACCGACCATATTACAGAAAGTAGGTCACCGAAAACCACGAATACACCATCATTTAAGCTAAATTTTGCGTATTAAAATGACTTCATATAGAATGTGTTAGATTCGGAATATAACTAGCATATTAAAGCTCAAGTCTATGTGAGGTAAATTATGGGGCTGAACATACTACAGACAATAGGGCACCGAAAACTGTGGTGGTTTATTAATACAATGAACCTTTCCAACTTAGCTATGGCCCGCCCATCTCTAGCTAAACTCCACCCATACCACTCTTGAGTTGGGATCGATGGATTTCTGAATTTCTAGACGATAAATTTCAAGAAAACTATACAGGTAAGCTGTGGAATCTTTTGACACTAAATTGACTGGGTCCTGTTGCTGCCTATGGCAGCAACAGCGCCCAGTCAAATTACTTTCAAAGTAATCAACAGCATTTTTATTAAATAACAAAAACATACAATTGGTACAACGTGTCAGATTATTAAGCATTTAAGATAGACTAAATTGAGTCAGTCATGACGTCATTATTATGACGTTATCCTACGCGTCACTTAATTAATTACGACGTCAAATGACGTAATATGATGGATAGACATCCTGAAAAGGCCCATTAGCAAGTGGTATTAATTACCCTCGCTCCGTAAGAGGATGAGTGTATTGTATGCGGGTCTACATGCGTTCGGGATGGCAAGGGTCTACAATCTACGATTGGCCTTGTTAAAATATGTGACCTATAAATACGGGTGGTCTCTTAATACAAGTGGTCCATATTGTGTGGGTCACGCATTACCAAGTGGTATTAGCCCTGTAATGCTCAATTTGCTCATGACAATTTCAATAGAGAGATCCATTTCTAGGTATGTCACGCCTATTTCTAGCTAAGCTCCACCCCTTTTTTGCGTGTTGGAATCGATGTATATATATACGCTGAATAATGAATTCCCAGACTTCTAATTTCAAGGTAACTATACAGGTAAGCTGATGACTATTTTGAAACCAATTTGACTGGGTGCTTTTAAAGGTTTGCTGCCTCTGGCCGCAACAATGCCAGGTCAAATTAGTTTCAAAATATTCAACACGATGTTGATTAAACAGTAAAGACATACAATTCGTACACTTGCCGGACTATTCAATGTTCATGACTGAGCTCGATACGCCATTCATTTACACATTTTGGATTGTAACGTCAGCCTGTATATGACATAATTGATTATGACGTCATATCCTTCAGTTACAAATCGAACCCAGCCATTATCATAGAAAATGACTGCTGAATAAATAGCAAAGACATACAATTCGAACAGCATCTAGTCAAATTAGTTTCAAAATATTCAACAGCATGTTGATTAAATAGTAAAGACGTGCAATTCGCATACTTGACTGGCTATTTAATGTTCCTGGTTGAGCTAGATACGTCATTCATTACACATTTTGATTGTGACGTCCAGCTACATCTGACCTAAATAATTATGACGTCATATACTACAGAAACAGATCGGAAAAATCCATTATCATAGAAAATGTCCTATGTCTAATTGCCGTCCAAGAGACCATTGTGATTTTTCTTCTGCAATTTACTACTGGAATTATAGGATCGGTTATCCAACCAGTCATTCCAGTGGTAAACTTTCAAAACAAGTTCTCTGGCGAGTAGCTAATGTAAATGGACATTTCTCACGATCACCGCAAGAAGCCATTTGTGGTCAGTTTGATAGAGTGCTAAAGTGGACATATAAGAGACGCCACGAGTGGGCGTGTGTTTTAGTACTTTCATCTGCAGAAGGAATCGCCACACAAACTCTATTTTCAGTCGGACCAGAACAAATAGGAGAACTCGCCATGAATCACGCGCATGAAAATAATAATTATGAGATATCCAGCAATCTAAAAATAGAGCCGAGTTTTCGCTCCGAGAATTATTAGATCTCGTATCGATGGAGATTTCGCGAGACACAGCCCCACAATCCCCTGCGCGAAATGGCCGCGCCTATAGGCAATTCTAGACAGCAATAAATAGAAGCGTGCCCATGGAGGGGGCACGCAATAACGCCATTCTCTCTAGTGAGAACGCGGCATTAGTGGCTGCCTATTTGCGGGCTATGGGAAGAATATTTCTGAAGATTTACAGCTGATCTGACTGGCTCTGTTACACGGCCACACATTTCTGTTGTAAATTTTCAAATTGCTTGGCTGCAAATGGGCACTGGCTATGCAGACTGGAATGTCTTTACCATTACACATTTGATGGTCAATCCAGACAAATCGGTCTATTATTGCACATTTCAGTGGCAAGTTTCTAAAAAATAGTATTCTTTAGTAATTATAATTAAATTATTAATGTTTCTTTCCAGTTTTAGGTATGCCCCACCCATCTTTATCTACGCTCCACCCACACTCGCTCGTGTTGGAATAGATCGATGCCTATCAATTTTCAGAAACCTATACAGATAAGCTGTTGAATAGTTTTAAACAAATTTGACTGGGTGCTATTGCTGCCTAGTGCAGCAACAGCACCCAGTAAATTTAGTTACAAAATATTCAACAGCATCTTTGTTAAATAGCAAAGACATAAAACTCGTACATGTGACGGACTACTAAACGTTTAAGACGGACTAAATCATGCTGTAATTGATCATGACGTCATCCTACACGTCACGTAGTTGATTGCGACGTTATATGATGGATTGTTAAACTGGAAGGGTACATTGATATGAATAGTCCGTCCTTTGAGCACTTTGAGGTGCCGTTGACGCGAGAGGATTAAGAGTCCATCTGTCAAGCAAGAATCTGACGTCATAGTCAAATATGTAACACAGTGTCTATTAGCTGACGTCACTATTGAAATGGCGTAGAGCTCTCCGACACGAAATAAAAAATATCTGTCAAGTTTACCAATTGTTTGTGTTTGATTAAATTAGAATGTAAAAAACATTCTGTTGATTATCTTAAAACTAATTTTAACTCTCCGACTTGAAATTCAAAAAGTCCGGCAAATCTACGAATTGTTTGTCGTTGATAGATTTGCAATGTAAAAACATTCTGTTAAATATTATGCCCCAGCAGCACCCAGTCAAATCAATTTCAAAATATTCAACAGCTTACATATATGGGAAACTTGGAATTGAACCTGGGAGTCTAGGAATTCAGGATTTAACGTATATAAATCGATTCCCATATGGGTACATATAGGGCGGGGCTTAGCTAGGAATTGGCGTGGCATAGCTAGAAATAGGCAGCGCTTAGATAGACGTAGGCGGCACATGACTAGATATGGCCCCATCTAGTGAACAGCACATCAGCATATATGCCTGGGTTCGCATAAGAGCAGCCGCCCCCCCCCCCCACCCTTGATGAATCGAGTTTTAGTTATGCCCGCCAATCAATAGCTAAGCTTCGCGCACACTTCGCCCGTGTTGGAATCGAGCGAACACTAAACTCCCCGAATCTCGATTTTCAGACTGCACTATGCAGGTAAGCTGTTGAATATTTTGAAACTAACTTGACTGGGCGCTGTTGCTGATGCAGCAACAGCGTCCAGTCAAATTAGTTTCAAAATATCCAACATAATCGTCATTAAATCGTAAGGCCATAAAATTCGTGCAACTTGACGAGCTATTAAGCTTTCATGACGAACTTAGCTACGACATTCATGACGTATTTTAAATTATAACTTCAGCCTACCTGTGACGTATTTGATAAATGACGTCATATGCTAGACTGACAGATTGGATTCCTCTCTTGGTAGGATCAGGGTTAATCTAATTTGCTGCAAACGGATGGAAAAGAACTTTAACCCTTTAATGGCTACACATTGTCAAGAAAATCTAATTATATACGTATTAAATACCATTTGCAGGCCAAGAGTGATCTACTTTTAAAAGAGTACAACTGGAATGACCGGCTCTATTCTCGGGCCAGTCAGTCCGGTGGTAAGTTATCAAAAAATCCTCCCTGTGACTGCAAATGGGCATTCCCCATGACCACTGCAGAGGCCGGAAAGGGTTAACTCGCTCCCATGAAATGTATCGGTCTTGTTTTTCAGGTACACACATGACGTGGCAGCTTATCCGCTATATGCTCCAGGGCAATACGAACAAACCATCTGATGCAATGACGGAGAGTGTATACCCGTGTTATTTCTACCCGAACGGCACCCCGCAAACTGGGCCTCGCCGGGTACTATGCTCCCATTTGCTACCATGTCAGTTTCCTGATCCTCTTATGAAAACCGGCAATAGGAAGTTCATTTACACGCTTCGAAATCCAAATGATTGCGCCGTGTCAACGTTTAACATGTGGTCGGATATGATTGGAACAAAATTCCCAAAAGAGTTCCCTGTTTATTATAATGAATTTATCACAGCCACATGTAAGTTCACGTAGCCCTCACATGGCGAAAGCGGCCGAAATGTCGATTTATAGGCCAAGAGAATACTATTTTGAAAATTTACCACTGGAATAACTGGCTCGATAAATGAGCCAGTTATTCCTGTGGTAAAATTTCAAAAATGTTTTTCTTGGCTTACAAATGGGCATAGAATAAGGTCATATTTATCTTTTCTTGACCATAATGTGTTAATGTCGGATGTGTTGTAGAGTCGGCTTATGCCATATAAAATAATATTGATTACGATATAGTTTAAATATCACAATATATCGATATATCGGATAGGTTTTATCAATGATACTTTATCCATCGTGTTGCGATGTATGCTATGCGTAGAGACTCAAGCTTGCGAGCTATGTCGCTTTCGATGAGTTACCATGGCAATGCGTGCGGTTTTACTCTTTCCTAGAGTCTAATAAAAATAAAATAGCAAAGACAATTCAAAATAATCTTTTTACTAATCGAGATATTCACATTTCCTTAGAAACTGATATTGCGATTGTCGTGTTCTAAGAAAGCGTAGTCTTATAGCTGATGAAAATAATCTTACATTAATTCTATAGAAGTAACATATGGATCCATTTCTAGCTATGCCCCGCCCATTTCTAGCCATACCTCACCCATTTCTAGCTGTGCCCCGCCAATTTCTAGCTATGCCTCGACTATTTCTAGCCATACCTCGCCCATTTCTAGCTATGTCCCGCCCATTTCTAGCTATGCACTGCCCATTTCTAGCCATACCTGCCCCATTTCCAGCCATACCTCGCCCATTTCTAGTAGGGGTGTGCATTTGGAGCAATACCAGTACACGTGTACGCGTTAGTTTTAACGACCGCGTACACACATACACGTATTTGCCGTTCTGATATATTATCCATTATTAAGTGTAGAGGGGTGGAATATGGTGGAGTTGGAAAATAAAATAACGATTTATTAGTAACACACACCCCCACGCTTGTATCAACCCGCCACCCTTGTATCACCCCGCCACCCTTGTATCAACCCGCCACCCTTGTATCAACCCGCCACCCTTGTATCAACCCGCCACCCTTGTATCAACCCGCCACCCTTGTATCAACCCGCCACCCTCGTATCAACCCGCCACCCTCGTATCAACCCGCCACCCTTGTATCATCCCGCCACCCCCGTATCAACCCGCCACCCTTGTATCAACCCGCCACCCTTGTATCAACCCGCCACCCTTGTATCAACCCGCCACCATCGTATCAACCCGCCACCATCGTATCAACCCGCCACCCTTGTATCAACCCGCCACCCTCGTATCAACCCGCCACCCTTGTATCAACCCGCCACCCTTGTATCAACCCCTACCCTTGTATCAACCCGCCACCCTTGTGTCAAACGCGCCTCAAAGCACTAAAACACCATAGTAGGGTTAATTTGACACAAGAATGCCAACTTGTTATCGACTTTTCTACAAAATTCCGATTTGACCCATGTCTGGGACAAATCAATATCAAGCAACAATGATTCACCCTTTGATAGTCAAGATTGTCTAAGAAAAATCGAAATTTATCATTACTGAAAGTCCGAAAGGCATTTGTAGGCAAAGGCAAGGTAACTTTTTGAAAATTTACCACTAGAATACACGCTCGCTCGGTGAGTCAGTCATTGCAGCGATGGATTTACAAAAAATAGTCCTCTCTCGACATGCAAATAGCCTTTCAATAATGACATATTCCTCAAGACAATTATCTCACTATAAAAACAGTTTTGGCCGGCTTGACCATTAATGAGTTGACCAAAGGCTGGCGGGGCTCAGTCTACTGTGAGCTTAGATAAGTAACACACGCCAAGACATAGTGATAATCTGTGTTGATAAGATCACGCTTGACCACTCAGAAGTAATTCATACCTATGCGTTCTCACGAGGAGCGATGGTTCTTCAAAGGAATACCTGTGTGCTGTCGTCGATGCTACGCACGGATAATTAGTTAATCCCGTTGACTGTTTTAAGTTGTTGAAGAAAGTTTAAATTTTCTCATAAAAATCCCCATGAGCAGACCAAGAGATAATTGTTTATGAAAATTTAGCATAGCAATGACTGGCAGTAGTATCATTTAAAAACAAACCCTATTTCCTATTGGTCTGCAAATTGACATTTCTCAAGACGACTGTAGTAGCCGTGTTTTGGCAGGCTTGAGTGTTAAATGGTTAATTCGGAAAGCGGACAGACTTGACAGATAGAGAGCGTAACGGTAAATACGCAGAATTAATTTGTCGAAAAATATATAATTTTCTCTGAGGGCTATCTTACATATGTCACATAAATATGTATATTTTTATAAATTTTTCCCGTGTACACGTTTACGAGCTTTGTAACCGTGTACACGTCACCTGAACGTGTACACGTGCCCAGCCCTAATTTCTAGCTATGCACCACCCATTTCTAGCTAACCTTGGCCCAATTTGTACGCGTCTTTGAATTGATTTTACCATTTTGAAATGTGAATTCCCATACTCGTACTGTTCAAGTTAACTATAGAGCTAAGCTGTTAAATATTCAGTTGAAGCTAATTTGGTTTGGAGATTTTGCTGCCGGTGACCACAACCGTTCACAGTCGGATTAGTTTCGAAATATTCAACAGAATGCTTATTAAATTATAAATTCACCAAGGACATACACATTAAATAGTTACTCTCCGACCTTTGCCCCTTTCGCGCCGTACGCGGCGTGTAGATTGTGACGTCAGCTAAGAAGTGACGTCAGATACTTGAATGCCAGATAGCCTCGCTGCATTCTGGTATCAGAATCTCATATTTTGAACATGACATACACCCCTAGGTTTGCTAAAACGTGGAAACTTTCCGCGAATTTAGGAATCTTTCTCCTGGAATATTTCGGGAATTTTCAGAAGGCGGGAGTTTTGGGAATATTAGGGAATTTTCATTGTGATTAATTATTCATGTATACATTATATTTGCATAACAATATGAAACTAGAGAACATTTACTGAAGTAACTGTAAATCTGCGATGTCTGGCCATGAAGAAATAGTACAATGCCTCTTCTAAGGCCATTGAACACGCCTGCTGCTGATAGAAAAGAAATATATGTGTAGTCACGGATCAAAGATCCATGCTTGAAAATTACTCCAACAGATTGAACGACAGTGACTTCTACATCTTTCTAATGTTTCCATTAATTGTTGCAATTGAAAGAGGGGTGTCTCCTAGTTCAAATGAGAACAAGTTTGCAAGATCAAACACTTTGACATGTGCTATGCGTTAAGAGAATCATTCAGCAACATTCAATCGGGAACAGATAACATCATTCAAACACGCCTGTCAAATCATCACGGCGTTGTCCAGATGATGATCTATCTCACTATTTGCGACTTTTCCTGACTTCCACTTTGAAAGGACATTGGTGTGAACAGGGTAGAGTTAACCTAATATCTGTGCTGATATATTCCGAACATCTGCTCATCCTTTGCAATATGAACTCAGCCTAGCTCTTTGTATTTGCCTAGCAGCTCAAATCGTAACCATGTTGGATGTTAGCAGTTTGTATTCATCAGTTGACTGTTTCTGCGGATTTGGACAAGCATATGACCTCGCCAGATGTTTTTAGTCTCGATTCATCTTCTGCTCTGGGTCTAAATCAGGAAACACTTGTCCAAATCTTTCCTTTGTTAAGAAACTATAAAATGGTCACTCGTGAATTGTTCATGAATTTCTGTAGCTTGCGTCATCAACTGTTCCATCTGAGCCAGATATCCAGTACCATATCTTGAATAATTGGACAGATCATATCCATAGAAATGGCATTTTAGAAAATGCTTCTTTGTGGAGCGGCTATATACCTGGTCTTTCAGCTCGCATGAATCACTAAATACTCATTCCAGAATTTGAACATACTTTATTCTTCGTAGCCCTTTTTTCTGAAATTGTCCAGTTCTTGTAGGAATAAAACTGATTTGGCATGCAATGGCTAAACAAATTCAGCTATTCTATCATTATTCTTTCCAAAGCCTTACGAAACTCTGACATGTAATTGGAGATTATAGTGCGTATCTGAATCTATTGGTACATCTTCAAGTAATATTCTCTGCTATGCTTGAGCAACCAACTTCTGAGCTCGAGTACCTCTGCTGGAATACCTTCGGCTCATTATTCAAGCAATAGATCCCTCGGCAAACGCACAATGGACCTTTCCATTTTTAGCTATGTCCCGCTCATAACTAGCTAAGCTCCACCCACACCTCGCCGTATTGGGATTGATCGATCACCAAATGCCCTAGCTATCAATTTCCTGAAAACTATACAGGGAAGCTGTTGAATATATTGTAACTAATTTGACTGGGTGCTGTTGCTGCCTATTAAATAGTAAAAGCAAACAATTTGTACAACAACGCATAGATCGTCTTCAAATATGCGTTCGTGACGTACTTATCGACGTCATTCATGACGTCATTCATTATGATGTCATTGTACACACCACGCAGTTCATTATGACGTCATATGATGGGTGGGTACTCTGCAAAGGTGAATTCTCTACAACGATATCCTCGAATCCATAGGACTACATGCACTTATCAATTACAGCCAGAAAAGCCAACATGATATGATTAGCAAACGCTTCAGAGTTATACGTGTTATTCCAATTGCCTTAGCGTATATAGCCTCATCAACTATAAGAACAGTATGTCTTTGGCCATCTTCTTTGCGATGCATGCAACATGCTATGTCCAATATGTGTAGACACCATTTAGATCTGTAGGTGATGCATCAATCACTGGACAATGGTCAATGACAAACTGTGTTGATATATCAGTTGACACTTCACTTTTAAATGCTGGCCATGCTGGGACTGGCTGAATGTCACGTTCAGTGCATAAATGAAGCGTGTTTTCTGGTGGCAGCTATGAAAGAACCCATACATTGTTTATGATTTGTGCTTACTTGACCCCTAATAAACACTGTTTTTCAAGCAAACTGGTATTTTGATGGATACTGCTTTTGTGTTGTCGAACATATATCCCTATACCCTGTTTTGAAATAGCTTGCAAAGATCATTCTCGCCGTGATATCAGCCTAGAGTTATTTGCAAATGATCCTTCTACTTCAGAAGCCCTTTGGACAACAATCATATGTGTACAATGCGTAGTATTTTTTACAGCCCAGAGTTTCTGCTTAAAGGTTATTATGATCAGCAACAATGTGTGTGAATGCTATTTTGTCATGAAAACCCACTTGATGTATTGTAATTACGAAACCACCTGTCTGGTGTAACCACTCCTTCCCACTTGATCACTATAGAAAGGCCAGACTGTGTATTATTAATTATTAATAACATAATTAAGTCACCCTTCCAATTCGGAAGTAAAGGAAATTTGCCTAGAATAAAATTTTTAATGCAGCTAAATCTTAGTAGGCAACAATTTCCAACGAAGGAAGTATTTCAAGCCATTGCGTAACACATTCTCAAAATAACTGACTGATTTAATGAGGCATTTACTAATCAACCTAATTAGTAAAACTTAATGATAGTTACCCAACTTACCTACAAAAATATAAATAGATGAAAGTGTTTTGAGATAAGATCTTTCACAATTCATTGCCATATTCTAATTAGTTTTAAAAAGCAATTTTAATTAGGTAAATATACTAATTAGGCTAATTACTATCAAACAATCTTGCTTGTCTCAAACAACATGGCTAAGTAAATAAGTCCCTCTCTGTCGAAATAGTATCCCTTTAATTAGCGGTATTAATTATCTAATTAATTATAACTAGGACTAATTAATGTGGGTTGCAGATGGCAACAGGCATTTTCCAAGAGGCCAACGTATGTACTAAGATTTTTTTGCATTAAAAATTTGTTGCCAGGGTTGGACAACGAAAATGACTTTTTCAACATCTGGCTACAAGACTAATACGCTCTGTGCAAGCAACGCATTGGATCAACCTTCCTCTTGAACATTATCATATAATTCAACTTTCCAGAGTATCCATCTATCATCTGACGTCATATGAAGTCATAATCAGCTAAGTGGTGTGTAGGATGACGTCATAATCATTATGTCATAAATGACTCTATTTGGCCCGTCTGTAACTCTTAATAGTCCGACACGTTGTACGAATTGTATGTCTCTACTAATTTATAAACATGCTGTTCAATATTTTGAAGCTCATTTGACTGCACGCTGTTGCTGCCATAGATTAGTTTCAAAATATTCAATGGAATATTTATTAAATACTAGACATACAATTCGTACAACAACGCATCGCCCGTCTTCAAATATACGTTCGTGACGTACTTATCTACGCCATTCATGATGCCATAATGACGTCATTCATTATGATGTCATTCTACACGTCACGTAGTTGATTATGACGTGGTATGATGGATGGATAAAGTGAAACGGTCCATCGCGAGTGCAAGTTCAAAAGCACAGATTTGGACCAGGCAAGAATCAGATGGACATATGGACAAATTGGCGGAAGACGAGCGCAGTCACATAAAACAAGCACACCTTTGTTCATGCACATAAAATTCAATTGCCAATTTCATTACTGAGCGAGCAGAGTTCTGCATGAAGCCAAACCACGCTACTACAAATATGTTACCTCCTGGATATAAATTAGTCACTGTGATGAGCAAGTATGCCCGGAAATTTTGAAAAGTGATGGTCGGGGAGATCAGAGATCGATCGATCCAAACACGAGCGAGGTGTGGGTGGAGCTTAGCTAGAGATGGGTGGGGCATAATTAAAACTGGAAAGGCTCATTGTGGCCAAATACGAAAATGATTGGCTGTGGAAGAGAGAAGCTACACATGTCTGCCACATTCTGGCCTTTAGGGTTCAGAAGATGTATCATCCATTGGCCATTGCTGCGCGCCATCATTAAGCACCATCAGCGTAATGAAACTGGTAAACGTATTGCCATGGCATCCAGTTTGAAACTTATTGAAGCAAACAAAGACAGTTTATCCTCGGTTAATTAAAGATCCGTTAACCTCTCTTGTATCAACCGCGCCTCAAAGCCCTCATAATACTAGCCTACTGTTTTTCGCCGGCTTGACCATTACAGGGGTAATGTTAAAGAAAATAAGGTCTTTAGTTAGGCAGTGTCTATCTGAGGGTCGAGAGAAGTGTATTTTTTTAAATTTACAAGTGGTAAATAGTAAAAAAAATACTCTTCTCTAAGCCTTTCAAATAGAACCACAGCAAAGCCTTAGGCCTCTTTCTTATTGCCTAATCCTGTTTAACTATTTCGTGTACTAGATAGGTTAATATATAGCCGATATATCGGTTTGCATTCACATTGCTGGAAGATAGGCCGAACTGAACGGAGGTCTTACCTCGGTGGAGAGCGAGATAAAATGCTGATCGTAGCGTTACCTGCCAGACAGTGAGAGAAAATAATGATGGTAACGCTACCTGGCGATTTTTGAGGGAATATGTCGCGTTCCCGAAGTATTTATTCCGTTACAAGAGCCAGTTCAATAAGAACGCTGCCCGATATACGTGGTATTTCCCGAAATAGTGGCTGTGATCTCATTGGAAACTTAACTGGCGTAACGCCATGCTGAGGTATGGTGTTATACCTGACTAACTCCCTAGTGAGACCACGGCCTTAGACTAAATGAACCCGTGTCCAGTTCAGATCAAATTTTTGATCTATGGATCACACAGTCGAAGGATTGTCAGTATAATTTAATCTCTCTCTCTCTCTCTCTCTCTCTCTCTCTCTCTCTTCCTCTCTCTCGTCATTACCTATGCCAGCAATCGTTTCTACGACGTAACCCTACAGATACAGATGGATAACGCGAAGACTGTTGGTCCGATTTGAGCCAAATTTTAACACAATAAATAATGTGGATTACAATACAATGGTGGGTACAATACGAAAATATCCTGAAAATCTAAAGACTTTTTACAATGTGGCAAAAACGGGATAGTAAGAGTCTGCAATGTCTGATTGAACTTGTTTCACGTTTGTTTTCAGCAACGTGTTTCCCATGCACGGGCTGGTACAATCACATAAAAGCTTGGGAGGAATATACGGCGCGGAACCCGGATGTGCCAATAATGTTACAAATGTATGAAGACTTAGTCAGAGTAAGTCTCTTAGTCTTTCACTGTGTTTGCATGTATGGCATGTGTTCAATGTTCCTATGTACTATTTAACAATTTAAGAACAAAACTTGGTAAAAAATGGAAATAATTGCTTGTTGAATGGCCATTTACAAGCGAAAAGAAGACAATTTTTTGTATGACTGGCTAGTCATTTCAGTGGTAAATATTTTTAAATACGCTTCTCTTGTCCCGAAAATTGGTATTCCTCAAGACCACTGCAGAGGCCGGTTTGACCAGCTTCGTCATGAAAAGGTTAATAAGTAAAATAAAATTATATTGGCACAATACTCTCTGGTTTGTAAACCACTCTTACTCTTGTGGGATGTTATTGAACATATATTAGAGCTGCAGCAAGGTATAAGGTGAAGAGCGCTGGTACTAAACCATCTCCTTGTAGTGATCCTATGGAAGGGTAAAAATTTGCAAAAAAAACAACATTAACTTGATATGATCAGTTAATTTTATGTTTGCCAGGCTGAGTACATCATCATCATTATCAGTTTGATAGAGCTATTGGCGTATGGACCTTTACAGTTTATCCATCAATCAAATGACGTCATAATCAAATCCGTGGCGTGTATGGTAACGTCATAATCTATTACGTTCAGAATGGTGTATATAAGTTTGTCACGAACGGATAATTGATGACGGAATAACCGTTGCTATACGAATTGTATGACTTTACTATTTAATAAACATGATGGTGAATATCTTGAAACTAATTTGGCTGGGAGCTATAGCAACTGCACCCAGTGAAACTAGTTTTAAAATATTCAACAGCTTACGGACGTATAGTTTTGTGGAAATGGATAGTCAGGGAGTTCAGGGTTCGATTGATCCGAACAATGGCGAAGTATCGATGGAGCTTTGCTATAGATGGGCGGGGCATATCTAAAATTGGCTTCTTCCATTGAGGGTGTGTCTGGTTGGTATCAAATGCGGGTGGTCTGTCGATTCTCATCTTCTAGAACACTCAGTCATTAGTTTGACCTACAGATGTTAGTATGCTTTATGACAGGAATATTTCGAGGCAACCATGTCCGTCTTTAATTCCGCTCTGCAAACTTCCCGTAAATCTGTCAGTTTTATCTCTGATTCGATATAAGGTCATATTTGAGAAAAAAGTCTAATATCATTCAAAGAGCATAATTCCAGCTTATCCATCGATCATCTGGCATCATATGATGTCATAATTAATTAAGTGACGTGTATGATTACGCCATAATCATTACGTCATGAATGATTCGATATAGTCAGTCTTTAAGGCAGCAACAGTACCCAGTCAAATTATTTTCAAAATATTCGACAGCTTCCGTGTATAGTTTTCTGGAAATTGATAGTGATGGAGTTCAGAGATCGATCGATCCCAACAGGAGCGGGGTGTGGAGTGGATCTTAGATAGAGATGGGCGGGGCATAGCTAAAACTGGAAAGGTTCATTGATCTCGTGGTCCGAACTCGGCGAGATTGGGCTAGATATATGCCACATAAATTTTAAACTTGTGACTTTGTTGTTATTTTATCTTTAGAAACCGAGAGAAAGTCTCAAGAGAATAGCCAGGTTCCTGGACATCGAAGTGACTGAGGAATTTCTTAATGAACTTGTTGAGGCAAGCAAGTTTTCCAATATGAGGAAAACGAAAGTGGATGAAGGTACAAACGAGATGTTTCATGGTGATGCGAATGCCGTCGTCTTTCGCAAAGGTACATTCCAATCATATTAGCTCGATCTGTTTACTTGTTATGTTAAGCGTACCTGTTTCGACTGCAGCTCAACGCGCCTAAAATGATACTCATATCGATTAAAATCCTTACCATATGAAGCCATATTCTCCAGCCAAATTAGTTTCAAAGTATTTAACAGCATACCTGTATTGTTGTCTGGAAATTTAGATTGAGAGAGTGCAGGGATCGGTTGATCCCAACCCGGCCGTAGCATGGGTGGAGCTTTAATTGTCAAGATTCTTTCACGAAAATTTTTACAGGCCAAGATAAAACTGTCTTGTAAATTTATTAGTGACGCTTAAAAAAATATCATTCAGTTGTTCGGCAAATGGCCATTCCTCAGAACTTCTGCCAATAATAAGTTGGTCGGCATGATCATTAAATGGGTAAAAAAAATTCAAGTTCTTTGCTTAATCAGTGTTAATTTTCAGGCCAAGAGAAGGGTCGTATTTTGACAATTTACCAGTGGAATGACTGGCTCGGTAACAGAGTTAGTCACTCAAGTTGTAAATTTCCGAAATCTAGTCTTCTCTCGGTCTGCAAAAGAAGGTTCTTGAAGATCATTTGCAGAGAGTGGCTTGATCATGTTAGTGTTAGGCCGTGTTCTCTCTAGAGGGTTAATCGGGAATAACGCCATACTCATTATGGCGGTAGGCCGGTTAAGTCTCTAGGTGAGAACATGCCTTAGCCCGTGTTCTCACTAGAGAGTTAATCGGGAATAACGCCATACCTCAGTATTGCGCATTTATTTTGAAATATCGCCGAATATCCACTTATCATTGCTTCCACCTCAGACCGTAATAGTGGTTTGACAGAGTATATTCTCAGTGTCCACGTGCTTGTCCGCATCACTAGAAATAGCGGTAAAGTTGTAGTAACAAATTTGGGTGAAACCCATCGTGATCTGAATAATCACTAGGAAGATTGTCACATACACTTTTATACTCTGATGGTTTCCATTTGAACAGTCTTTTTCCTGAAGCATTTTCTACAGATTGACAGTGCTCACCATCAGTGACACGACTGGATCAGAGGTTTTGCCTCCAACATGCAGAATGCACTTGAGTCGCTTTTCTTGCTGTTGCGCTATTTATGACTGGACTTCTACATCTGAAAAAGAAAACTATTTTGGAGAAAGTGTTTAGTTGCAATATACACTGCATTGAAATTATGTAATGACTGGAATTAGAAACATTTTCTTTATTTAGAAGGTAAACTGATTTAAGAAAAGATTTCCTTTGAATACAATTTTCGGAAAATTACCACGTCCCGTCTGTTATTTAAAATAATCTACACAAGACAACAAACGTGTGTTCATCGCTTGGTATTAAAATGATGTGACTTTGAATTTCCCCTACCCATAATTTGCCAGGTGCGTCAAATATCAAGATACCTTTGAAATTATCCAATGAAAAAAATCAGGTGACAGGGGCCTTCATTACCTTCAATATGATGGATCTTGGGTAAAGCCGCGTGTATAAATAAGAGAGGGATGTGACTTTGAATTTCCCCTGCCCATAATTTGCCAGCTGCGTCAAATATCACGGTACCTTAGAAATCATCCAATTAACAAAAATCGGAATATATTCAGAAAGTAAGAATACTTATTTCATATACTACATATACTGGGCTATCCAAAAACAGAATCAGTTTGCTTGGCCTCTTTCGGGTGATTAAACACCCCAGTAGCTCTTGGACTATAGGCCGTGTTCTTACTAGAGACTTAAGTAGCACAATACTTCGGTATGGCTTTATTCCTGATTAAGTCTCCCGCGAGAACACGACCTTAGATTGGAACAAGTATAGGTCAATCCTCTAACACAGAACTGCCATATGAATCAATGGAAAAATCCAGTTTTAGTTATGTCCCGCCCATCTCTAGATACGCTCCAACCACGCTAAGCCCGTGTTGGGATAAGCCGATCCCTGGACTCCGTGAATCTAGATTTCCAGACAACTATACAGATTAGCTGTGGAATATTTTGAACCTAATTTGGCTGGATAATACTGCTTCCTATGGCAGCAACAGCGCCCAGTTAAATTAGTTTCAAAATAGTCAACCGAATGTTTATTACATCGTAACGACAATACAATTTCTATAACTTGACGCACCATTAAGAGTTTATGACGGACTTATATACGTCAATCATGACGTAATTGCTTGTGACGTCATTCTCCACGTGGTGTGTCATTATGACGTTATAATGGCATACTTGACTGACAGAACGGATTTCTCTATTCCCGAATCACCCGTATATTGCTGGGTGATTACGGGCAAAAAAAAAGATATCCGATCTGTTACGCACTCAAGTACGTGACGTCATACTCAAATATGTCACATGTTAGCTGATGTTACAATCAAAACGACGTTGATCCATTGCGAAAATCAAAAAGTCTGACACTAATGTGCAGTGCGAATAGTATGTCTTTGATAAAGTTACAATTCGATACACACTCTGTTGAATATTTTAAAATTCAATTGAGATAGGCAGCAACAGTTGAACCCGCGGTCAAATTAGTTTCAAAATGTTCAACGGTTTACCTTGCAATTTAGATTCTGTGGTATTCCTGTTTCAAAGTTCAAATCGTGTCCAACACGCGTAAAAGCTGGGCGGAGATTAGCTAGAAACGGGCGTGACATAGCTGGAAATGGATCCCATTATTGACATGAACAGGCGCTCTGCTTTGTATATTATACGATGTAATTAATGCGAAAACGGCAGATTGTCAATAATTTTGAAATTAGATTTAGAAAAACGATTTGAAACGTTTTCACTACTGAACGCAAGGCGGGATTAGTATTTTGCTGTAGAATGATTAAATAACTGCTTACCCTTGTTTGCGTTATATCTGCTTAGGCGGTTAAACAGTCAAGCTTGCTGAGCACTTTACTGCTGAATGTATAATTCCAGATTAAACATTTTACTGTTAATTGATCAATTGCCAATTGAATATGTGCGATCTGTCACTCAAATATATGATGTCATAATCAAATATGTCGCATGTAGGCTGACGTCACAATCAAAACGCGTTATGACTGACGAGTTTAGTTCCGGCATGAACATTGAATAGTGCGTTGATGGTACGAATGTTTTTACTATTTAAGAAACATTCTGTTGAATATTTTGAAACTAATTTGACTGGGCAATTAGTTTTAAAAATATTGCACATGCTTTAGTTACCTTGAAATTTGTATTTTGAGAATTCAGGATTCAAAGGTATATAAATCGATCCCTACATGAGCAAAACGTGGTGAACCTCAGCAAGAAATGGGCGTGGCATAGCTAAAATGGATCGTCTATTATCTGCTTTAAGGCGGAATGGTCAATATTGCTGTTTATCCTTTCATCCTGAAGGACCAAAGCCGGCTTAATAGTCAAATGCAAATCAAGCATCTAATGCTCCATAATGTTCAGACTTCTTTTAAACAACTTTTCGTGGTTTTAGGTGAGTTTACATAATTTCTGATATTTTACCATCTTTAAAAAATTTTTACACTTTTTTGCATCGTATAATATTTGACAAGGATACACTTTCTTGGAAGGCCTAATCCTTATTCCGTAACCTCTATGTCTTATGTGCATTATTCTTTCAGGTGTGATTGGAGATTGGAAGAACTGGCTAACAGTGCAGAATTATGAACTTTTCCAGAAGGTTTTTCCACAACTTTCTGATGATATGGCGTGCAAAGACAAACTCATCTTCACATAATAAAATCATTCATTCAGAGTCTTTGTGGTAATGTCTTAGGACTTGCCCTATTAAAGACTATTAATGTATTCTGCAGCGCAATACATTAGTCAGCCCAGATGAAGAGTGTACCAATTTGTGATTAACTTTGTCCATTGCATGTTTTACTTTTTATATGTACTCTAGAGGATTCCAGTTCATCCATCAATCATATGACGTCATAAATAAATGCGTGGCGTGTAGGATAACGTCATGATCAATGACGCCATGTATGATGTTGATAGGTGCGTCACGAACGCTTAATTGATGACGGACTAAGCGTTGTTGTACGAATTGCACATTTTTACTATTTAATAAACATGCTGTTGAATATTATGAAACTAAACTAATTTGACTGGGCGCTGTTGCTGCCATAGTTTCAAAATATTCAACAGCTTAATTAAAAAATACCTGTATAGTTTTCTGGAAATTAATATTCAGATAGTCGGACTAAGTGGGGTTAGCTCTAAAATGGCCGTGGCATAGCTAAAACTGGATTCCTCAATTCATTTCACATGAGCTACCTTACTTAGCCCATTACTCATAATGAAGACTCGAGTCCCTCGACCACAATGAAGCTTGTAGCTTAATCTCCTGACTAGGTTTTTTCTGGTTCAGTAGATTGCAGTCACTGTGGAAGGATCCCCATACCATTGGGAGCTGTACAGCGTATGATAAGCTTTGTCAGTAGTTGTAGATAACCAGACAGACATGGCTGTTATGAGATGTTTTGCAATCATGGCATTGAGAGCCCAACAAGTGGCTTTTCCTACAAGTTGTTCTCTAGTTAAAGGTGCAAATTCACACCAGAATGCTTAAAAATAAAATTGTTAAAATTGTATACTTTTAGAGCCTTAGGCCGTGGTCTCCTAGAGAGTTATTCGGGAATAACGCCGTACCTCAGTATTGCGTTACGCCGGTTAGGCCGCGTTCTCGCTAGATAGTTAACCGGCGTACCGTCATGGCGAGGTATGGCGTTGTTCTCGATTCACTCTCTAGTAAGAACACGGCCTTAGATTGTGTGGCTAGATGTAATGAAACGAAATAAATATTAGCATATGATGATTTCATTATGTATAAATTAATAACAAAATTTTAAGTTGTGAAATTGAATTAGAGACACATGCCCTTATTTCAACTTTACAATTAAAAAATTATATTAATTTATACGTAATGAGTTCATCATTTGTTAAGATCCATTTCGTTTCATTAAATTGAGGTATACAAGTTAACCTATTAAATGTATACAATTTAAATAATTTTATTTTAGAGATTTCTGGTGTGAATATTCACCGTCAACTAGTGCTACCAGAGGCCAGGCATGTACCTCAAGTTCAAGTTCAAGTTCAAGATTATTTATTTTGATATAGAATATACATTTACAGTTTCACAACAGGTAGTCCACCAAAGGCAGAGCCAATGTGGCGGTGGACCCCTACATATAACATATAACAACAACAATATAGGACATGAGAATACTGAATACATACGGTTAACATGTTATAGTCCTATATATACATATAGTTAACTGTCTCGCTGCCAAGCCTCTGCAGTCTACATTTTCCATGGAGCCTAACTCAGGGTATGCTGAGTACCTCTAAAACAATTTGACCGAACGTTGGCGGTGGCTAAGCTACAAGCAACTTTCAGTCAAATTTTTTCTAAAATACTCAGCCAATCCAGAGTCATTGCCAATTGGAGTTATTGTCCGCTTCCAGCAGTCCAACAGTTAATAGACGTATGACAATTTACATTTTTACAGGGAAAGACATGACAGAGGGATGTGTGCTTATCTTGCTTAAGTTAATAATTCTATATTACATATTCTTATTATCAATGACAAAGTATTTTTTAGGCTGTGATGGTAGAGTTAGTTGTTTGGTAGTTACCATTATGACAGATATTCTTATTCTTATTATTATTATTATTATTATTATTATTATTATTATTATTATTTGCTCTGGTGACTGAGTGCAAGTATGAGAATAGCATGCCATGATGGTGAGTGTTTTCCAGAGTCTAGTAGGTTTCTATAATCTTCTTTTTGATATTCTGCTTAAAGTACTGTAGCTTTATGATGTCTGTGCGTGTGCTTGTGTCTGTATTATTCCATAACTGAATTGCTTTGTATGAGGGTTTTTGTTGTGCTGCTTTTGTTTGGTGGTGTGTTGAATGGAGGTTATTTCTTGTTCTTGTGTTGTGAGGATGCAATTGTGTATTGAGCATAACAATGTTAGATAAGGATGAGGGTAAGTTGCATTGTGGAAGTCCCTTAAGATTGTGTATAGTTTGAGCCCTCCTATGTCCTCAGGTTTTAAGACCTTTTCTGATTTAAAGATATCTTGCCCACCTGCTGTTTATAAAAATAGTTTAATAGATTGCTTTTGCAGAGATTTTAGTTTTTTTAGTCTAGCTTGAGATGTATTAGTCCAGATAGCATTGCAGTAGGTGATGTGAGGAAGTATCATTGTGCAGTACAGGTTTTTAATAATATTAGGTGTTAGATAGGGTTTCAGTCTGCGAATGATGCCAATGCTTTTTGCTACCCTGGTAGTAATAATTTCAATATGCTTCTCCCATGTTAAATTTTTGTCCAGATATACTCCTAAAAACTTAGCATATTGTGCTTCTTGAATTATCTGGTTGTCGATATAGAGGTTTGGGAGAGCTATTTCTTTTAGTTTCTTAGATTTTGTGAATAGTATATAATTAGTTTTTGATACATTTAAGGACAATTTGTTTACTTTAAACCAGTATATTAATTTCGCCATTTCATTATTAACATTTTTGTATAGAATTTCTATATCCTTGTGGCTGCAGAAAGCATTTGTGTCGTCTGCAAAAAGTATTAGTGAGAGATGTTTGCAGACTTTGGGTATGTCATTCATATATAGGAGAAACAGCAGGGGCCCAAGAACTGAACCTTGGGGAACACCACAAACTATATTTTTGTATTCAGAGATAGCCCCATTGAATTGTACACACTGTTTCCTGTTTGACATGTAACTCTGTATCCAGTTCAATGCAGTACCTCTTATTCCATAGTATGCAAGCTTTTGCAGTAAAATTGTATGATCAATTGTATCGAAGGCTTTGGAAAGATCCAAGAATACACCTAGCGTTTGTTCATTATTCTCAAGGGAGGTTGATAATTTTTCTATCACATCCACAATGGCAAGCATAGTAGAGTGTTTTTCTCTGAAACCATATTGAGAAGGATATATGATTGAGTTTTTGTTTAGATATTTAGTAATTCTACTAAAATACAGCTTTTCTAAGTGTTTTGAGAAAAGTGGAAGTACCGAGACTGGCCGATAATTAGTAAAGTCAGATACATCTTTAGCTTTATGTGACACGTGCAACTTTTAATCTTGATGAAAATACTCGCTGTGTAAGTGAGAGATTACAGATGTGGTCCAATGGTGTTAGTATTTCTGTTACACAGTGTTTAAAAAATTTTCCATTGGAAATTATCGATTCCAGCACTTTTAGCTGTGTTAATTTGCATTAGTATTTTGTAGATTTCGTGAGTATCTGTTGGATTTAGGAAAATACAGTGTTGATAACTACCTGTTAGAAAGTCCGTTATATGTATGTTCGAGCTGGGTTGAATTTTTTGTGATAAATTAGGACCAATGTTAGTAAAATACTCATTAAATTTGTCTGCTATTTCTTTTTTGTCGTTAATGACTCTATTATTATAAATAAACCGTGATTCAGTATTGGGTTTTTTCTTATTTAGTAATGATTTAATCAGTTTCCATGTTTCCTTTATATTGTCTTTTTGTTCATCAAATTTATTATGAAAATAATGTATTTTTGCTGTCCAAATTATCTGATTTAGCCTGTTTCTATATTTCTTGAACTGTGAGTCATTATACCTTGTCGGATATTTAATAAAATTCAGATATAACTTGTTTTTCTTGTGACAGGCAGCTATCACTCCTCTTGTAATCCAGGGTTTAGTAGGATATTGTTTAAATTTCTTAATATTTTTAAGTGGAAAGGCAGATTCATAGATGTTAGAGCATATAGTGTGGAAGGTGTTGTAGGCATCTTCACATGACTGTGATTCAATTACCTGGTTCCAGTTTATGTTAGCCATATTGTTTGTGAACATTTCTATATTTTCCTTTTTGAAGTCTCTACAAGTTACTGCTTCTTTTACAAATGATTTTCCTTTTTTGTTTTCTTTTTCTATATAGAAAATAGGTAAATGGTCTGAAATATCTACAACAAAGATACCTGTTTGATTCTTGGCACTTACAGCATTATTCGAGATGATGTTGTCAATAACAGTAGCCGAGCATTCTGTAATTCTTGTTGGTTTCGTTATAAATGGATAAAAGCCAGATATTTTTAATAAATTTAATAGGTCTTGAGTGTAGAAGCTATGTTGTTTTAACAAGTCAATATTAAAGTCGCCTAATATATAAGCGGATTTCTTTTCATTGTGTATGGTATTTAGAATTTTTTCGAATGATTTCATAAATTTGTCGTCGTCACTTCCAGGAGGTCTGTATGTGACACCGACAAGTTTATTTTTAGTTTTTTCATTGGGAATTTCAATAAAAAAATTTCAATAAATTCTTCATTCATTGACAGGTCATCTCTCAAATCATACTGTAAACTGTCCTTTATGTAGATGCCTACACCACCACCTTTTTTAGTTGGCCTGTGTTTTTCAATGAATTTGTAATTTTGCATATTAATTAAGTCCAGTGGTGAGTCAGGTTTCAACCATGTCTCGGTAATTCCTATGACGCTAAATTCATGTGAGCTGGAATCCATAAAGTTATTAAATTTATCAAAATTTTTTAGCAGCGATCTAATGTTAATATGAATCATTGAAAAGGTGATAGCATCAGTACTCTTGATAATATTATCATTAAATTCTTTCTGAAGTATATAGTCACAAAGGGGAAAATTCATACCTTCATTATCAATATCTGTTTTAGAGAAATAATAAGCATTATAGCTATGATCATCTACAGAGGGTTACATTACTAGCTATGCCCTGCCCATATCTAGCCAAGCTTCTATCACGCCTTGCGTTGCCCGTGTTGGGATTAATTGATCCTTGGATTTCCAGGATCCTTATATGGGTAAGCTGTTGAATATTTTGAAACTAATTTGACTGGATGCTTCTGCTGCCTATGGCAGCAACAGCCTCTATTCAAATTAGTTTCGAAATATTCAACAGTATGTTTATTAAATGGTAAATCCATTAAAAAAATACAATTCGTACATTTGACGGATTTCTTCAGCTCAATTCTCTAGCGTACACATGACGTAAAACATTATATGACGTCATATACTTGGATACCAGATCATATATATTCAATCGTGCATTTGGCCACTAGAGGATGACGTTATCGGATTTGTCAAAGGTTCAAGGACGTTGAGAAGTTGTCTGACATATTGTTCGTCTACCAGTTCGCTGAAACTTGTATGGCGAGTAATTAATTTTAAACTATTCAAAATATTCAACAGAGTAGTTATTAAATTGTCGCTTCCCACAAAATCATACAATTCGGTTACATTTGTGACGGATTTTCCTGCATCATTATGATCGTAACGGGAGCTAGCGAATGATGTATTTGATTATGATACCGGCGGGTGGAACTAAAGGGAGTGCTTCCGGTGCCGTTGCGCGGTGGTGGTGGGGGGGGGGGGGGGGGGGTAGAAATTCCCAGGGCCCTCAAACAGTGGAACAATTTTTTGTCTTAATTTTGGTGCCTATGTATAACTGTAAGTTACATGCATAGACTCCACACATATAGTACAACTCATAAATCAGTCAACATGTGTCTAAAAGAAAACAATTTTGAACTCTATATAAAAAATGTTCTGTTGAATATTTTGAACATAATTTGATTGGAATACATTGCTGCCTTAGGCAGCTATGTCTGCCAATCCAATTATGCTCAAAATATTCAACAGCATCTTTTTTTATTTTGTGTTTGAAATATTTCAAGCTATATCTGAACTGTACTGTATAAGAGTGATGTGGCCAAATCCCACAGCTCTCAGGGGCCACCTTCATCACCAGTACGCTCGTAACTGGACGTTAGCTTCCTAACCGCAGTTCCGACGCCACCATCCCCATCCCTGGTAAGAATTTCAGAAATGTTGCAGGATTTGTTTTCGTGTCTTACTATCTGATATTCCACCTCTCCGGAAATCTGTGACACTCTCATCAACAACAGGACAATGTTTCCACGAGACAATGCCGCTTGCATATGGAACAAAACCTGATAATCAGTTAATGCGTAGATTGTTTATGACATTATAAGGCAGGCGTTTTATTAATTGCCGAGTTACATATTGGTAAATGAAAAAGGAAATATGCGAGTGACTTAAAAAGTGGACAAGAACGCGCAGTCGTCACGTGCCGTTGCAACAACCCACCATCACCCACCACACCACACCGCCACACCGACGCCAACTATGGCGCTTTTATCCATCCCCAAATCCCAGGGTTGATCCAGATACAAATGTCATCTGGCAATCCGCAATCCCTCAGCGTACAGTACATATCACATTTGGTTGTATTCCACCAAACTGTTTCCGAGGAGAGAACCGGATGGACAAGACAGGCAAACAGGAAGACAAACAGCCGGACAGACATGCAAAGGGACGGGTACGATTAAAATATCCCGATATTTTCTAAAAACGCGTGCGTACAATAATTATAGGTACAAAGTGCATGTGGTTGAAAGGATGAGAAGGTACCCAGATAATGTAGTTTACTCTAGCTTACTGGGCCGATGCTGCACCGATACCGGGCCGATACTTTCAGTATCAGCCCGGTATCAGCCCAACATCGGCCCAGTAAGCTGCGTTATCAGGGTTCTAGCTGTTCTGCATCTTTGCAATCATAATGTGCAGCGAGTCCGCTAGGGGTAGGTACGATGGTGAGTGAGGTCAAGGTCTGGTAGCACAAACACAAGTGTATAAAACAATAATAGATATCAATACACATGGAATGGCTCCGCAAACGTGTGCCCACCCCGCCCCACCCCCTTCAGTTAGCAGTGATGGGATCGGGGCGAGCTCGTGTGTTTCTCAGTTGAATGTTAAATTAGATTTTTTTTAAATTACATTTAACAGAATGTTTATTAAAATGTGAATTCAGTAGAGACTTACAAGGCAGAGACATTCGTGACGGCCCAATACTCCACAACCGCACGCCTCATAACGGAAGCTGTTTAACACGCTCGTATATAGGATTCTTAACTTTAACCCGCCCACTGCATGCTGAATAACGGACGCTGTCAACGTCTCGACTTTAACGTTTTAACACAGGAAGACTAATAATCTCAATGAATGAATCCAGTGTATCGATCAATCATCTGACATAATAATCAACTACGTCAGATATAGGCTGTCGTCATAATCAATTAGGTCATTAATAACGAGATTTAGTCCGTCATAAACGCTTAATACTCAGTCAAGTTGTACGAATTGTACGTCTTTGTATGATTACTTTATTCTGCGGATGTAGTAGTAGAAACATCCTACGGCTACAATCAGTCCTTCTTCGCTTTTGACCACTGTGTCTTGTCCTCAGCCAAAATCGTTAGCTTCCTCGGGTCCATTCTTGATCTGCTTGTGCCGAGTCCTGCGCGCTTAAAGGGATACTAATCTCATCTCAAATGTTATATTGCATCGATAGACTAGGTTTTATATATTCCATACCATTCATATCCTGTCACATTCCAGTTTCTGTATCTGCTTTGTAATATCGTGTAAATGTTGAACAGTGATCCCCAAGCTCTACTTGGTCGCCAATGACTCCCATACCTCAGTGACGAGTTTCTCAGAGGGGTAAAACCGGGGAAAATTCTCCCAATTTGGGTAAACGTACCTCAATTTGGGTATACTTTTAGGGGAATAAGTATCTTTAGAAATCTTTCTCAAAATCTGATACTATTTCATATCGGCACAAATATAACGTTTGATATTGGTTCCTACGCCGTTGGTCAACGTTGATATCGATATTAGTGCGTTACCGTGAAATGTGGGATTTTGAGAACTCAGGATTCTAAGGAGATAAATCGATACCAAGACACGTAAAAAGAGGACAGAGCTTAGCTAGAAATGGGTGAGGCATAGCTAGAAATTGAGCCCCCTATTGCATACATGCCCCCATATTTCTGTCATGGGTCTAATAAATAAATAAACTGTAAAGTTTTATTTCTTATAATATGCACAAAATGGTTGGGTATAAAATGCGAGCCAGGTCGGGAAAAACGATAGTAAATATTTCCGAAAAAGTTGGTCCCGATTCCAGGATGATTCATAATAAGGAAAAATCAGTAAATATGTTTGAGGCAGAATATGTCCATAACCACGGGGCCGATTGTCCCCAAATTTGCTGTGCAAATGTGACAATGAGTCTTAAATATGATGGCCTAAAATAAACTTTAATATACACAGTCAGTTATGAGTAATGACCTGCTGACCATGGCCACCTCCTAGCGAGGCAGCGGTTTTTGTAAGTGTGTTTTCCAACTCCATATAATATATCTCCAAAACTACATGATCGCCAGTAATGAGATTTACTGTGCAAATGTGGGTCCATTTATGAGTTGGACCACATGAAAATTATTAAATTATGCCTACCCATCCGGAGAAATCACCTGCTGACCACGACCACCCGTCTAGCGAAATACGCGATATTTGCCGGTTTTAGAGGCCGTTATGCAAATTTAAACAACTACATGGTCGCAAGTCATGGGATTTACTGTGCAAATATAACGTTCAAATTCGGTCCTGTGGTTGACGAGCAGCAGTCTGCTGACAACGGCCACCCCCTGGCGAACATCCTTAAAATATGAAATTAGTTATAGCTATCGAATTTGACATCGGCCGACCGACTCCAGCAAATCTGGACAATAGACACACGACTACTCAAGAACTCTCGTTAAAGGTGTTAACAAGTACACATATTGATGCAAGGCATCAATGGTAAATAGCATGCACGGAGGTTATTATAATTCTGAGAATAAACTCAAATGTTTCATGAAAAAAAGTTATATAAAGGCATACAAGCCACTCATGACAAAAATATAGGCGGCCAATACCACAAAAGAAGGAATATTTCTTGCAAAAAGATATGGGCAGTATTAGCTATGGGCTAGGAAAAGCAGCTTATATTTTTGGTCAGTCCAACAATTTTTCCATCTTTCCTTTTTCTCCAGGCCAAACTCCTTACCAGAGAGAGGAACAGACAAAATTAAGTGCAGCCAGTGATGAGAAAATTGCACTACTGCATCAACAGAGAGTAACAGATCAAATTTGGATCATTAGGTATCAACAACTTGTAACGATAAAGAAATCAACAGAACTGGCAACCCAGTCAGTAGAAAATCGGCGCAAGAAGCAGTAAAGACCCTGACACCCATTCACACATATTAAAGAAGACTGTAAAGAATATTTCAAACCTAAATCTTGATACCTTCTTAAACAGACGTGAAGAGCTTATTACCCGGAAATATATTGGTGAAATATACACTGCAATGCTATTGAAATGGCCAGGATAGAACCAATACCGTGAACCTAGTTTTCTCCAACGAAAGTGATATAGTAGAAAACATTCCGACTGAAGACCCAGTGGGAAACAGCCATGACATCGTGATCTGTTTCATTTAGCTATCGTATCTATATCACCTATTAAACGATATCTTTACTGGAAACAGTGACAAACTATTAAATCAAATATTTTTGCTAGGCAAAAAGGCCAAAATCGGCCTCAACCATTGTAATGATGACGATCTTGTTGCCCATATGTACAAATGATGTCAGATTCTATCAGTACACGCGGATAATAATATGGGATATATAGAAATATTTTCACATTACTGTGGTAAATATTTGGTGGTAGAATTATTACAATATTTCGCACAGCACGAGAACATAGTGAGTTCTACATGGCCTTATGTTCGAAAACTGGCTACAAGGCATGTAGAGATATTCTGGTACCGAATATAGTACATTATTGGAATTTGACAATGGTGTGCCACTACTAAATTGCATATGACAAAATTACTGTATAGTAAACATTTTTTAAACCTTTGATACTTTATTAGTATTTATTTTATTGATGCAATGGAAATGTGCGGCTTCAATTTCCACATGCTAACCAGCCAACAGTCATGCACCCATTAGTTTACTTTGTTGATCACCATCTCCCCGGTCGAGGATCGAGCCGTCATACTGCAACTCCGCATGGCATCAGCAACCAGATATCTTTCCACTAGACCACCGCGCCAGGACAGAAAATCATTGATCTGACAGAATTTGCGCCAATTTTCGGTATGGAATTGTGTACTATGAAACTACGTTCCTGTAGAATTTTTTTAAATTCGGAATACAACTAGCATATTTCCTATAAGTATTTGTGGGTGAAATTCTGGGTGTGAACGTATTGCAATGAAAACCATGAATTAGCCTAAGTTTGAGCTTATTTACTTTACAAAATTTTTAAATCTCACTACGTCGTAAGCTTATGCATATACCTATCTAAACGTATGGGTGCTATTCTGGGCCGAACTCATTATGAGCGATATGTCAGGACATATCGAAACCTATCTGAATGTGGTGAATGTGAACCAATCATATTACAATCGGGCCATATGGCGAATATGTAACTACATATTACCAAATTCTTTGATGGTAGAATCGTGCAAAAGCAGTAGTAGCCTACATATTCAGTTACATACAGCTTTATGTAAAAAAATTATTACAAACCGGGAACTGAGATTCTAATACTGAATATAGTAATTTGTTGGCATTTGACAACTGCCCATGGCTACTAAATTGAATATTACGAAATTAGTACGTGGTAGAAATCTCAAGATTCATTAGCGTATTCATATCCCTATCTAACCATATGGGTGAAATTATGTAGCCACACATATTGCAGACGGTAGGGTATTGAAAACCGCAGATCTGCCAACATTGGAACAAATTTATGCGATGAAATCGCATACTACAAAAATACTTCACGTTCAAATTCTTTTAAATTCCCAATGTAACTAGAATATTCAAACTCCTATACGTCTATATGAGCGAAGTGTCTGGAACCGGCCAAATTACGGAAAGTAGGGCACCGAAAACCACGAATACACCATGATTTAAGCTAAATTTTGCGTATTAAAATTACGTCATCTAGAATTTGTTAGATACGGAATATAACTAGCATATTAAGGCTCAAGTCTATGTGGGGTACATTATGGGGCTGAACATACTACAGACAATAGGGCACCGAAAATTGTGGTTGGTTTATTAACACAATGAACCTTTCCAGTTTAGCTATGCCCCGCCAAACCTCTAGCTAAAGTCCACCCATACCACTCTCGAGTTGGGATCGATGGATTCCTGAACTTCTAGACGATAAATTTCAAGAAAACTGTAAGCCGTGGAATATTTTGACACTAAATTGACTGGGCTCTGTTGCTGCCCAGTCAAATTACTTTCAAAATATTCAACAGCATTTTTATTAAATAACAAAAATATACAATTCGTACAACCACCGGACAAATTGACCATTCAAAGTTCTGTATAGAAGTTCTGGAACATATCAACCTAGTATCCTTTCAACCAAGTCTGAAATTGTTCAAGCAGTTAATGAGGAGTAGCATTTTAAACGATTTCGCCCCATTTTCCGGAAAATTCAAGATGGCTGCCAAAAGAATTGATGAATCAAAATTCCGTATATTAAGGTCTGAAGCAGTTTAGGTTCATTCGAACCAAATTTGCTTGAAATTCATCACGTGGTTAATGCGTAGGCTTTTAACTGATTCCCACATTTTTCAGAAAATCCAAGATGACCGACGGAACGACGTACCTATCAATATTCTGTATACAAGTTCGGAAACCTACCAGACTAGTATCCTCCCAGCCAAGTCTGGTTGAAATTGCCAAATCAGTTAATGAGGAGTAGCCTTTTAAACGATTTTCCGGCAAGTTCAAGAGGGAGGGAGGGAGGGAGGGACGGAGAGAGAAAGAGGTAGGGAGGGGAGGGAGGGAGAGAGGGAGGGAAGGAGGGAGGAAGGGAGGGACGGAGAGAGGGAGAGAGAGGGGGGAGGAGGAGGAGAGGGAGAGGGCGGGAGAGGGAGAAGAGGAGATGCAGAGAGGGGAGGGAGAGGGATTTACTGACCATGGGAAGACCTTTGAAAAGTTACCACTGATATGACTGGATTGATATACTAAGACAGTCGTTCCATTGATAATCTTTCCAAAATAATGTTATCTTCGTCTGCAAATTATCATTTTCTATGATGAGAGAATTGAGATTGTATAGCGCAAATTCATCCATTAAACGATTAGACTTACATCTGACTATTTAGTCTCAATATAAGTTTCTTGTTGAAAGATTGAAAACAGCGCCATATAAACCTATCTATAGCGGAAGATTGCTTTTTGGTGCTTAATTTATTGTTTTTATTTTATTTTTTTTATCTTATTTTTTTTAATTTCCAAACAAAGGTCCATTGCCTCCGATGAAACTAAGCCCAAAATAGTCAACATAATATTTTTGACATTGTATTCGAAATTGTACCGTTTGGAAACACGCTAAATCTCCATTCCCGAGCTGCACTGCATCATTATTTTCATCTGCATTCACGTGCTTGTAGTTGTCTTGCAATTTATTGACTGTTGTAGAGGAACGCAGTTAATAGAGGAATCCAATCTGACACTCAAGTATATGACGCCATAGGAAATTACGTCACGGGTAGGCTGACGTCACAATCAAACTACTAATGCATGGCATATCTAAGTCGGTCGTGAACGCTTAATAGTTTGTTAGTTGTACGAATTGCATGTCTTTCCTACTTAATAACCATTCCGTTGAATACTTCGAATCTAATTCGACTGGGCATCGTTGGTGGCATATGCATCAACAGCTGAACCCAGTCAAACCAGCTTCAAAACTTTCAACAGCTCCCCTACACAGTTTTCTGGAAGTTGAGGTTCGGGAAATGTTCAGGGTTCGATCGATCCCAACACGGGCAAAGTATGAGTGGATTCATCCATTAAAACTATAATCTGCCAGTAGCATGAAGTAAAAAAATGGAAATGAATCAGGATTATTTGAGAAAAAACCATTTACTAAATCTCGGAGTGTTTAATGGGTCTCAGTGACTGTTCCAATCTACGATCATGAGTCAAGCCTCCAGTGGTATTTAGTGTATTCATTACGCATTGTTCAATCTCATAGTCAGCTGAAAGGCCCATCCAAACCTTTCCCTTCTTCGTACCACAAAGAAGTCCTGACATGAACTGAATATAAATATCTGGCCTCATAATCTCCAGTTGTTGCATATTTTGGAAACGCAGTCGTTGTGTAATGTGAAAAGAATAGCAGCATCTCTGCAAGTGATTTCAAATACAACTTAGTCACCTATCCTCTTGGCGCTCAGTCACCTCTTGAACAGATCTACCATTCGCAAAAATTTAATCAACTCGCTTCCAGTCAGAACGTGTCATCACTGTCTTCTCATTGTCTAACCTTTCATTTATCCTTTTAAATACTTCATCCGAATAGACAATCTCGACAACAGAGTCCTCACTGAAAATACTGTCGGAATGGTGAAGTGCTGTTTCAATTTCCCTTGTCTCCATGGCATCGATGCTTCCTTCTTCTCCCTCCAGATTAGGCATACCATATGCCTGGGGAAACAGCATTGCAATTAGGGCCGCATTAATAAGGAAATGGCCGTGGAAGGGTCGCTTTAATCCGGAACTGACCGTGTACAGCTCTCGCATAAGCCTTTCCACTTATGACGTGTGTCACAACATGTTCAACATACACCAGCTCAAGGACCTCTGCTAAAGCTGGAGAATGTATGATGTGACCAATGCACCACAGGTAGCTCATTGTTTTATTTAATCCTATTGAATGACTGGTTTCAATTCACTCTTCTCACTTTCATGAACAAGAGGCCCAAGGGCCTTAACGCTTAGCTGGACCATTAGCAGTTGAACGATTAGCATTTGTACATACATACTACTAG
This sequence comes from Chaetoderma sp. LZ-2023a, assembly GCA_034401795.1. Taxonomy (NCBI): domain Eukaryota; kingdom Metazoa; phylum Mollusca; class Caudofoveata; order Chaetodermatida; family Chaetodermatidae; genus Chaetoderma; species Chaetoderma sp. LZ-2023a. Next base: position 8,177,652 of record CM067368.1, read on the forward strand.
ACATTCAGCAGTAACAAGACATAAATTACCAAATTGGAATTCAGTACAAATGATATTTAGTGGTAAATTAATTATGGACGCTGACCACACAATCAGATCGAAACTTAGGTTCCATACAGCAAATAAAACAAGAGGTGAATGAGGAATAGCATTTTAAACTATTCCCTGCTATTTTGCGGAAAATCCAAGATGGCCAATATAAAAGTCAAGCAGTCAAAATTCTGTATATAATTTCTCAAGCATACCACTCTACTGTCTTTTGGTTGCTTGAAATCGACTGAGTAGTTAATGAGGAGTAGGCTTTTAACTGATTTTCAAGAAGTTTTCTGAAAATCTCAGATGGCCGCCGGAAAAATTGACCAATCAAAATCCGGCATACAAGTTCTGAAACTTACTACCCTAGTATCCTTCCAGCCAAATGTGGTTGAAATTGCCCAAGCAGTTAATAAGAAATAGCATTTTAAACGAGTTCTCGCCATTGTTCAGAAATTTGAGGTAGCCCGCCGAAAAAATTGATCAATCAAAATGCTGTATACAAGTTAAGAAGCAGACGACTCTAATGTCCCTCCAGCCGAGTTTGCTTGAAATCGGCCCGGTCCAGTGGTTAATGAGTAGGCTTTTAACCGATTTACAAAAATATCCGGAAAATCCAAGATGACCGTCGGAAAAATTGACCAATCAAAGTTCTGTATAGAGGTTCTGGAACATATCAACCTAGTATCCTTTCAACCAAGCCTGTTTGAAATTGTCCAAGCAGTTAATGAGGAATAGCATCTTGAACGATTTCGCCCCATTTTTCGGAAAATTCAAGATGGCTGCCAAAAGAATCGCTGAATCAAACTTCCGTATATTTTAAGGTCTGAAGCAGTCTAGGTTCATTCGAATCAAATTTGCTTGAAATCCATCACGTGGTTAATGCGTAGCCTTTTAACTGATTTCCCGAAATTTTCAGAAAATCCCAGATGACCGACGGAACGATGTACCTATCAATATTCGGTATACAAGTTCGGAAACCTACCAGACTAGTATCCTTCCAGCCAAGTCTGGTTGAAATTGCCAAATCAGTTAATGAGGAGTAGCATTTTAAACGATTTTTCGGAAAGTTCAAGATCGTTGCACAAAAAATCGATCAATCAAAATTCTGTATACATGTTCTTAAACCTACCAGCCTAGTGTAGCTGAAATTGTCAATCAGTTAATTAGGAGTAGAGTTTTAAATGATTTCCCGAAATTTCGGAAACTTCAAGATGGCTGTCGAAAAACTAGGCAATCAAAATTCTGTATACAAGTTCTGAAGCACACCACTCTACGCAACTCTTCCCAACCGAGTTTGCGTGAAATTGTTCAAGTGATTAATGATCAGTAGCATTTTAACTGATTTCCCAAAATGTTCAGAAAATCCAATCACCGGAAAAATTGACCAATCAAAATTCCGTATATTAAGGTCTGAAGCAGTCTAGGTTCATTCCAACCAAGTTTGCTTGAAATCCGTCACGTGGTCAATGAGTAGACTTTTAACTAATTTCCCCGAAATTTTCTGAAAATCCAAGATGACCGACGGAACAATGTACCTATCAATATTCTGTATACAGGTTCGGAAACCTACCAGACTAGTATCCTTCCAGTCAAGTCTGGTTGAAATTGCCAAAGCATTTACTGAGGAATAGCATTTTAAATGATTTTTCGGAACGTTCAAGATGGCTGCACAAAAATTAATCAATCAAAATTCTGTATACATGTTCTGTTCCTATATTTGCCCTATGAAAGTGAGACTGCAAATATTTAAGGAGTGGTAACTCTGACATTTGATGTCCTATCAGTTTCATTTTCACAAGACAGATATTAGATGCCGACCTTAACATTGTGACCAAGTTTGGTGCCAATCCGTCAAGAAATAACAAAATGAGCCGCCACTGTTGATGAGACAGACAGACAGATGGATGGACGGACATACAGAAGATGGATGGGGTCATCGCTATACGACAGCTGACTGACAAGTAAGCGGAGTTAAGAAAACCAATTTGGGCTTAAAAATCCATCAAATAAAAAATCCAATATGGCCGCCAAACATGCTGTATTCTGATTGGTCGACTGCACCATGTTTTTCGACGGATTAACTTCCCTTGAACAAACTTTAATGGCCTTTAGTCCCTAATCATATCTGCCAAATTTCGGCCTGATCCCTTCAGCGGTTCTGGAGAAGTCGTTTTCGCTGAAACTAGGTCAACCAAAATGGCCACTGAACTATTTGGCCAATCAATTTCCCTTGAACAAACTTGGTTCAGCTCTTGCCATGGATCATATTTCATGGAATTTGCTTCAATCCACCAAGCGGTTTCGGAGAAGAAGATTTTAAAGACATTTCCTAAAATCGGCCGAAATCCAAATTGGCCGATCGGCTTCGTTTGAACAAACTTGGATCCCTATGCCCTAAGGATACTTCCTGCCAAAGATAACTTATATCGGCCTAGTGGTTCTTGAGAAGTCGTTTAAAGGAAAAAGTTGACGGACGGACAGATGCCGGACGGTCGCCATGGCATAATCAATCAAAATGCTGTATAGATGATCTGAAACCTATCAGCCTAGTATACAGCCAGGTGTGGTTGAAATTGGCTAATCAGTTAATTAGTAGCGTTTTAAATGATTTCCCGAAATTTCGGAAAATTCAAGATGGCCGTCGAAGAACTAGGCCAATAAAAATTATGTATACAAGTTCTGAAGCACACCGCTCTACGCAACTCTTCCCAACGAGTTTGCTTTAGAAGTAAGATATCACCTTTTCAGTACCGTTTTCCTATCTATTTGCAATACATTATATAGGTCTAAACCCAACAATAAAGGAGAAATTGGGCCTCAAACTTCATTTTAACTGCCATATTTAATTAAACTAAATAACCCCTTTCCGTAGGTCAGATGTTGACAAAGTTTGGATATGTTGTACCTGAGGACGTAAAAACCTTCTGTTGTAATTTGTTCTGGCTTAGGGTTATTTAAGCCTACATTGACTGGACTACAAGTCGCTTGTCACGGATACAATACAAACAAATGTTAATATTCAATAGAACCCGCTCCGACGTTTTCAAAGGATGCAAAATTACCAATATAAGTTGTGATTTATTTAGAGGTACAGATAGGCTAGATGTGTCACAAGGACCTATATGGTGACTAGCTTTTTCTCACAGTTGCTTGGTTTGTGTCAGTAGGGCCTATAGGGTGACTAGTTTAAACTCATAGTTGGTTGGCTTGTGTCACTAAGGCATATATGGTGACCAGCTTTTTCTCATAGTCAGTTGGCTTGTGTAGCGAAGCTATTATCCGCCCATCTTGAAACACGTGGGGGGGGGGGGGGAGGGGATAGCTGGGTGGCAATAGCTCTGCTACACTCCAATAATGTCCAGGATGAGTTGACAGTCGAAAAATGGGTGAAGCGACTTCAATAGTATTCAACAAGACGGTTCTTCAAACAATAAATTACTTCAACTTTTATTATTTTCAAACTTGATTCTATACATAAACTGATGTTGATACTAAATTTCTATACAAACTAATAATGCTTTATCTTTCTACTATTCTTTGGCTTAAATCTCAGTCTACTATCTATCTACGTATCTATCTATCTCTAGCTCTGTCTCTCACGGTTTCTCTCACTCATTCTATCTCTCATTCTCCACATTCATGCTCATTTTATAACTAACTGTATCTAAGCAACGAAACATAAAACAAGTTCTAAATATCCAAGGGGTGCCAAAAAACTATTTCTAAAGAACAATTCTAAAATCTTGCTACATATATGTATGCATTAAAATTAAATACAGAATTTGACGGATTTCATTCTCTATACTTGATGACATGGTTACTGGAATAAAATGAAAACATGATTACTTTGAAAACAACCGGAAGGAAAGTAGCTATGCCATAGGCAGCAACAACTTTCAGTCAATTAATTTTCAAAATAATCAACTCACGTCATAATCTCACGGAACCTGTTTGTGTCACTTCAGAATGAAAACGGTTTAGTCGACTAAAAATCAATTTCTAGTACAATACAGCACAGAATTAACCTGTAATGTTTACAAAACAAAATAAAACATACTGTCAAATATTTTGGGCCCAATTGAATCAGAAGATCTAGCTGCCTCAAGCAGCAATTGTCTTTCAATCGAATTATACCCAAAATACACAACACAACATTTCCTACTAACATGTTTCAGTTTACGTTTTTTAGACATGTTCTCTTACTTCTGAGCTGCACTGTATATAGGAAATATTAAGAAAAGTTCATAAATTATAATTCTGTGTAAAGCCAGCAACAATTACGCTTGACCGCATATGGTTTCGCCTGTACTGACAGGAAGCACTCCATACTGTCGAAAGGGCTGATTTTATGATAAATATAGAATTCTACATATTTTCATATATCCATATGAATACTTGACACTGACTAGTAGACCCGTCACACTTGTGTCACTAAGGCCTATATGGTGACTTAGCTTTTTCTCATAGTCGGTTGGCTTGTGTCACTAAGGCCTATATGGTGACTACCTTTTTCTCAGTCGGTTGGCTCGTGTCACTAAGGCCTATATGGTGACTAGCTTTTTCTCATAGTCGGGTGGCTTGTGTCACTAAGGCCTATATGGTGACTAGCTTTTTCTCAGTCGGTTGGCTTGTGTCACTAAGGCCTATATGGTGACTGGCTTTTTCTCATAGTCGGTTGGCTTGTGTCACTAAGACCTATATGATGCCTAGCTTTTTCTCACAGTCGGTTGGCTTGAGTCACTAAGGCCTATATGGTGACTAGCTTTTTCTCATAGTCGGTTGGTTTGTGTCACTAAGGCCTATATGGTGACTAGGTTTTTCTCATAGTCGATTGGCCTGTGTCACTAAGGCCGATATGGTGACTGGCTTTTTCTCATAGTCGGTTGGCTTGTGTCACTAAGGCCTATATGGTGACTAGCTTTTTCTCATAGTCGGTTGGCTTGTGTCACTAAGGCCGATATGGTGACTAGCTTTTTCTCATGGTCGGTTGACTTGTGTCACTAAGGCCTATATGGTGACTAGCCTTTTCTCATAGTCGGTTGGTTGGCTTGTGTTACTAAGGCCTATATGGTGACTGGCTTTTTCTTAGTCGGTTGGCTTGTGTCACTAAGGCCTATATGGTGACTAGCTTTTTCTCATAGTCGGTGGTTGGCTTGTGTCACTAAGGCCTATATGGTGACTAGCTTTTTCTCAGTCGGTTGGCGTGTGTCAGTATGGCCTACATGTACATACAATTTCATTGGAATCATATATGCAATCAAACAACAAAGACTTAAGCCATAGAGAACAATGTTGCCAATTAATTAAATCCACATCCATTTTATACAATAATGTAATTATTAAACAAGAGGCCTAAATGGCCTTAGCGCTCAACTGGACCATTAGTATTTGATCTAAAACATTTAAATTCAGTAGAAATGATATTTAATGGGAAATTCATGATGTACGCTGTCCAAACAATCATGTTCTCTTGAACAAACTTTAATGACCATTAGGTATTGATGAAATTAAATGTAATGAGTTTCAGCCTGCTCCGTACAGCGATTCCTGAGATGTCAGTTTCGAGAACAAGGCATAAAATACTGAATACTTGAACAAGCGGGTAATGCATAACGTTGTAAACGTTGAAATTTTTTTCGGAAAATCCAAGATGGCTACCAAAAGAGGAATGAAGCAGTCAAATTCTGCATACCAGTTTAAATTGACCAAGCGGGTAATGAGGAGCAGCCTTTTAACTTACTTCCAAAAACTGTCGGAAAATCCAATTTGGCCAATCAGAATTCTCGTTAGATGTGTTGAAACCTACCAGCATAGAATTAGGCCACCCAAGTTTGGTTGAAGTCGGGCCATTTATATATTAGCAGCGTTTTAAATAATTTTCGGAAATTTTTTGGAAAAGATTTATAAAAGTTCTGAAACCTACCAGCACTAGTATTCTTCCAGTCAAGTCTGGTTGAAATCACACAAGCAGTTAATGAGTAGCATTTTAAACGATTACTTGCCATTTTTCAGAAAATTCAAGATGGCTGCCCAAAAAATTGACCATTAAAAATACCACTCTAGGGTTCTTCCAGCCGAGTTTTGCTTGAAATCAGCCAAGAGGTTAATGAGGAGTAGGGTTTTAACTGATTTCCAGAAATTTTCGAAAATCCAAAATGGTCGCCGGAAATATTTACCAATAAAAATTATGTATACATGTTCTGAAACCTACCACCATAGTATCATTACGGCCGAGTATGGTTGTAATTGCACAAGCGCTTAATGAGGAGTAGGGAATTAAATGATTTCCCGGCATTTTTCACAAAAATTCCAGATGGCCACTGAAAGAATAGATCAATGAAAATTTAGTAAATATGTTCTGAAGTATACCACTCCAGGGTCCTCCCAAGCAAGTTTGCTTAAAATCGGTCAGGTGGTTAATGAGGAGTAGGCTTTTAACTGATTTTCATAAATTTTCGGAAAATTCAAGATGGTCACTGGAAAATATGGCCAATTAAAATTCTCATTAGAAATGTTGAAGTACACCAGTATTGAATTAATCCACCCACATTTCATTGAAGTCGGGCCATTTGTATTGGAGGAGTAGCGATTTAAATGATTTCCTGAACATTTTTGGAAAATCCCAGATGGCTGCCAGAGAAATTGACTAATCAAAATTCTGAATAGATGTCCTGGAGCCTACAAGGATAGGATCATTCCAGCCAAATTTGGTTGAGATCGGTAAAAGGATAAATGAGGAGTTGCAATTTGATAAGCCCACTTGGGAAACTAAAAAACAATGAAAAAGATAGGGCGCTCTTAAGACAGCAACGGTTTCTAGCAACCTCATTCTGAAACATCTGCTAGGCTGATTATATGCCAAAACATCCCTGGTTTTCCTTATCGAGACATAGATATTCCCATCAATAAAATTAGCTGCTGTGTGTTTTGAAAACAGTCGTTGCAAACCATTGCAGTGAGACAGCAACAGTTTTCAGCAGCACCATTCTGAAAGACACACTATGTTGCAGATTCAGCAACACCATTCTGAAAGACACGCTATGTTGCAGATTCAGCAACACAATTCTGAAAGACACGCTATGTTGCAGATTCAGCAACACCATTCTGAAAGACACACTATGTTGCAGATTCAGCAACACCATTCTGAAAGACACGCTATGTTGCAGATTCAGCAACACCATTCTGAAAGACACGCTATGTTGCAGATTCAGCAACACCATTCTGAAAGACACGCTATGTTGCAGATTCAGCAACACCATTCTGAAAGACACACTATGTTGCAGATTCAGCAACACCATTCTGAAAGACACGCTATGTTGCAGATTCAGCAACACCATTCTGAAAGACACGCTATGTTGCAGATTCAGCAACACCATTCTGAAAGACACACTATGTTGCAGATTCAGCAACACCATTCTGAAAGACACACTATGTTGCAGATTCAGCAACACCATTCTGAAAGACACGCTATGTTGCAGATTCAGCAACACCATTCTGAAAGACACACTATGTTGCAGATTCAGCAACACCATTCTTAAAGACACGCTATGTTGCAGATTCAGCAACACCATTCTGAAAGACACGCTATGTTGCAGATTCAGCAACACCATTCTGAAAGACACGCTATGTTGCAGATTCAGCAACACCATTCTGAAAGACACACTATGTTGCAGATTCAGCAACACCATTCTGAAAGACACGCTATGTTGCAGATTCAGCAACACCATTCTGAAAGACACACTATGTTGCAGATTCAGCAACACCATTCTTAAAGACACGCTATGTTGCAGATTCAGCAACACCATTCTGAAAGACACGCTATGTTGCAGATTCAGCAACACCATTCTGAAAGACACACTATGTTGCAGATTCAGCAACACCATTCTGAAAGACACACTATGTTGCAGATTCAGCAACACCATTCTGAAAGACACGCTATGTTGCAGATTCAGCAACACCATTCTGAAATACAAGCTCCATTACAGATTCTATATTCTCAAAGCAATATATCTCAATGGCTTACCCCTTTCCCTCTTGCAGCCTTGAGGCAACAAATGCTCGATTATGTAGTGAGTATTCTGTGGAATATTTTGAAAATAATCAGACTGCCTGGCGCAGCTACAATACCAACTCACACAGTTTCAATATAGCTCACAGTTTACTGGTACAATTATTTGTAAATAGAACCATTGTTGGTGGGGGTTGGTGGTCAGCTGTTTAAAAAGTAAATATGTGCCAAAATAACTGAGTTTAAAGAGTGAGAATCCAATTAAGTTTTGCAGGACGCAATCTAAAAGGATTTCAAAAGGATTTCGCCTAAATCTGTATTACTTGTTTTCCGGATGATGATGATGATTACTTATTCCTGAGGTCTTTTGTCCTCATTGACTCAACCCACATGTCATCCAATATCTTGTTCACTCATTCATACATTCATTTATTTTTTATCCACACGTTTAAAAACAAGAGGCCCAATGGGCCTGTATCGCTCACCTGGAACATTGGCATTTCAACTAATCTTACATAAGTTTTACATCGATCGGTGTCACTTCCAATGACTTTCAGTCAAATGGTTTAGTTTTCGAGATATTGACAACAATCTTTGGACTGTTTTTTTGCATTAGTGATTTTGAACAATGTTTAAGTGAAAATAGATGATATCAGTGCTAACAACAGGTGGTTTCTTAACTGTCTCACTGCTGCAAGCCAGTGCAGCCAATAATTTCAATTTTCAAAAGCTCTTGACTTGTTTAATATTTTGAAAACAATTTGACTGAAAGTTGTTGGCGGCAATTTGACTGAGTCATTGCTGCAACAACTTTCATTGCTGCAGCAACAGCTTTCAATCAAATACATTTCAAAATATTTTTAAGAGCATAGATGTCAGCGCACATAATACATATGTTAAATATTTAGCCGGTGATGGAAAGGTTAATCTATTAATTGGAGTCTAATCTATGGCAATAAAATCTGACATGGTGATAAATCAGTGGAAGGTGGGAACAAACCTGTATTTGCCTTATGAAAGTGACTGCAAATATTTAATGGGTGATAACTCTGGCATTTTCACAACACAGATATTAGATGCCGAGATTAACATTGTGACCAAGTTTGGTGTCAATCTGTTAAGAAATAACAAAATGAGCCACCATTGTTGGCGATGGACAGACAGATGGATGGATGGACATACAGAAGACGGACGGGCTCATCGCTATACGACAGCTGACTGACAAGCAAGCAGAGTTAAGAAAATCAATTGCGGCTTCAAAATCCATCAAATAAAAAAATTGAATATGGCAGCCAAACACGCTAAAATTTGATTGGTCTACGGCGGCCATGTTTTTTACCTATCAACTTCCCATGAACAAACTTTAATAGCCCTTAGTCCATAATCATATCCCCAAAATTTCAACCCGATCCGTTTAGCGGTTCTGCAGAACAAGTTGTTTTCACGAAAACTAGGTCATCCAAGATGGCCGCTGAACCATTTGGCCAGTCAATTTCCTTCGAACAAACTTGGTTCAGCTCTTGTTCTATATGATATTTCGTGAGTTTTGAATCGATCCACCGAGCGGTTTCGGAGAAGATTTTTAAAGACGCTTCCTAAAATCGGCCAAAATCCAAGATGGCCACAGGCCCAATTGGCCGATCGGATTTGTTTGAACAAACCTGGATCCATATGTCCTAAGGATACTTCCTGCCAAATATAATTGAAATCGGCCCAGTGGTTCTTGAGAAGTTGTTTGAAGAAAAAAGTTGACGGACGGACGGACGCCATGGCATAAGTTCACTTGGCCATTCTGGCCAGGTGAACTAATAATGGCTTTGTAACAATTAATCTCTAGACATTGGTGTGACAAGGGTTGAATAGTCAGGCTGAAAACTGTTGCTGCACTTGACAGTAACAGATATCGTCAGCAAAACTATTTTCAAAATGTCCGTCACCATGCTACATGCTATCCAACAAAACTTGTGAATAACGCAATACTCAACTAAATTTATTGCTAGAATTAATTGGCTTTAACCCTTTAATCCTCAAATTTATCCGGACAATTTAAATTTTCTCAAAGAAAATGTCCACTTGCAGACCAAGAGAAGACTATTTTTGAAGATTTATCACTGGGATGACTGGCTCGGTTATCGAGCCAGTCATTCCAGTGGTAAATTTTCAAAAAACGTCTTCCAAATGAACATTTCTCAAGATCACTGCAGAAGCCCTTTTTTGCTGATATGAGTGTTAAAGGGTTAATGATAAATTAATTAAATATTTTAGAATCAGTATGTGAATATTGTACACTTCATCAGCTCACTACCTCACAGGGTATTAATTTCATTTCAATCTTGGGAATTAGAGTTGTGGGTTTAAATTACAAGATTAAATGTTTTCCTATGCTGGCTAAATATCTAAGATATGTATTGTGTGTGCTGACATCTATAACTTTGAATATTTTGATATTTATTTGACAGAAAGTCGTTGCATTCTAAGGCAGCAATGATTTTCAGTCAAATTATTATTTTGAACTAGTGAACAACTGCGGCTAAGTGAGTTTGGTCACTCTGTCAAATGATTACAATGGTTTTAGAATGCAGTTAAACATGCTATAAAGCCCACCTGTACTAGACGCCAATTTTACTACATGCCGCCAAGCTGTTTATCTGATAGAGTCAGAAATGGCATGGTTGAAATCAGCATACTCATAACCCTGTGCTAAACAAATTTTGGCCTCAAAATCGATCAAATAAAAAAATCCAATATGGCCGCCAAACATGCTGTATTTTGATTGGCCCACTGCGGCCATGTTTTTTTTAACGGATCAACTTCCCATGAACAAACTTTAATAGCCCTTAATCCCTAATTATATCTGCCAAATTTCGATCCCTTGAGCGGTTCCGGAGTTGTTTTCGCCAAAACTAGGTCAACCAAAATGGCCGCCGAACCATTTGACCAATCAAGTTCCCTTGAACAAACTTGGTTCAGTTCTTGCCCTAGATCATATTTCATGGTGTTTGCTTCAATCAACCAAGCGGTTTCAGAGATTTTTAGACATTTCCTAAAAATCGGCCAAAATCCAAGATGGCCTCCGGCCAAATTGGCCAATCGACTTCATTTGAACAAACTTGGATCCCTATGCCCTAAGGATCCTTCCTGCCAAATATAACTGAAATCGGCTCAGTGGTTCTTGAGAAGTTGTTTAACGAAAAAAGTTGATGGGCGGACAGACAGACGATGGACTGTCGCCATGGCATAAGCTCACTTGGCCATGTGAGCTAAAAAAAACAATATGGCCACCAAACGCACTATGTTTTGATTGGCCCACAGCGGCCATGTTTTTTGACAGATTAACTTCCCTTGAACAAAGTTTAATGGCCCTTACTCCCTAACCATATCTGCCAAATTTCGGCCAGATCCCGTCAGTGGTTCTGGAGAAGTCGTTTTCGCTAAAACTAGGTCCATCAAGCTGGCCGCCAAACCATGGGACCAATCAAGTTCCCTTGAACAAACTTTGTTCAGCTCTTGTCCTAGATCATATTTCATGGAGTTTGTTTCAATCCACCAAGCGGTTTCGGAGAAGATTTTTAAAGACGTTTAAAAACGGCCAAAAATCAAGATGGCCACCAGCCAAATTGGTCGATCGGCTTCGCTTGAACAAATTTGAATCTCTACAACCTAAGGATGCTTCCTGCCAAATATAATTGAAATCGGCCCAGTAGTTCTCGAGAAGACATTTTAAATTTCCCACTGCTTTAGTATGGGACCTTTTGGTGGGAAAATGATCCAAAATGGCCGCCAAACTGTTTATTCGACAGCTTTGAAAATTGCAAATTTGTGATCAGAATACCCAAAAACCTTTATAAAACCAATTTCAGCCTCAAAATCCATCAAATAAAAAAAATCCAATATGGCCGCCAAACATGCTGTACTTTGATTGGCCCACTGCGGCCATGTTTTTTGACAGATCAACTTCCCTTGAACAAAGTTTAATAGCCCTTACTCCCTAATCATATCTGCCAAATTTCGACCTGATTCCTTCAGTTGTTCTAGAAGTAATTTTTGCTAAAACTAGGTCAACCAAAATGGACGCTGAACCATTTGGCTAAGCAAGTTCCCTTGAAGAAACTTAGTTCAGCTCTTGCCATAGATTATATTTCATGGGATTTGCTTCAATCCACCAAGCGGTTTCGGAGGTTTTTAGACGTTTCTAAAAATCGGCCAAAATTCAAGATGGCCGATCGGCTTCGTTGGAACAAATTTGAATCTCTACACCCTAAGGATGCTTCCTGCCATATATAATTGAAATCGGCCCTGTAGTTCTCGAGACGTAGACATTTTAAATTTCCCATTGCCTTAGTATGGGAGCGTTTGGCGGGAAAATGATCGAAGATGGCCGTCAAACCGTTTATCCAACAGCCTTGAAAATTGCAAATTTGTGATCAAAATACCCAAAAACATGTATATAAAACCAATTTCAGCCTCAAAATCCATCAAATGAAAAAATTCAAAACGGCCGCCAAACATGCTGTATTTTGATTGGCCGACTGCACTATGTTTTTTGACGGATTAACTTCCCTTGAACAAACTTTAATGGCCTTTAGTCCCTAATCATATCTGCCAAATTTCGGCCCGATCCCTTCAGCGGTTCTGGAGAAGTTGTTTTCGCTAAAACTAGGTCAACCAAAATGGCCACTGAACCATTTGGCCAATCAAGTTCCCTTGAACAAACTTGGTTCAGCTCTTGCCCTAGATCAAATTTCATGGGATTTGCTTCAATCCACCAAGCGGTTTCGCAAAACACTTGTAACGCAACTCCTCTGAAACTGTTAGACGAAACTCGACCAAATTGTATATGTTAGTTAGCCAAATGATTGCGGACTGCATGAGCTCATTTACATTTGGCTCCACCCCAGGGGTGAGGGAGGGGTCAAAAGGTCAAATTTTAACATGCAGAAATTGATTGTAACGCATCTCCTCCGAAACCGTTTGACATAATTCAACAAAATTTTGTATGTGAGTTACCCATATCAATGTGGAGTGCATTTACATTTGGCCCCGCCCCCAGGGATGGGTTGGTGGGGGGCGTCAAAATGTATTGTAATGCAACCCCTAGGAAACCATAGGATGGAATTCAACCAAATATCGAATGAGAGTTCTCCATATCAATGTGGAGTGGTATATGGGGGTCAAAAGGTCATGAAATTGATTATAATGCAACTCCTCTGACACTGTTGGATGAAATTCAACCAAATTGGATATGTGAGTTACCCATATGATTGCGGAGTGCAAAAGGGCATTTACATTTGGCTCCGCCATCTGGGGGTGGGTTGTGTGTGTGGGGGGGGGGGGGGGTGTCAAAAGTTTAAAGCGTTGAATGTGGGGATTTGCGATGTAATCTAGTTAGAAATTAACACACACATAAAATATGCTTACCTAATACAAGGAACGTTAACCAAGCTTCAAAATGCACCAAGTCATGGTTATGCATTATTGTCAAAATAAAGTCGATATTACCTTTATTTCTGCTTAAATTAAAATTACAATTTACATTATAAAATGAGTATCCTTATGGATTCTGTACAATAATCATTCATGCGTAAATTAACCGAAGCCTTGCAAAATCACCTACAGCAATTATGTACAATAGCTATTATGTTGACAAATTAAGAATAATATATGAGCAGTTTAGTTTTCACAGCTTTAGCCATGAAAGGCAATCACCTCACAATAACAACATTCTATCATATTTACATGTATGCAGTATTCCCCATAGAAACCTGTTAAATGTTTTGAAAGCAGTGAGAATGGGAATAAATTCTGCGGCAACTCCCCTCTAAAACTGCTTTCAAGTCATTCAGGAGCAATAGAGTTTATGCTGGCTTAGCTATGAAACAGTTCAGGAGTCCAAGAGTTTATGCTGGCTTAGCTATGAAACAGTTCAAGAGACAGAGTTTATGCTGGCTTAGCTATGAAACAGTTCAAGAGACAGAGTTTATGCTGGCTTAGCTATGAAACAGTTCAAGAGACAGAGTTTATGCTGGCTTAGCTATGAAACAGTTCAGGAGTCCAAGAGTTTATGCTGGCTTAGCTATGAAACAGTTCAAGAGACAGAGTTTATGCTGGCTTAGCTATGAAACAGTTCAAGAGACAGAGTTTATGCTGGCTTAGCTATGAAACAGTTCAGGAGTCCAAGAGTTTATGCTGGCTTAGCTATGAAACAGTTCAAGAGACAGAGTTTATGCTGGCTTAGCTATGAAACAGTTCAGGAGTCCAAGAGTTTATGCTGGCTTAGCTATGAAACAGTTCAAGAGACAGAGTTTATGCTGGCTTAGCTATGAAACAGTTCAAGAGACAGAGTTTATGCTGGCTTAGCTATGAAACAGTTCAGGAGTCCAAGAGTTTATGCTGGCTTAGCTATGAAACAGTTCAAGAGACAGAGTTTATGCTGGCTTAGCTATGAAACAGTTCAAGAGACAGAGTTTATGCTGGCTTAGCTATGAAACAGTTCAGGAGTCCAAGAGTTTATGCTGGCTTAGCTATGAAACAGTTCAAGAGACAGAGTTTATGCTGGCTTAGCTATGAAACAGTTCAAGAGACAGAGTTTATGCTGGCTTAGCTATGAAACAGTTCAGGAGTCCAAGAGTTTATGCTGGCTTAGCTATGAAACAGTTCAAGAGACAGAGTTTATGCTGGCTTAGCTATGAAACAGTACAAGAGACAGAGTTTATGCTGGCTTAGCTATGAAACAGTACAAGAGACAGAGTTTATGCTGGCTTAGCTATGAAACAGTACAAGAGCCAGAGTTTATGCTGGCTTAGCTATGAAACAGTTCAAGAGACAGAGTTTATGCTGGCTTAGCTATGAAACAGTACAAGAGACATAGTTTATGCTGGCTTAGCTATGAAACAGTTCAAGAGACAGAGTTTATGCTGGCTTAGCTATGAAACAGTTCAAGAGACAGAGTTTATGCTGGCTTAGCTATGAAACAGTACAAGAGACAGAGTTTATGCTGGCTTAGCTATGAAACAGTTCAAGAGACAGAGTTTATGCTGGCTTAGCTATGAAACAGTTCAAGAGACAGAGTTTATGCTGGCTTAGCTATGAAACAGTTCAAGAGACAGAGTTTATGCTGGCTTAGCTATGAAACAGTTCAAGAGACAGAGTTTATGCTGGCTTAGCTATGAAACAGTTCAAGAGACAGAGTTTATGCTGGCTTAGCTATGAAACAGTACAAGAGACAGAGTTTATGCTGGCTTAGCTATGAAACAGTTCAAGAGACAGAGTTTATGCTGGCTTAGCTATGAAACAGTACAAGAGACAGAGTTTATGCTGGCTTAGCTATGAAACAGTTCAAGAGACAGAGTTTATGCTGGCTTAGCTATGAAACAGTTCAAGAGACAGAGTTTATGCTGGCTTAGCTATGAAACAGTTCAAGAGACAGAGTTTATGCTGGCTTAGCTATGAAACAGTTCAAGAGACAGAGTTTATGCTGGCTTAGCTATGAAACAGTTCAAGAGACAGAGTTTATGCTGGCTTAGCTATGAAACAATTGGTTAATAAATAGCACAGCACATTTATTATGTTCAGTTAGCATAGCAAGCGCTAATACATTCATTTATGAAAAGTATATGCTATAAAATGTACTAGAAATGCAATAATTCAAATTGAAGGCAGCAGCTACTTTTAATCAAACTGCCTACAAGTATGGCCCTATAACAGCCTGACAATGATGTCACTATCTGACTCAAGTCCTTCATAACAGCCTGACAATGATGTCACTATCTGGCTCAAATATTTCATAACCTGACAATGACGTCTCTATCTGGCTCAAATATTTCATAACGGCCTGGCAATGACGTCACTATCTGGCTCATATATTTCATAACAGCCTGGCAATGACGTCACTATCTGGCTCAAATATTTCAGAACAGCCTGGCAATGACGTCACTATCTGGCTCAAATATTTCATAACAGCCTGGCAATGACGTCACTATCTGGCTCAACTACTTCATAAGATCCTGACAGTGATGTCACTCTCTGGCTCAAATACTTCATAACAGCCTGACAATGACGTCACTATCTGGCTCAAAAACTTCAGAACAGCCTGACAATGATGATTCAGATTATTTATTGGCACAAAATCTACATACATATAGACACAGCCATACATAGGTATACACACGATATACAGTTGACAATAAGTAAAATATTCATAATATATACAATACGCACACTCCCACGCCTACGCACACGTCCACGCACACACGCCCACGCACACACGCACGCACGCACGGACGGACGCACGCACGCACGCACGCACGCACGCACACACGTTGTTATGAAGGATTTGAGCCAGATAGTGACGTCATTGTCAGGCTGTTATGAAATTATTAAATTTGTGAATTTAAATCTTAGTTTTGTCTATTTCTCGCAAAATCTGTAGGGCCACGCACGCACACACACGAATTAAGGCTGATGGCTCTTATCAAATTAAATGGTTATATTAATATATGAGCAGAAACTACATATCATTCATGGTCTAAATTTGAAGTTAATGTTGAAGTTAATGTTCTGCTAGGTACTGTGCATTAGTTACTATGGAAACTTCACTTGACCAGTGATGTCAGTTCACGTTATATACAGGTAATAGGCTTAATTCAATAGGCGTATCATCTAACCACGCCTCTCCCCGCCCCACCCCTTGTAACGGGCTAAAATCATCATTACCGGGATGTTTAACCAATGTAAACTAGATGACCGCTTGTTATCAGAATGTTAAGATGAAAGTAATCGGTTGAAAGTTGTTACTGTCTGTGACACCAACAGTTTTCAACAAGTAATCTAAAAATACTAGCACATTATTTTTTCACTGATTACCAAAAATGGTAAATCTCGTGCATTAGAATTAATCGATTGTAAATGGAACACATTATTGTTAGTACGGAAATAGTTAGATTTAAACAATTATTGGTATACTCAGAAATGAATGTTATATACCTTATTCTGGATGCTTATAAAAAGAAATTAAAATTCGCGAGCGTGTATTTTGTGTCAAAAGCTCCCGACAAAATACGACAATATATGTATACTGGCTACATCTTTATTGAAAAAAAGGTTGCATAGCCCTCCAACAATTGTATCTCCTTATGCTTGGTCCCACCCCACCCCATAAAACTGATATACGGTTCAAACAGGTTTGGAAATTTACATCGTCACCGCTTTGACATTATGACATACCACGCTGCCGTAGATAGGATGCGTACGTGCGTGCGTGCATGCCTGCGTGCGTGTTTGACTGGAGCTGCATATAGAAAGCTACTGCTTCCATTTGTATCAAATGTTTACACAACCAAGTAACTCACGGGTGCAGTATGTTTTCCCAGACTGTGATCCAGATAAAAGAACCGGAATCTGTATCGGTGGAAAGTCCTACCTTTGGCACAAATTCTAACACAAGATAGGGTGTGGCCATCTGCAAGAGAGAGAGAGAGAGAGAGAGAGAGAGAGAGAGAGAGAGAGAGAGAGAGAGTGAGAGAGAGAGAGAGAGAGAGAGAGAAAGAGAGAGCGAGCGAGCAAGAGAGAGAGAGAGGTGGAGTGAGCGTGATGAGAGCGTGTGTGTGGGGAGATGGGGGAAGGGAGGGGGGCGAAAAAGGGAGGGAGGAAGTGGGGTGGAGAGATAGTGAGAGGGAGGGAGGGAAAGAGGTAAGGAGGGTGGATGGTAGGGGGAAGGAGAGCGAGAGAGGGAGGGAGGGACTTGGAGAGGAGCGAGAAAGAGAGCAGGGTTGGGAGGGACGGAGGGAGGGAGCGGGAGGGAGATACGGAGAAATATGGGTTGGGTGTGATGTGGAGGTCCACGGGTAATGTAACATACATTATTTATGTTACTGAAAACATTGTGTACCTTGAAACAGAATAACATTGACAAAACTTCCTTTCAGTCAAATTGTTTTCAAAATATTTAACATAATAAGAATCCAGCGCACAGTGCCGTGTATTTCCACTGCTTCAACTAGTATACTAAGATTCCCCCAACTTTCGGCGTGATCCAGGAAATCCAAAAAATCTGAAAAACATCCTTCAGCGTGAAAAAACAAGAGGGCGATGGTCCGCAATCTCTGATCGGTCTTGCTTCACCGACAATAATTTAGCGAGGCATATATAATATATTATGCCGATTTATATAGAAGAGGTGCACTATCAGGAACTTAACGACGGTCTACCCCAGAGTTAGTGAAATGTCCTATCAGTCCCTATCAGTCACTACGCTCATACCCTCCCTATCAGTCACTATGCTGATACCCTCTCTATCAGTCACTACGCTGATACACTCCCTATCAGTCACTACGCTGATACACTCCCTATCAGTCACTACACTGATACACTCCCTATCAGTCACTACGGTGATACACTTCCTATCAGTCACTACGCTGATACACTCCCTATCAGTCACTATGCCAATACACTCTCTATCAGTCACTACACTGATACACTCCCTATCAGTCACTACGCTGATGCCCTCCATATCAGTCACTACGCTGATACCCTCTCTATCAGTCACTACACTGATACCCTCTCTATCAGTCACTATGCTGATACCATCTCTGTCAGTCACTATACAGATACCCTCCCTATCAGTCACTATGCTGATACACTCCCTATCAGTCACTATACAGATACCCTTCCTATCAGTCACTACGCTGATACACTCCCTATCAGTCACTACACTGATACACTCCCTATCAGTCATTACGCTTATACACTCCCTATCAGTTACTATGCTGATACACTCCCTATCAGTCACTACACTGATACCCTCCCTATCAGTCACTACGCTGATACCCTCCCTATCAGTGTTTAGATTCTGAGTACGTATCAGGGCACTATGGACAAATGTTATCAGCGCTCTATCAAGATTGTTGATTCGGTCAACTTCAGAGATGTGATTTGGTCGCACCAGGTGCTTTCACATTTCTGGCATTTTGCCAAAGAATATGCATGAATATCAACAGCAGCTGGCGTGAGTGAAATGCACACCTGTCACTGACTCATCAACAATGAGAGCTCTATCTCAAGCTGTTGTTGATTGCAGAATGATGGAGTGACAAAGCATAAAATGAATGCAGCTCCTTAATTATCTTTCTATAGCAGACGACATTGCATCAAATACAACTTTTGCACAAAAAGACACGAAAATCATCTGTGGTTAAAACATGAAACAATGGGTAAGAGCATTTTGTCAAGAATTATGCAACACGTAGCAACAGGCGTGAGTGAAATGTACACCTGTCATGTACCCACCTGTCATGTACCGAGCTGACGTGTCGCTCATTGAGGACGCACGTGAAATGTACACCTGTCATGTACTGAGCTGACGTGTTGCTCATTGCTGATGCACTTGAAATGAACACCTGCCAAACGATCATAAGCACAACAAAACTGCATCCACTATTTTAAATCAAAACAACATCCAATATTTTCAAAACAATTTGACTGGAACTTATTGATGGCATTATCAGCAAGCACTTTAAGTCAAATTGGAGATAAATACTCACATGAAATTTACAACAGGCTGGTAGTAAATATCATTCAGACTGATATTGAATGAAATGGATCAGCACTGTGATTGACATAACAATTATATCTGACAAAAAATGACTATCATTATTATGATGTCATAATTATAAGAGGTGCTTGTATCAAAAGACAATAACTCTATCATTGCCCTCGTCAACAACAAACACACGGTTATTCTTGTCCACAGTCACATCATGAGGCTTGGAGCGCTGTCTCTTCTCTGAGATATAACTGCTCAGTTTACAGTCAAATGTACCATCAGCATTAAATACTTGTACACAATCATTGAGGTAATCAGCCACGATCACATGACCTTCATTGTCTACACATATTCCACATGGATGATTCATTTCACCATCAGCTGAGCCACAGCTACCTATACACGAGATATATACACCTTGTGTAGAGTACACATGCACTCTGTCGTTATCACAGTCTGTTATGTATACACTGTGTGTATCATGAGCAATGGCTATATACTCTGGAGAGAATACACCTGATACACTTCCTGTTCACGATGATTCACTCTGTCGCATACATATATATTGTATGCCTTATCTACTGCCAAGCCACGTGGTTCTTTAAGCTGTTCATCATTCACACCTTTCTCACCAAACGAGAACATATATTCTCCTTCTCTGTTCAATACTTGAATACGATGATTGTCTGTGTCTGCCACCATAACTTCACTATCATCATTAACCGCTATACCTATAGGATGGTTAAACCTACCCACCCCACCATCAGGAGCACGCACTGTTTTGATGTGTCTCCCGCATGCATCAAATATCTGCAGTGTGTGATTGCCACAGTCTGTTACATAAACCCTGTCTCCTGTGGGACTAACAGCTATACACCAAGCACAGCTAAACCTGTCACCGTGATGCTTATTTATTAATACCTTCCCCTTTCTCCCATGATAGGTTTTCCTGGCTGTCGTTACCATGGCAATGTCTTCTGTACTGTTACTGGGATTACTCTCACGTGTTTCTGTCGTGATTTCACCAAACTTTAATATACTCTGACTCAGTTCTTGTGCATTTATATTTACAAAGTTAACATTAGGATTTGTTCTGTTCTGAAAACTACTGGACAGATTTACATCGTCTTGGTCATTATAATGTGAACATTGTGTGGATATTGACATTAAGCTCTCTATACTGGATTCTACATTACTGAGTATTTTCACCATGGCAGATTCTACAGATACCGACAAACTTAACCTGCTAGATAATTCTGCTTCCAAACGTGCAAGTTCTGATTCTAATGGTGAAGACGCTTTGTTTACATCCACATCCACTTGCTGACACAAACATTTCTGTTTCTCGCGTATTTCCTGAATAAATCTGTCCATACTTTTATTAATCTCTGACTTAACATCTTCAGATCTCTGCTTTAACTGACACAACTCGGCCTGGAGTTTATTTCTAGCATCACAAATACGTCCCACATCGCAATGAATATGTAGCGCAGTTTTAAACAAAGATTCCTTCATTTCTGTGAAATGTGATACACTACAGACTGGACACATGACGTCACCACAATGTGGACACGCTGTCAGGTCAGATTGAATCGTTTCTGTTGCACACACTGCGCATGCGTGTTTGAGACTAAGCGTTAGGCTTGTATTGCTTCCATGGTCACTTAGACACGGAGAGATGTCCATCAAACTGACAATTGTAAAATTGGTAGACAATTCTGATATTCCATCTGCTGAAATAATATGGACAACGCGACATTGTGGACAGGGAATGTTGTTGTCATTGACTACCAAGGTCTCTAAGCAAGTTTTGCAGAATGTATGTTGGCATGGCAACGATTTTGGATCTTTGAATCGTTCCAAACAAACTGAGCATTCTAGCAGCTGATTGATTCTGTCTGCTAAATCATCATCACCAGTAGCAGTCGCTTCAGCCATTGTGTAAGTCAGTCCCTGAAAAACACAATTACAAATTTATCAATGCAATAGCTGTACAACTCCAAATGTATTCTGTAACTAGACTGATTGACTAGCTTGGTATGCAGTAGCCTAGAGAGAACAGGGGTGGGTGGGGGCTGATTATCTAGCTTGGCCTAAAGTAGTCTACAGATAACAGAAGGGCTGATTTACTAACTTGATCTACATCAGCCTACATACAACGGGGTGGGAGGGAGGACGGGTTAAGCTTGGTCTACAGATGAGAAGAGGACGGATTTAGTAGCTTGGTCTACATATGACAAGAGCATGGTTTTACTAGCTTGGTCTGCAGGAACCTACAGACGACAAGGGATGGATTTACTAGCTTGGTCTACAGACAACACGAGGGCCGATTTACTAGCTTACAGTAGCAGACATACGACAAGAGGACTAATTTATAGCCTGTTCTACAGTTGTCTACAGATAACAAGAGGACGGATTTACTAGCTTCGTCTACATAGCCCACAGACGACAATAGGACAGATTTCCTAGCTTGATCAACAGTAGTATACATATAAGAGGAAAAATGTACTAGCTTGGTCTACAGTAGTCTACAGATAACAAGAGGACGGATTTACTAGCTTGATCGACAGTAGTCGACAGATAAGGACGGATTTACTAGCTTGGTACACAGTAATATACAGATAACAAGAGGGCGGATTTATTGGCTAGATCGACATAGCCTACAGACAACAAGAGGAATGATTTAGTAGCGTGGTCTACAATAACCTACATAGGACAAGAGGGCGGATTTACTAGCTTGATCTACTGTAGTCTACATATGTCAAGGACGGATTTACTAGCTTGGTCTAATCTAGTCTAATGATGACAAGAGGAGCTTGGTATACAGTAGTCTATAGCTGACAAGAGGACGGATTTAATAGTCTGGTCTACAGTTGTCTGCAGACAACAAGAGGACGGATATACTAGCTTGATCTACCGATGACAAGGACGGATTAACTAGCTTGGTCTACAGTTGTCTGCAGACACCAAGAGGGCAGATTTACTAGCTTGCTCTACATTAGCCTACAAACGTCACGGGGACGGAGTTACTATGTAGTCGGGTAACTGGAAGGACTAGCCAACCCGTAACAAGTAAAATACCACGTCGGGCTATGCCACGGCTACCTTGAATGCACAGCCGTTGGCAAGGGTGTCCGAGACCAGATTTGCCTCCTCTGTGCATGCACCGGGCCACTGATTTTCTCATATGGTAGGACATGGCCACATACGCATGATACCATTGACTGGGTAGAAACATTTTAGATTGTACATATTATTTTTGCACGAATTCTTCCTCGTAAATATGCCTAATGATCACAATGTCCCTTGGAGTGGTCGGTACTGGTAGGAAGCGTGCGAATTCCGGTTTCTGGAAACAACCAACTCGAGGTTATTCAAGAAGAAAGCATAAGATCGGCATTTAAAATAGACTACCATGAATAAACCAGCAGCTTGACCACGCCATTGATCGCCTGCCTCCAGCTCGGATGCTGTTAAGATCTCCTCGCCCACATAGGCAACACCTGATTGGATAAGAAAACACCTAAGGCGATAGCCATTCGTCAGATTATGAGATGCAGAGCTGACCAGCATAAAATCATCCAGCTCTCTGTCGACCCTCAGCCGTGGCAAGGTCTGAGGGCTGAGAGCTTCGATAACGACTCCAGCCAACGGTGCTGTTTCACTGTTCCTGCTTCAACTACTTTGCTTGTGAAATCCACTGCAGAACTTTCTAATACTTTGACCACTTGGAGTTGGCGACACATACATAGCCTCTGCTTGGGCCAATTTTTGGACGGTCGCTAGGAAAGGCGGCCAAAAAAGACGAATAGTCACGCTCTGCTGAAGACTTTTCACCAGTCCTTGTGTTTCTCAAGGGGACTTGTGTACGCAAATGCAGCGCCTTTCCCCCGGATACAGCAGAGAGACTGAACCTGCCATGACTGCAGCACAACATGCTCGGTGGCACCCCGCTTCCTTCCGAGAGTGCCAAACAGGAAGTCCCACCTACCACAGAAAAGCCGAGACTCCACTTTCGGTAACCGCTACCCACCGAGTCCTGCCTTGTGCCGCCAAATTCCCGCTGTCTGAAGGACGCTTCATGATATAGAACTACCTACTGATGCAAACTCAATACTGCCACTTGTGTGCTAGTTTTCTCACAAGGATCTGCCTGGACTCCATTCCTAGAAGTGCAGTCCCTCTGGATTTGTGATCTCTGACTGCTGAGCACCAAGTCACCATATGATGGTCCATCGTGGGAATATACCTACCAAGGCTGGTTCCAAGCGGACATCCACATTAGCAAAACCTAGACCTCGTAAGCACGGGACTATGTGACTGTGAACCTTCTATCGCTGTACTGAGACTTGTAACAGTGTGCTAAATCTTAAATGCATTTACTAATCTAAGTTTTCTATTTTCTTACAGATCCTTAGATATACCACCTTACACCCCAGTTTCTTTTTCTTCCTCTCTTCTAGCGGTCGTTTCTTTTCTTTTTCTTAGGAAATCCTCAAAAGGAGTTTGACCGTCTTCGATGTGAAGAAATAAACTAGCATCTTTAGCGGTGTTGCTCTTTTGATAGTTAAAAATACCCACTTAAGGATGTTCACCATAGCCATCAAATTTGCGGGTGGCATCATTTGCACTTCGTGCAGTGTGACGATTCTAATTAGCCCTGCGATCGAAGATGCCTAATCCTCTGCCAAAAAGGCTTTCTCTCTGCTCGCTCAGTAGGTCGACGGCACCGCACCTGGAACCGCCCTTAAAATGTAAGTTGTCAGCAGATATTATTCTTGCTACCACCCACTTAGCTCCCATTCGAAGCTCCCGCAGTCGTCACGTGTCTCAGGTGATTCATGTTATGTCGGCTGTCTTAGAGTAGCGAAATTTCTTAGAATAAGGAAAGCCGAGTTTCCCGGTTCATTACGTTTTCTCAGCTTGCCTTCTTGCGCCTGAACTACCCATAACTTAATGCCATGACATTATTCATGCTACTTAAGACTCACCACGGCCGCAATTTTCTCAAAGGCGTCTAATACCTCTACCATCCTCTCGACGTGTTGTTCCTGGTCTGTCGATAATCGTCTGACTTTTTCCTAAGGAAGATCTTGCACATAAAAATACTGCACCACCTCATTAGTACGCCTTAAGCGCACCGTTGAAGGGAAAAACACCACGGCTCAATCTTCTCAGTTGACTAGCAACTCCTTTTTCTTTTTGAACTGCTTGGCCAGTGGTTTGGATAAAAACTTTTTAAGTTATGCGATCCAGTCATTATCATCATTCAAAGGCAATTGAACTGGATACTGCTGCATCACCCGGAATCTTTTTTCAATCCATCGCGCTACTTTCCACCTGATGTCGCATTAGACCTCAGAGGTGCCGCGACTGGACAGAGATTGCTCAAACTCCTTCCTCCTTCAACTAATTACACGAGCTTGTTTGCGCGTCTGCAACTAGGAAATCCAATTTCTTGAACTGCTTCAAAACCATTTTGACGTCGCTCAGGCCGGTCTTTGTCTCCGACCAAAATTTTCAACCGACTTTGCGAGGGTAGAGGTTCTGCTTAACATATGTCATCATGTCCTTCTGCAGCCGCCTGAGGCATTAAACCACAAACCATCTTAGGTTCGCTAAACCTACCGTCCCACATGGGACCCCCCTTAAAAATCACTAGGTTTAGGCGCACACACAGAATACCCGCCTCTGGATGTCTACTGAGAACATTGGATCAACCAGGTGGCCTCTATCAAAAAGCAAAGATTTCTCTTCTCTGTCAGACAGGCCCTCCAACTAGTTAGGATGACGCCTTAGTCTGAAGTAGTAGGGTCGGGATTAAAATGATACCACCGCCATTCACAGGCAACCGCCCACTGAGACATAGGAATTTGAGTCATGGGCCACACAAATATATTCCAGAGTCATGTCAGCATGATGAAGTCGCCCATACGTCTATTTCGAGACTCGTATCCACAGAAATATCATGACACAAAATGGGTGTTAAGAAAACCATTGAAGATGCCAGACAGGTTGCAGCGAAACGTGTTGTTTGCACCTCAGACACATATACGAACAACAAAACACATCTCAGCTGGAGATGTGGCATGGGTCATACCTGGAGTGCTAACCTGGATCATGTCAGTCGTGGGACTTGGTGTCCACATTGCCCAGTCAAGAATGAAGCCGAGTTCCGCACCATCCTTCAGTCATTGCTGGGTACTGAGTTTCCTAAGCGTCGCCCTCACTGGCTACCGGGCTTGGAACTTGATGGGTACTGTGAAGAGCTCGGGGTGACCTTTGAATACCAAGGGAGGCAACACTATCAGCTGGCCAACTGGTGGAACCAAACCAAACACGATTTAAAGGAGCAACAAGAGCGTGACCATCGGAAGGCGAACCTCTGTGAGGAAAACTGGATTATATTGATTGTAATCCCTTACTGGGTCACCAACCAACAGGCACTCATTGAGGGAGAGGTGTCGGATCTAGTACCACATCAAACAAACACGTGGTCATGACCGGTGTCACATTGCCATGAGGAGATTACCCACAGGCTCTTCCAGCTGCATTGTCAAAGCTCACTTGGCAGAACGCTAAAGTGCCTACCATCTGCACCCTGGCAGACTCTGGCATGTTTACATGTGACACAGAAGATCTGGTGCCGCCTCAGCTGCAGACAACTACGTCCAGACCTTTCTACACCATAGAAGTGGCATGCAGACTCAATTTCCTCTGGTGGGTGAAATCAGTAGAGGAGATGCGAGCTGGGCGCCTTTGAAAAGTAGTTGCTGTGTCAGAGCAACCAATTAATTTGCATCATTATCACTTTTTTTCCTTTGATCTCACAGCCTATTGAAAAAGGCCCAGATCGCCTCCAGTTCTGATTGGATGTTAGATGTAGAGGGTGACCATAAACCCCTCCCCCTCATTAAATCATGTGCCTCCTGTCATCCAATGCGGTGAGCTTAATGGTAATTAGCATAATGACTGACACGGGTTAATGACTGGATAATTAAGGATGATTGACAGGTTACATGTCTGGACTCGTCTTTTCCTGTGAACTTGTTCGATCGCGAAGCCCCGCCCCCTCATTAAGTCACGTGCCTCCAGGCATCCAGCGCTGTGAGCATAAGGGTAATTAGTGTAATGCTGATTGACGAGGGTTAATGGGTGTAATTAAGGATGATCTCTTGGAGCCATGCCAAGGCTCAAGGGTTAATGTATTACGTAATGAGGGACGACGAGATTACATGTCTGGACACATCTCTTCCTGGGAACTCGTTTGATGATGAAGCCCCACGCCCTCGTTAAATCATGGGTTTCCAGGTATCCAATGAGGTGCGCTTAAGGGTAAGTAGCATAATGATTGACAAGAGTCAATGCATAGCCTAAACATGAGTGACAGGCTACATGTCTGGTCTCGTCTTTTCCTGAGAACTCGTTCGATCCCGAAGCCCCCCCCCCTCGTTAAATCACGTGCCTCTTGGTATCCAATGAGGTGTGCTTAATGGTAATTAGTGTAAAGATTGACATGGCTTAATGCATAGCGTCATGATTATTGATGGGTTGCATATCTGTACACGTCTTTTTCAGACGCGGGGAACCCATTCAATCATGGGAGATTAATTCTAAATGGTCAAGTTATAGTGTAAGGACAATTGTGGAAGACACCTCTGTTAGTCTAATGGATTGATGCTTAAACTTCTGAACCTCGAAGTTTTTTTAGCAGTGACAATGTACAAGGGTCGATCGATGTATTACGTAAGGACAATCAGTTAGTTAGTTAGTTAGTTAGTTAGTTAGTTATTACTCCAACAGATTAAAATTAACTAGTCCTGTTTTAAAACAACTCCGACCACGTGTAACGATTGTCAGAGTCATACAAAGTTCAGCAAATTAATTCTCAATCATATTAGGGAAATAACAACAACTTATTACATTTTAATGGGTTCCGAGGGGTGGGGGGGGGGGGGGGGGGGGGGCACACAATATTTGGAGAGAAAACAATGCCAGTCTAAGTTGACTCAGAGGTGGGACGGGTTATAGATGATGATTATTTCAGTTTTCAATGTATTATATGTTTATGCATATGGAAGACTGCGTTATAAGCCACATATCTTCGCGTGCTTCCATGAGAACAAAAATAAAATTCGTTTAAACCAAGATCAATGATCAACCAGTCAAATTAGTTTCAAAATATTCAATAGCTTACATGTATAGCTTTCTGAAAATTGCTAGTCAGGGCGTTCAGAGATCGATCGATCCCAACATGATCCCGGTATGGGTGGAGCTTAGGTAGAGATGGGAGGGACATAGCTAAAAATGGAACATCTATTAGCAAGCTGCGGGCAATCGGTTATACAGTTATAATCGCTTAATAGACCGCCAAGTTGTACGAATAGTATGTCTTTACTATTCAATAAACATTATGCAAAATACTTTGAAAGTAAATTGACTGGGCATTGTTGCCGCCATAAGCAGTAACATCGTCCAGTATCTAGACCGTCAAGTTGTACGAATTGTATGTCTTTACAATTTAATAAACATTACGTAGAATATTTTGAAACTAAATTGACTGGGCGTTGTTGACGCCATAAGCAATAACATAGTCCAGTCAAATTAGTTTTCAAAATATTCAACAGCTTACGCTTATAGTTTTCTGGAAATTGCTAGTCAGGGAGTTCAGAGATCAATCGATCCCAACACGATCGAGGTGAGGGTGGAGCATAGCTAGAGATGGGCGGGCGGTGCATAGTTAAAATGGAAATGTCTATTAGTACGCAGCATGCGATCAGTTATTCTCTTATAATCGCTTAATAGGCCGTCATGTTGTACGAATTGTATGTCTTTACTATTTAATAAACATTATGCAAAATGCTTTGAAAGTAAATTGACTGGACGTTGTTGCCGCCATAAGCTGTAACATCGGCCAGTCAATTTAGTTTTAAAAATATTCAACAGCTTACGCTTCTAGTTTTCTGGAAATAGCTAGCCAAGGAGTTAGAGTTCGATCGATCGATCCCAACATGATCTAGGTGTGGGTGGAGCTTAGCTAGAGATGGGCGGGGCATGTCTAAAATTGGAAGGTTCAGGTCTATTCCAAACATTAAATGCGTAGCTCTCCCGCATACGCGTATGCACGCCCACAAGGCCATACGTACACACGCACGCATACCTGGCCATAAGCACACCTGGCCGTACGCATGCACGCACATACGTCCGCTCGTGCATACGCATGCCCGAACGCACACACTATGACAAGCGTCTAACGTGATGCATAATGCATAACAAATAATAGCTAGCAAATTTGTGATAAGGTTTCGCTAAGATTATTTTGAACTGTAACATATTCCGCTTATATTTACACTTTTCTTGCACTCAGATTTATATATACATATTTCAATTCTGTTATGGAAAGCGTCTGCTGGAATAGAATGACTAGTTAGGTTATCTAGCAAGTCATGTCATGGTTAAAAGTCCGTAGCTGGTCTTCTCTCGGTCCGCAAACGCAACACGATCGAGGTGTGGGCGGAGATTAGCTAGAGATGAGAGGGGCATAGCTAAAAATGGCAATTGGATATTCCGTTATAATCGCTGAATAGATCGTCAAGTTGCACGAATTGTATGTCTTTACTATCTAATAAACATTATGTAGAATAATTTGAAACTAAATTGACTGGGTGGTGTTGCAGCCATAAGCAGTAACATCGGCCAGTCAATTTACTTTCAAAATATTCAACAGAGAGAGAGAGAGAGAGAGAGAGAGAGAGAGAGAGAGAGAGAGAGAGAGAACGAGAGAGAGAGAGTATTTAAACCTGAAATTTACGAATTATCGATGAGCGTTCGAAAAGTGTTTAGGGACATATTCTGACGCTTTTTTCAGCGTGGTATCCAAGATATTTTCGTGATCGGTGTGCAAGCAAACATCGCGCGACAAAGATTTCTTTCGCCCGCGGGATTCGCTGGATTAAATCCCTCGTGTCTGGTCTGCAATGACCTTAACACTTGACACGATCGCCATTGATTAGTCGCATTCCTGCTGAACTTATGAAAATATTTAAAGGACAATTCCGGGATGGGTAAAAGTGGACTTTACTTAAAAGACAATTATATGACTAACATATTGGATCCTAAATAACAATAATAGATAAAATAATAGGAAGAATTATACCATCGTAATCACGGGAGTATTTCGTCTCTCGGACGCGGCCATCATCCCCGCTCCAACGCTATCTTTGCCGAGCACGAAGGCTGTAGAGTGAATATAGAGACCCAATATGTGCTAATTTGTAATCGTTATGAGATCGTCCAGTTAAGCTACTAAGTTTTTCAAGTAATTCTAGTATCTGAAGTCGGTGGGATGTCGTTAACCCCTAGAACGCTGAAGTCTAGATTTCATAGATTACATTCGCTCTATCCTATCAGTATGTGCTCATTTTGGTAACGATGCTGCTGTAAGTCATTGCTGTGCACAGCAGCAACACGTTTCAGCAACATTTTTTCTCAAATGTACCAAGGCACTATCTCTGTAAGTAGGCTATTATGCACTTTACACCAAGCGATACGGTTTAAATAAAGTGGCACACTTGACACGCGCGTATTGTCAAATTACTCAGTCGACTCAAGATACCGTAATCTGGCATGCGGGGTGCGGACTGCGGAACGGAAAGCGCCTCTGCGGAATGCGTGTAAAATATCGCGTGCACCATTTACCTACACGTGGTATCGTTACGTTATTTTACGAGGGACGTTGCGCCCGTTAAGTTGATTACCTTCCCCCATGTTTGATGATATTGCGATATTTCTATCAAATTTCTTTCAAAAGCGACAACACATTTTTTACGCTTTGATATTTATCTTTCCACTGAGACTATTACAAAGTGTTTTCGTCCTATTGCGAGAAATGTAGATCCAAAATGGCGGATACTGAAGACTGGATTCAAAATGATACCTTGGCCTAATCTAACAACATGCAATTATAATATTACTGATTTCCTAATTTTTTTCTACAAATTAGTTCTTATAAGACGATGCATCGGCTTTAACTACACGGATTACCATTTCGTTGCTAGGTTACATGTGCTCTATTCCGCATCGGAATCTTTTCTGTCAGGAAAGATCGCTACACTGAATGATCGTTTTTTCAGCATCCCGCCGTTCCGCGTCCCGCATACCGCTTACCGCGTGCAGGTAAATGGATGAAGGAAAATAGTAACGAGCGATCTGATGTATATTCCGCGTTCCATTTCCGCAACCCCGCTTCCCGCATTCCGCGTGCCAGGTAAACGCGGCTTAATGGATGCCGCAGAAAGTGTAAATATATGTTCTGAGAAAAACATATGATAATATTGCCGGAACCACAGACCCGATTGTAATAGTTCCGATGCCTAGGCTACATGTTGCCGCAAATTCGAAGATATATCCAATGCTAGGGATGTTAGAATCGCCCAAGTGGTTCAAAAGATACAGTCTGCGGAATACACTAAGCCAGCAAAATTGTCAAACACAATTTTTAGGATGCTTTCTATCTATCATCCCATATTAAAATAAGTATTACAGCTACAATAACAATATTTGCCGTGTCGGTGCTTTATCGTATTATCCCATAACTGGGACAGCTTCGTCAAAATATCTTACTTATTGAAATTACTACAGCTTGCCAGGCACTATTGATCAGCCGCGGAAAATTCCCAAATTTTATGTCAAAATGTTAATTCATTTGACGATATCTCCGCTTGAGCAAAATTATAATTGGTCTGGCAAATAGGCATTTCTTTCAGCTTTAAGCACACTCCGATTTAATTACAATACGCAAAGTATTTCCAAAGATAGAGCCTGTGAGACAAAGGCATCGCATACTGAATTTGACAAAAAGGTGTAAAATATTGTCAGATAGTATCTTAGATGATTACTCTTTGTATATTCCATTCTTTTGAGCGCCTTGCCCGATTTTAACATCCATTATAACATATTACTCCCAAAGTCGGCACCTAGATCTTCGAATCATTGGAATCGCTTCAGTGGGTCCGTTACTATTATCATTTACGTACACTTCCTTAAAATATGTACCCGCATCTATAGGCATTGCGCCTCCATTAATCCCTAGTGGTGGTGCGGGGATGTTCAAAATAACATGATTGTTCGATTTGCTTAGCGGCCATCTTGGATGACTAATTTCCCCCAAAAGTACTTCTTCCGAACCTCTGAATTGTCCGGCAATTTGGTAAATATTATTATTATTATTATTATTATTATTATTATTATTATTATTATTATTATTATCCAATTTTTCGAAAGAAATTCCCTTAAGCAACCGATAAAGCGTGCAGTTTCAGTCAGTCCTCGATCCTCTTGTTTGTATTATTTTACACTTGCAACGCAACAAAGCTGTATCGTCAGCCCAGCGGTCGGTCGTCAGTTGCAACATGTCTGCCTGTCTGCCCGCCCATCACACCCACCCCACCACCACACACACCGCCACATTGACCGCCCAGCTAGCCACCTGCCCACCTGCTGTCTGCCCGTCCGCCAGCGCGCCGTCCAGACTGCCAGCCCACCCACCCATCACCCCGTCAAGCTGCAACGCATTTTTGGCTGGGCCTATAATTAGAAGTGATTAAAATGGTAATAATAGCTAAGTGATATAGGCCTACTACGTATAGATACGAAGCCCCGTAAGTTTAGTGACCATAACTTCAATAATATAGCGTCTATAGACTTTCAAAAATGAAAACTATTACTGCCTACACAAACGCTGGACTGGTTTTATATAAAGCACAAACGTTCGAAGAAAATCAAAAATGTTGTGCTGGAGACCCGTGCTTCAGTTACCTTGTAATGACCTCATAACACATAAGCACATAATGCATATCATTTACACTATCGATGTCACAGTACGGAGATCGTGCAGCCATAATAGAAAATATGTGTTTTGGAACCTGGCATTTTTCGTTGTTTAAAAATGGTTACGTTATTTATAAATGCTCGTATAAATAATTTTAGAAACGTGGTTTAAACCCCAATGCACCTCTTTTTAGTAGATTTCTGTTTTTGCCTTATAGGCATAATCCCTTCTAAACCTTTGGTAATTAAAGATGTCCTCCTAATTGACTGTTATAGATATATTCCCCACACCAAATTATCTTTGTAAAACTGGTGTAGAAGATAAGTCATATTTCCGGCCAATATGACCTTATTTTGTTTTCAAAGAGAATACCTAACGAAACAATTACATCGTTTATCGCCATGTACATCCGACCTGCTTTGCAACGGAAACATAGTTCTGTCAGACATATGTCTTTAACCCCAATGAACCTCTGTTTTATCGTAGATTTCTGTGTTTGCTATTTAGGCATACTCCCTTAACATTTGGTAATTAAAGGAAAGGAACGGGGAATTAACAAACTTATGCTCTTGAATGATAGATTTAGATAATAATCAACCTATAGCCACCAGTAAAAACACAAATAAATCGGAATAATTTGAAAAAGCAAATAAATACAATTTATGTCACTCTGACAATTGGAACCAATTAGTGACGCATGTGGTGCTGTGCGCTCTGGTGTACGCCGAGTTAATAAATAATAATAATAATAATAATAATAATAATAATAATAATATTAATAATAATAATAAATAAGTCGCTCCTATAATCTCAGTTATATTCGCGTTAAACTGATTAGCCACTACTTCCTACAGGTAAAATACTGTCTAATATTAAAACAACGTGACTGAAAGCCCTTGTCTTCAGAGACAGGATCTGCATTCAGTTACACGAATTTCTAAATATACAGTAGGCATCATGTTGCGACCTTGGAAACCAGCAGTGTATTTTGAAATCATTTTGACAGAAACGCTTTGCTACCAACAGTAACCGGCTACGTCACTAATTGGTTCCAAGTTAAACACTCCTAGATTTAGTAAATGGGTTTTTTCCTCAAATAATCCCGATTCATTTCCTTTTTTTTACTTCATGCTGCTGGCAGATTATAGTTTAATGGATGAATCCACTCTAGATAGGCTCCACTCATACTATGCCCGTGTTGGGATCGACCGAAACCTGAACATTCCCTGAACCTCAATTTCCAGAAAACTGTGTAGGGGAGCTGTTGAAAGTTTTGAAGCTGGTTTGACTGGGTGCAGCTGTTGTTGCATATGACAGCAACGATGCCCAGTCGAATTAGTTTCGAAGTATTCAACGGAATGGTTATTTAGTAGTAAAGACATGCAATTCGTACAACTAACGAACTATTAAGAATTCACGACGGACTTAGATATGCCATGCAATATTATTTTGATTGTGACGTCAGTATACATGTGACATAATTTCTTATGACGTCATATACTTGAGTGCCAGATCGGATTCCTCTATTAACTTTGCGTTCCCTTGCAGGAGTCAATAAATTGCAAGACAACTATAGAAAATGAATCCCATTTCTATATTGCATTTACCGCGTTTTCTGTCCAATTTCTTATGACCACATATCTCCTATACAACAGCTCTCCTTTCTTATGACCACATATCTCCTATACAACAGCTCTCCTTTCTTATGACCACATATCTCCTACACAACAGCTCTCCTTTCTTATGACCACATATCTCCTATACAACACCTCTCCTTTCTTATGACCACATATCTCCTATACAACAGCTCTCCTTTGTTATGACCACATATCTCCTATACAACAGCTCTCCTTTCTTATGACCACATATCTCCTATACAACAGCTCTCCTTTGTTATGACCACATATCTCCTATACAACAGCTCTCCTTTCTTATGACCACATATCTCCTATACAACAGCTCTCCTTTCCTATGACCACATATCTCCTATACAACAGCTCTCCTTTCTTATGACCACATATCTCCTATACAACAGCTCTCCTTTCTTATGACCACATATCTCCTATACAACAGCTCTCCTTTCTTATGACCACATATGTCCTATACAACAGCTCTCCTTTCTTATGACCACATATCTCCTATACAACAGCTCTCCTTTCTTATGACCACATATCTCCTACACAACAGCTCTCCTTTCTTATGACAACATATCTCCTATACAACAGCTCTCCTTTCTTATGACCACATATCTCCTACACAACACCTCTCCTTTCTTATGACCACATATCTCCTATACAACAGCCCTCCTTTGTTATGACCACATATCTCCTACACAACAGCTCTCCTTTCTTATGACCACATATCTCCTACACAACAGCTCTCCTTTCTTATGACCACATATCTCCTATACAACACCTCTCCTTTCTTATGACCACATATCTCCTATACAACAGCTCTCCTTTGTTATGACCACATATCTCCTATACAACAGCTCTCCTTTCTTATGACCACATATCTCCTATACAACAGCTCTCCTTTCCTATGACCACATATCTCCTATACAACAGCTCTCCTATACAACAGCTCTCCTATACAACAGCTCTCCTATACAACAGCTCTCCTTTACAACAGCTCTCCTATACAACAGCTCTCCTTTTGAAATCCTGCCACGCTCATGTTTAGGCCCACATAACCATAAGTATGTACATACGCGCGCGCACACACACACATGCAATACTATCTCTCTCCCCCCCTCCCTCCCTTCCTACCCTCCATCTCTCTTTCTCTCTCTCCCTTTCCCTCCAATCCCCCCCACACAGGCTCACCCACCCCTCCCACTTCCTGTCCTCCCTCCCCTCCTTCAATCCCTCTCCCTCTCTCTCTCTCTATCTCTCCCTCCCTCCCTCATTCTCTCTCTCTCACTCTCTCCTTCCCTCCCTCCTTCAATCCCTCCCCCCCCTCTCGCCATCCCTCCCTCCCTCCCCTCCCTCCATCTCTCTCGTGCTCATCCTCTCTCTCTCTCTCGCTCGCCCCTCTCGCTCTCTCCTCTCTTTCTCTCTCTCTCTCCCTCCCTCGCTCCCTCCCTCCCTCTATCTCTCTCTCCCCCCTTTCTCTCTCTCCTCTCTCTCTCTCCCTCCCTCTTTCCTTCCCTCCCTCCCTTCCTCGCTCCCTCCCTCACTCTCTCTTCCCCTCTCTCTCCCTCTCCCAGCCTCTCTTCCCTCTCTCTCTCTCTCTCTCTTTCCGTCTCTCGCTCTCTCCCCCCCCCCTCTCTCTCTCACTCTCTCTCCGTCTCTCTCTCTCTCTCGCTCTCTCTCCCCCTCTCTCACTCTCTCTCTCCCTCCCTCTCTCTCTCCCTCTCTCCCTCCTTCTCTCTCGCTCTCCCCCCCCCCCGCTCTCCCTCCCACCCTCTCTCTCCCTCACTCCCTCCATCCCTCTACTCCTACCCCTCCCCCCCCCCCCTCTCTCTCTCTCTCCCTCCCTCTCTTCCCCTCCCTCTCCCAGCCTCTCTCTCCCTCTTTTTCCGTCTCTCGCTCTCCCCCCCCCCCTCTCTCTCTCCGTCTCTCTCTCTCTCTCCCCCCTCTCACTCTCTCTCTCTCTCTCCCTCCCTCCCTCTCTCTCTCTCCCTCTCTCTCGCTCGCCCTACCCTCCCCCCCCACGCCCCCACTCTCCCTCCCACCCTCTCTCTCCCTCACTCCCTCCATCCCTCTCCTCCTACCCCTCCCCCCTCTCTCCGTCTCCCTCTCCCTGTCACTCTCTCTCTCTCCCTCTCCCTCCCTCCCTCCTTCTCTCTCTCACTCTCTCCTCTCTCTCTCCTTCCCCTCCCTCCCTCAATCCCTCCCCCCCTCCCTCTCGCCATCCATCCCTCCCTCCCTCCCTCCATCTCTCTCGTGCTCATCCTCTCTTTCTCTCGCTCGCCCCTCTCGCTCTCTCTCTCGCTCTCCCCCTCTCCTCTCTCTCTCTCATATCTGTGAGTATATATAGTCTTCCAACAGCGCTTACGGGCAGATGCTTTATATATGGAATATCGATATATATATATATATATATATATATATATATATATATATATATATATATATATTATATATATTATATATATATATATATATAGTATATATATATATATATATATATATATATATATATATATATATATATATATATATATATATATATATATATATATATATATATATATATATATATATATATATATATATATATATATATATATATATATATATATATATATATATATATATATATATATATATATATATATGACATAGGTGCTACGGTATAACTGAAACAGCTGAGCAGCTCCAAATGCAATTCTATATAAGCTTGATATCTGACACTGCAAAAACCTTCCTACTATCAGATAACAAAGCTGACCAGACAGCATAATCTCCAATCTATCTCTACACACCATGTGCAATACAACCATGCAGTTAATGTCAGTGAAACATGGTCTATATTTTGCCATGCTCGGTCAAAGCCACTAGACATCCTTGCGTAGAGGCGAGGAAATTGGCTGTACTCAGAGTTAACACCTACAAATCTAGCAGACGAAGCAACTGCACACAGCTGCTAAACGTTGTACGTATCAATTTGAAAGAAGCGTGACTAGGTACATTGAGACCCAAGAAGTGGGACTGGGTACAATGAGACCCGAGAAGAACCTGCAGCGGCTGAGGACTTTGACTGAGGATACTAAAGAATGGTAAAAGAAGAAGGCTTGATTGTAATTGCATGATGTCTTCTGATCACCGCAGTTACAGAAAACAGTACATTATCATCACCATTAGGCTAAATGCATGTAAATCTGGACGATGTGCTTTAAGCATGAATACTAATTTAAATACTGTTCGTCGCTTGCTACATTAATGAAATCATCTCCGGCACAGCTACGCTGTATATGTAGCCTACTATATGCTGAATCAATACACTTAACTCTATCTGTATGCCAATATAGCGCTTCAGAAGCTTCAGGATATGTACTGGCGGTATGAATATGGGGAGCTTTTTAAATCCGAGAAACCGTCCATATCATTATGAATGGTTCATATATTTAGAGGGGAATTAATAACGAGCTCCTTAAATATGTAGATAATACAACAATCACACACGGTATCATCTCTGCCTTTAAACAACACCTCCCTAGCATTGCTGTGGGAGAAGATACACTCATCACACGCCCAACGCCTAAGCAACCACCCGGACATCTAACTAGCCTGAGACCAATAGTGTTTTTGAACAGCATCCGAAAAGTTCTATCAAATGTGACATTATCTCGTATCAGAGATAAGATTGACAAATTTGCTTGAAACTGGCAGAGTGGTCTTAAGAGAGTACGTGGCTGCGCTGACATAGTCTGGCCACAACACATGTTGACATAAATAGTACAGGTCTCCACCCAAATGGCTGCGATGATGATGAACTACGGCTGATGAGAACACTCTACAAGACCACACCCTCCAATCTCAATGATAGGCATGTCATTAGAGATGGAGTGTGCAGATTATGGTGACTTTATCAATGAGGGAAAACGTCCTCTTGATACACTACTTTCTGCTGCAGAACAACTCAAGCATGCACACCTCTTTGTGAATAAAACCAAAACAGAGTTCACTCTTGCACATCTATCCGACACCACAGAAATGAATAATGATGGTACCGCTCATCCGGGAATCGAGAAGTGGGGGAAGAGCAGAATCTTTGGTCCTCTCCTCTGCTCCTCATTGGAACTCGATGTGTAACAGAAAATATCGCCTTCCAGTCCTTTTGGAAGTTCTGGATTCGTGGCTCTAAAATCCAAAATGAAAGTCAAGCTGCAACTATATGCGGCTACATTTCCATAAAGCTATACAATTGCAACAGCTGGGCATATCCAAAAGCACTCTTGAACAAACGTGAGGCACGTCACCGCAAACATCTGTAACCATCATAAGTTACCGCTGGCCACACAGTCTAATATCAAATGTAGCGCTCTACTAACTGTGTAATAGTGAGCCACTATCTGTGAGGTTAGCGCAACCGCCGTGTATGGTCTATGTTCGGACATAGTCATCGAATGCCAGAAAATACGCCTGCTCGTCGTCGTCGTCGTCGTCATCGCCGTCATCGTAATCTTTAGAATGAAACAAACCTAAATTTGAAATAGTCTTCTCTTCGAGGTAATTATGTGAATTGCTCGTACATACGTGATAGTTATTTGTATTACTTATATCTAAATCCAACCATATTAACGGACGGTTGGGCGTCAAAGCAGGTGGTCTGATTGACGCAATGGATAAGAGCATCTCCCAAGAGTTATAAGGTATTTCTGTTGTTTCAATTCTGTACACCAGTGTGCCAAGTAGAGCACAAGCTATCGATGAAAGGTCTAAATCCCAGTAGGACCCATGATGCTTCGAGCGCCTTCGGTTTGCAGACAAAATGTATATGCTCCAGGTTTTTATGGGGAGGGGGGGGTCCATAAAATGACGCAAAAGGTAGAGGGGGTTTCCGGTACTTTAAGCAAGCGCATTGTCACAGGTATGTTTCCCTCTCGGTACTCCAGCGAAATGAAAGAATAAATGCATATTATGCCGCTTATTTGGAAGCGAACAACGCGGCTATTCCGCACACCAAAACTCGCACGCTTACCGCGTCCGCATCCATGCTTATGGAATCCCAGCTTTAGGATAGCGGAGATGAACTAGACAAGTAGGGTAGCAGGTTTCGTCGTTCCTGAGGAACATATTCCAATGTTATCGAAATCTGCAGATTTTTACTCCCCGATGGCCATATTATCACAGAAAAAATATCCTGAGCGATATCCATTGGGGAAAAATCCTTTACGCCACATTGAATTGTTTCAACTTTTTGTGTGCTTAGAAAACATGATTTTGGGGGTAGGCTAGGGAAAATACTCTATTCAGACACTTTTTTCTAGAACTACAGGCGGAAAATCAGCATATTTATCGTACATCCAATATTCTATCGAACGGTGAAGGAATTGTTTGGTTCCGTTTATGGCAACATGGCAAAGATAAAGATGGCCACCAGTATTCTCGCTAAATTCTACTTTTATCAAGAACCACAAATTTGTCGCATGCTTGCGATCAAACACACTAAATAAAATGTGCACATTCTGCAGTATCGAGCCTGTTGTAACATGATTCGCCACGGCAACCACCACACGCAACAACACATTTTAACCCAGACTTGTGACATGAACACTGGTTTGTTCTCTAGTTTCCAAACCCATTCATAAGGATCGAGACATTTGTTATTGAGTTCAGCCCACTGGATACTTTGCAAATGGACTCGAAGGCTGTGGTAATCAGCTGCTCGATCATTTGGGGGAAGTCTCTCATGCTCAATTTTTATTACAACGTGCAACAGTTGCTTGATACCGCATGTGTCATAAGGAAGTCAATGATTCATTATGTTTCCCTCCTTAAAGTATACAGAAGATAGAGATACCGGCACTACCGATGTCCTGGGTTGTCTTCTCTGTATCAGCCAATTCATGAGCTAAAGACTGCAGCGTGTCAAGCTTAGGCAAAGCCTTCATAAGGTGAGTTTTTATTTGTCCAAAGGTAGACGACATCGTATCGCAACCACTCCATGCATGTGTGAACAGTATATTGCCACGCAATACTGGATCAATCATGTGCTTGGCGAATGTTGTACGCTTCCACGGTTTTATTCTGTGAACTTACCTTCTTCTCTTTAATCAGACATGTATCAGCCATATATGCGTGTCAGTGGTGAAACAACATGATGAACATATCTGTATCTTCAGCTACAACCATTACTGACTGACCGTCTTGTCAAAGGTTCAGAGCTGTTGACATGACCAATGTGTCTGCATCGCCATCACTGCATTTAATGATCTGTTTCTTAGATTGCAAAGATCTCGCCAGAAGTTCTGCGTCTTATTCCTCATATGTGTGAGACCTTGATATATCAGTGAGTGTGCTATCTGCAGGCATTGTTCCAGACCTCCTCGGATGTTCATGGCCATGTGTGGATGGTCCTTTGTATCTAATACGATGGAAAAGCCAACCGCCATCTATTACTGGCATACTCTTCTTCGTAGCATTATTTGGTGAGATATTTTTTACTCTCCCTTGCCAATTCTGATTTATCCGACTTTCGCATGAAATAATCTTTGAACAGCGATGTAGGTATCGATGAACTCATGCTTAAAATTTGATGTGACGTCTTCAGATTCTCGCTTTACCTGTGCCGTGCAGCGCATGAATAAAACACTAGTCTCAATCTGGATACTTGACATACCGGGCTGGAAGGTGTTCAATTTCCGAACCGGCTGAAATCGTTTTATGTGAGCATTGTTAAAAGCCACAACATCAAGGGATTGATTCAAACCCACTTGTTCAGCCATATCACAGTTGATTCCGTCCACATCAGTTGCCGTTAGCCCAGTTGCCAATGACCTTAAGTAGCGTAGACACCTAGTCATTGAATGTTTTGTGCTGTTCAAACCAATCAAGGCCTTTCTCCAAGTCTGTAGTCTCGCTTGCACCTAGATTTTCCTATTTCTACGTGTTGTTCGATTGTTGCATTGCGCCACTTTGGTAGGTTGGTCATCGCCTTATGAACAGCCGCATAGTGATGCATGTTATAAAGCCATTGATGTCTAACACAATCAGTTAAGCCACGGCCGAGTGACAGATCTCCCCCTGCTTTCATTGATCTCATAAGTATTTGCTCTATACATACGTCAGTCCATAGCCCAGCCCAATACCTATCACTCCTGCGAATTACATGATGACCTGCAGAGAATTTCTGGTACAACCACGGGTATTGGTTTGGGATGCCCCTCATCATTTGCAGGTAAAGTCTAGCACTTTTGGCATAATTAATAGCCCATAGCAAGCGAAAAGCGTCAGCAGCTTTCCAACAGCTGAGAGATGTCCTTCACAATCGCAAACCATCTCTCAATGTATGAACTCTTTGATGATGCGTATGTAATGCATATACAAAATTCAATACTTGACTGTACGTGACTCAGTCCCCAATTTTGCCTTGTGTTTAAGAATACATTTGTCTAATGCTGCCAGTGCTTCATAATCAGAAATCTCATTGAGTGTTATAGAACCATCTTCAACAACACAACAAAATATTTCTTCCTGTTTGTTTACTCGATCGATTGTTAATTATCTTCATAATTGGAAATTTCATTGAGTTTATTAATCTAGCTACGTTTTGTAAACATGCAGAATTGAATTGTTCGGCATCTGTAGATAACACAGCAGAAATCAGTTTAGTCATAAGCGCGTTTTCAACAAGAAATCTAGAAATTGCTTTTCCTGTCAAGATATGATTAATGGTGTTTGATCCATAGACTTGTTCAACGACTTCTTCAAGACCTGGCCCTTTAATCACATTACCAACACTGCCGCATGCGCTCATAAGAATTTGAAATCCCACAAGTCAACAAACCACCCGGTTGTGATTTTTTGCCTCAATAATATCTGTTTTCTGCCAGAGTGGCTGGTCAAATGTAATGGATGCAATGGGTTGCATCAGTTTTCAGAATTGATTGTGAATGTATAAAAGCGTAGAGTACAGGCAATTCTCGTCATTTTCTAAAATTACACCGGTCTATATATTATCATGAAATGATCAACCCTACGAATTATCTGACGCCAGGGCCGTGCTAAGATTGCAATATTATCAAACCCTGTCTTATCGTGGTGGATTCTGATCGCAAATTTCTCTATTATCACATTAAAGATAGCTTGATAGCAATTGGAGAAGGTGACAAGATATTGTGAAAAATATTATGACTTAGTGTCTGTATTGGCCATTGTGGAATTTGTCCACGTTACCCATAACTAGGCTTATCAACCAGGACTCTTTCTGTGATCCATTTCTAGCTATGCCTCGCCCATTTCTAGCTATGTCCCGCCCATCTCTAGCAATGCCCCGCCCATTTCTAGCTAAGCTCCGCCCAGTATTTTACTCGTGTTGGAATCAATTTAAACGTTTGAAACCTGAATTCCACCGGTAACTATACAGTTGATTATTTTGAAACTAATTTGACTTGGGGAACAGCTCCCAGACAAATTAGTTTCAAAATATTCAAACGAATGTTTAATAAATTCTAAATCCTTCAAATACGCATGCTTCGCACAGTCGACGAACTTTTCCATTTTCATGACAGAGTTATAATACGTCACTATGATTGTGACGTCAGCTACCTAGGGAGGCAATTGATTATGGCTTCAGATACTTGAGGGACAGATCGGATCCGTCTGTTACTTGATCCTGTGCTGCTGCTGCAGTGTAGCGGAAGTGAGTCTTGTATTCGTTACTCAAACCCGTTGCTAAAAGACATTGCTAAAAGCAACACCGTACAACTACAGCTGAACTCATAGATTACGATAATGCAGAATAATAGGCCGAAGGGGTAAGAAAGTAAGAAAAGTAATTTTAGATAAAAATGGTATAATTGAATAAATAGATAACAACAGGTATAACTTAGATATACATATATACATAATGTTAGCCGGAGTGGACAGATAATATCTGGTCGTGATCAAAACTTAGTAACATGTTCTTTATAAAATGTCCTGCTTCGTCTTCGTTTCATGTTGAGGCACGACCACATCCAGCCTTCATGATCGCACACACTCTGTTGAATAGAGAAACACAAGAATGAATGAAGAAATAATGAAATGAATGAACGAATAATTGGACGAAAGAAAGAACGAACGAACAAACAAACGAACAAACGAACGAAGAAACGGACGGATGGACGGACAGACAGGCAGACAAACAAACAAACAAAAACACACAGCACATCACTTCAGAATACAGGAAGGTACGAGGAGGTGTCAGAAACTTTTGAATCCCGCCTAGATTCTGATGTATTGGGCACTGGATACATAGTTTAAGATGATTTGAGTTTTCATTTAAATCGTAAAATCATATATATATATATATATATATATATATATATATATATATATATATATATATATATATATATATATATATATATATATATATATATATCACAATCTGATGAGAATAAACTCACTCTAGCAGCACTGTCTGTCTGCTCATATTGTCTTCTCATCAACCGATACATAGCGTCATTGTACTGATGTAAGAGACTGAATATTGACCATTCTTACATACATTTGACAAGATAAAACTCACAATCTCAAAGCTAGATATGCCACTGGAGGCTAGAGTATGCAAATGTTTAATCAGATGATTTTGATTTCAAAACAACTCAAAACCACAAACGTGACAAACCTGCTCATGAATGAAGCCAAACTCGTACATGTCCGACACAATGGAAAGGAGTATGAGGGCCCGCAGTGAAGAGAAGGGGAAGAACCTTAGGCGCACTCCTCTGGAGGTCAACCAGACCCAGTGCTACAAATCGTTTATTGTAGCTTTTCACTCCTTCCGGCAGCTGTACATTCGTGGCTCCAATTTCTTTAATGACTGACAGTTGTGGATTCGTGGCTCTAATGTATCTTATGACTGACAGCTGTGTATTCGTGGCTCTAATGTCTCTCATGACTGACAGCTGTGTATTCGTGGCTCTAATGTCTCTCATGACTGACAGCTGTGTATTTATGGCTCCAATGTCTCTCATGACTGACAGCTGTGTATTCGTGGCTCTAATGTCTCTCATGACTGACAGCTGTGTATTCGTGGCTCTAATGTCTCTCATGACCAACAGCTGTGGATTCATGGCTCTAATGTCTCTCATGACTGACAGCTGTGTATTCGTGGCTCTAATGTCTCTCATGACCGACAGCTGTGTATTTATGGCTCCAATGTCTCTCATGTCTGACAGCTGTGTATTCGTGGCTCTAATGTCTCTCATGACTGACAGCTGTGTATTCGTGGCTCTAATGTCTCTCATGACTGACAGCTGTGTATTCGTGGCTCTAATGTCTCTCATGACTGATAGCTGTGTATTCGTGGCTCTAATGTCTCTCATGACTGACAGCTGTGTATTTGTGGCTCTAATGTCTCTCATGACCGACAGTTGTGTATTTATGGCTCTAATGTCTCTCATGACTGAGAGCTGTGTATTCGTGGCTCTAATGTCTCTCATGGCTGACAGCTGTGTATTCGTGGCTCTAATGTCTCTCATGACCGACAGCTGTGTATTCGTGGCTCTAATGTGTCCCATGACCGTCAGCTGTGTATTCGTGGCTCTAATTTCTCTCATAACTGACAGCTGTGGATTCGTGGCTCTAATGTCTCTCATGACTGACAGCTGTGTATTTGTGGTTCTAATGTCTCTGCGCAGCGCAGTACCAAAATCTGTGAGGGTAGATTAACGTTACTACGATGGACAATTATTGACCATGGTCTCCGATTACGTCAGCTCAAAAAGCATTGGAATCTTCAGTACTAGGTGCCAAAATCTATCTGACATTCAGAGGACGACACATCTCATGACATACATGTGACAAGACTAAACTCAAAGTCTGCAAGTTTCTACTCATTTGTTCTACTGATTTGTTAAGTGCTTT
Source organism: Chaetoderma sp. LZ-2023a (assembly GCA_034401795.1). Lineage (NCBI taxonomy): Eukaryota > Metazoa > Mollusca > Caudofoveata > Chaetodermatida > Chaetodermatidae > Chaetoderma > Chaetoderma sp. LZ-2023a. Next base: position 8,222,585 of record CM067368.1, read on the forward strand.
TCATAAGATCTAAAGAACCCAGGCCTAAGCTAATGACAACCAAAGACAGAAAAGAACTCTAAGGAGCGTAGGATGATCGCAACAGACGAGACACAGTAGACCTACTGAAGGTGGAAGAAAACTGATTGCAAGTATCTACTCCTTCCAGCTGCATAAACACGTCACTCCAGTTTACCTGTCAATCACATGACGTCATAATCAACTACGTCACGTGTAGACTGACGCCATAATCCATTACGGCATGAATAATGAGATTTGGTAAGTAATAAACGCTTTAGTGTCCATCACGTTTTACGAATTGTATGGCTTCACTATTTAATAAATATTCTGCATAATACTTCGAAGCCATATGCAGCTCAGCAGCACCCAGTCAAATCAGTTTCAAAATATTCAACCGCTTTCCTGTATATTTTTCTGGAAATTGAGATTCAGCGAGTGCAGCGATCGATTGATCCCAATACCGGCAAAGCATGAGTGGAGCTTAGCTAGGGATGGGCGGGACATAGCGAAAGTATATTCATCAATTAATTCTCGTCCCCAGCTCATTAGCATTCAGTTAACTCTTTCAACGATGACTTCCCTATATCTCAATTTCAGCGCTACCATACACAAAAGAGTGTTGAATATTTTGAAATTAATTTTACTGGAGGCTGGTGCTTCCTTATGCAGGAACGGCTTGCACACAAATTAATTTTAAAATATTCAACATACATAATAGGTTTTATATCGTAAAGAATATACATTTTCAGGGATTTGTCAGTGAAAGGGTTAGGATTAAGCGCGGCAATCTGGGTGCACCATGGAACGATATAAAGCCAAGCAAGTAGGTAAACTGTTGAAGATTTTGAATCAAATTTTAATGGAAACTGTTAGTGAGTAATAAGATTTCGGGTCGAATTAGTTTCAAAATATTGAAAATAACATAAAAAGTATTTTATGCACCAAATGACGCTCACCCTATTTTCTCAACATAACTTTCTGCTCTATAACTGACCCTGTGGACAATCCCAGAACCTTAATTTCGAGAAAAACATACAGTTACACTGCTGAGTATCGTGACTTGAAAGGATCATGTCGCTGCGATAGGCTCATGCAGGTTTGTTTTTTCGTTCAAGCGTTAAATGCTAGTCTTACTTATTGTTGCATACCTTCCTCATTTACCCGTAGTCCTACATCTAGTCTTCTTCGGCTGCTTGCTTTGCTCTTCGCTCGTCTCCTCCCTATCATCTTCCTCCTCTTCGTTCGCGTTAACGTTAGGGCATTCAGTGTCTTCCTCTTGTTCATCTTCGTTCTCACTTGTAAAACGTTTGACGCGCTGGTTTGCAGATCTTTTCAGGAATGCATTGGCTTCCTGTTTGACAACATTCACGTTGTTAGCCTCAACGAGGTCAATGACGGACACTGCCGCCACGAGCAAGCACACGAACAGTACAATGGTTAGTTTCTGCATGTTGAACCTGAATTAAAAATATCGACATCATTTAGGTGAGTAATCAGCTGTAATATAAAGCCATGTATAATGAGCACAGTATGCCACATCAAAACTTGGCCCCTAAAGACAGGTGGTCGCTTAACCCCATCTTGTGTCTACTTATTCCTTTAATTGTCAAGTAGACCATGTTCTTGATGCATGGCTATTAGCAGGCCAAGGGAAGAGTATTTTTTAAATATTTACCACTGGAATGACTGGCTCGGTCATTGTGCTAAGAGCGTCAGTTAGCATGTGACGTATTTGATTATGATGTCGGATACCTGATTAGCCGATCGGATCTTTCCATTGAGTGTTCGCTGCAACACTCTTGAAAATGATTATTACGTAATTTCACAGTGTCTGACACAACAAGTGGGAATCAGAATGTAGCACGAAAATTTGATCCCAAATAAACTCGCAAAGTTAACCACCAGATGTCATTCTAGGTTATAGGTACAATCTCAAAATAGCAATGTAATGGCCTGGGAACGTAGTATTGATATCAAACGAAAGCTCTTAGTATGATGCCTAACTTGCGGTGAGAGAGTAACGTGGTGTTTCTGTCATATAATGTGCAAACCTGAAGACACTTCCCCTAGCAATACAATACTATCGAAGGTCACGATGGTGGCAAATGAAATCTCTTAACAATATAAAATAATGGCTTTCAAGTATACCGTGGATGGGTAGCCGATCATGTAGCGACATTCACATTCAAGGAGTTGAGTTCAAAGTGAATGTTATTTAAATTTGTTAGTTTATTTAACTTTCTCTGCAGAAAGTAGGCAAAAACTATGGAATACAAATCAGCAATTGCAGGCCTGCATAACTGTGAAAAGCTCATACTCGTTGTGCCAATTTCATGTAAGGTTGCATAAAGTCAAGGCGGTGTCGATTTAAGTTTTCAAACCTGCTTGTACCGTATATCGGTTTTGTGGGGTGTGGTCGGGGCCAAGGAGGAGTGGGTACAATTGTTGTATGTAATATTTACTGGTAAACGTTTTGATTGGGGCTGTTACTGCCTATGGCAGCAACAGCAGCCATTCAAATTAGTTTCCAGATGTACAACAGAATCTTTATTAGAGACATAGTAATGAAAATTGGGACATCATCCTACATGTGACATAATTGATTACGACGTCATATACTTGACTAACAGATCCATTTCACAACTATAAAGAAACTAAGTCTTTTAAAATTGTCGTTTATGGTCTGTGATGGTCAGCAAATTAAATACTACCTTTGACATAACCTTTAGTAACCAGATATTGGACATTTTAATTAGGCTCTAGATAGTTATTGACAGTCATATTAGCATTGTATACTATGCGCTGCGATCACAGCATTCATATCAGCCTTTCCGATTTCGTCGTTGTCGTGGTTCACCACCACCACCACCACCACCACCACCACCACCTCCACCACCACCAGCAGCGACACTCTTGCTACCATCGCCATAATCTTCATCAGCTTGCATGAAAACCATCACTGCATATAACACATCCTAATTTATAAGAACAGTGACGGGATATCAATGTCAGAATGGGTACGCAGCGATGGGTCTTCCCCACATGCACCCCATCCCAGCACACCAAACATACACAGCTCCGCAATCCATAGTTATGCATCGTCATCATTATTTTCGTCGCCACCGTCGTTATCCTTAGAGAACTATGGCATGAACATAAAGGCCTCAATCCATACACTCCTATATTCGTATATTCAAGTGAAGTTGTTTTGTTATCTTAGGAATGCGAATCAGATAGAGCTGCTTGTCAAGTCAAAATCAGCGCGCCATTATTTATCGCCACATTAATCCAGTTATCTTTGCAGAAGATGCGCCCGTGCTTGCTTGTATAATTTTACATCAAATTAACCTATTCTCATATTATAGTAAAGTGCATATTGGGATTTTTGTGACGTTTCATATATCTCAGTGTGAAAACGGTTCATCTAAACAACCCACCATTCACCCTACAGGCAAACCTGCTTGTTGGACCACATCGTAGAGAGAAACCACCACATGTTGTTACATTCTGTAGGTGGGATGGTTAACTGGGTTATTTTCAGAATATCTACTTAAACGGAAAGCTCTCATTAGTTCGTATTAATTACTGTTTTAGCTAATCAGAACTCAGCGCTGTTGACGCGCATCACCCCTTTATTGAGGTCTAGTTAAGGTTATATATATGTATGTGCCGCCTACCTTATTCTTAATAATTCACCGTGTCCTGTGCCCTAATATTCAATGTTGAATACGTGTTTAGCTTGTGTGGTAACACAATAACTGCACGTGTCTCGCGAGATGACATTCGATGCGAGATCAAGAAAGGTATCACGGGGATATCGAGTGGCCAGCACAGAAAAGAATGGGTCACATCATAACAAGGTGTTATCAGTAACCTTAATTTGAGTTTTCATTTAATTTACATCATTACATTAATAATTATCAAGAGAAAATGTATTTAAGTTTATGTCAATGACATGAATATAAAAACAAGTCATCAGTGTTTAAACTTACGGGATATTGGGTTAGGGTTAGGGGTCCATGTTTTGCGCGTTCTGGAATTGGCTTATATATTTTAAACCCTGAATTCCCAAAATCACAATTTCAATGTAGCTATACAGGAAAGCTGTTGCATATTATTGAAACCTCTTAGACTGGCGGTTGTTACTGCCTATGACAGCAACAGATCCCAGTCCAACTAACCACAAAATAGGCCTATGCCTATTCATATTCCGAATATTTATTAAATTATAAATTATGACGGAGATAGATACTCCACTATGCACTGTGATGTCATCCTAAATGTGACGTAATTGAGTATGGTGCAACTTGAGTGACAGATCGGCTCTTTCTACTCCATCATCATCATCGTCGTCGTCATCATCATAACAGTTGGCATTGACATGATAATATTCATTAATACTAATATTACATGTTCATTGGCATTTCTGTCAAACAATCCCTATCATTTTCCTATGAAATAGTAAAGATTTCGCTAAAACATTGGCCTATGTTTACTTATATACAATCATATCACATAAATAATTTGGTAAAACATGATTGTAATGTTTGCTATGATTCTGTGAAGAGTTCGATTATGTTTTCATTAATCACCAATAACTTTGGTGTTCTGGTATTACTTACTCATCATGCCAATTCACCTTTCCAGAGTATCCATCTATCATATGACGTCATAATTAGCTAAGTGGCGTGTAGGATGATGTCCCAATCATTACGTCGTAAATGATTCTATTTGGCCCGTCTTTAACTCTTAAAGGGAAACACCAGACCCGCTATACCACTTTGTATAAAATGAATCTACAGACCGTAACGTTTTCAAAAATATAATTGTAAGCTCTCTGCTCAAGTTAGAAATATCTATCTTCGTTATTTAAACATGTGATACATTAGTTAAATTTCTGTTCCCGGATGAGGCTTATGACGTCATAACTTGAACGTTTTTCTCGCTGTCATCCAACGCTATCGCAATAAAATTGCGAATTGCGTTTTAAAGAGGTTTTTCTTCAGGGGTGTTAGAAATATAAAAACTAAATTTGCAGAAATGTTGAAGAATATATAATAACAGTCCTTTGTCTGATTTCTCTGATGGTGCCGATTTTAACATCAAGTTTTGGTCTTGAGATAAAAGAATGACGAGATAGTGTAGGCATATCAATACGATTGCCACTTTTGAATCAACACTCTCATTGGCATAACGGCAGATAAGGTTATTAAAGTTTTATCTATTAATATGAGAGTTTAAATAGTTCTTACATACACCTAATACATCTTTAGGCACTTATGTTTTCATACTAGCCTCAAAGTTTCCTGAGATATTGTAATATTCATGTAATTGGCAGGTATCTTAATAGAAAATGGCCATCCTAAGGTTCGGCAACTTATGTATGAAAATAAAAAATATATTCCATAAATTTGCTATAGTGTGATACACGTCTTAATCTCTTCAATCTGTACATATATAAATGACGTAATTATATATATATATATCACCATTCAAATGCATACATTCCTGTCTTCAGAATGCCGTTATCATGGTTCTTGTCGGATGGGATTCGACCTATGACGTCATAGGTTTAATTAACTCGCAGACAATTATAGTAACATAGCGTTTTAACAACATTTTAATCGGATTTATATATAAATGTTGCGGAAAATTTTTACGCAGTAACTTAAATATGGGCTCTACAATAGAACTGCGTGTTTTATGCAAACGATGGCGACCCTTCTTGTACTCCGACACGTTGTAAGAATTATATGTCTCTATTATTTAATAAACATGCTGTAGAATATTTTGAAACTAATTTGACTGGACGCTGTTGCTGCCGTAGGCAGCAACAGGGCCCAGTCAAATTAGTTCCAAATATTCAATAGCTTACATGTATAGTTTTCTGGAAATTGATAGACAGGGAGTTCAGAGATCGATCGATCGCAACACGAGCGAGGTTTGGGTGGAGCTTAGCTAGAGATGCACAGGGCATAGCTAAAATTGGAAAGGTCTTACGCACACAATGTCAATGTAGTCAGGTTTTCCAAGCGATGCAGGATCATATTACTAGCTACATATTAAATCACGGTATAAACTGCCTCCTGGCAGAGAATGGCAGATAGTTAACTAAAGTTAATAGTTCGCTTGTCGATGTACATTAACCTGACCTCAATACAAATTGTAGATATGGGATTGTCTTGTGGGAAGTCATGACCCCGCTGGATATCTTATATTTACGAGTAAGTCCTAAGTGAAATTTATGCTTTGAAAATACCAGGTGAGCTAATGGACTGGTTGACTGTATATCTTATTACTTAGTTTATTATTATACAGTAACTAGTTGACATCAGCCAGTGCTGATGATACACAGTTTTGGCGAAACCTGATCGATTGTTGGATAAAGTTTTATCATCAAAATTGAAACAGTCGAATTGATTAGAAATAGATTTATGCTCCAAATTACTTTATTATCAGTTTTGTACAGTTAATTTTAGCTTTTAATAAAACTTATCCTCTTACAAAAGTAAGACACTAGTTTGGTCATCATTAGCTTTAGACTCCAGAGTTGGAAGCAATATCCAATCCGAACCAGTAGATCTTCAGAGTCAGATAGGCCCGACAGTCTCTAATAAATATCGTCGTAATTCATCTTCTCGACGAGGCAAGCCGACTGTCAGTCTTCTGCTTCATCATCGGTAAGAGGTTGTCGCAGCAACCGCTAACATCATAATCTTGCCGTTGGCAAAGTGGAATCACCATCTAGGAAACCATTCACAAAAGTCATACCCGGATATCCAAAATCTTCAAAATGACGATGCTGAACTCTGATTAGCTACGACAGTAATTAATGCCAGCCAATGGGAGCTCTCCGTTTAATGACTATTCCTAAAATAACCCAATGAATCCCTCTACATAATGAAATTTACAGTGTATGATGTTACACTTGAATGATTATTATGTATTTACCCGACATCAGCTTAATGCCTCGTCATTGGCAGGGCTTACGAACAGAGCCAGATAAAGTCTATTTGGGGCCCGGGGCTACTTAAAGGATCACACCAGCCTTGTGTTCCATAGGCAAAACAATCCAGAGCGCTCTGCGCGTGCAAAATCAGCTTTTCTCGTTTTATATATATATATATATATATATATATATATATATATATATATATATATATATATATATATATATATATATATATATATTATTTGATGTAATTAATGCGAAAACAGCAGATTGTCAATAGTTTGCAGATTAGCAAAACGTTTTGCAACATTTTCACTACAGCAAGGCAGGATGCTTGAAAATATAACTTTTAAATGTATACGTTTAGAGGCTTTGGCCGTGTTTTCACTAGAGAGATAATGAAGAATAGCGCCATACGTCAGTATGGATTTATTCAGGGTTAAGTCTCCAGTGAGAACCAGCCTTAGATTGTGTCTAGATGTAATGAAACGAAATAAATCTTAGCATATAAAGATGACCTATTTGCCACAAATACGGCTTTCAAGCGCCGATGCCGTCACAGGACAACATGGACAGGACACATTGTTGATCCTAAAGCCCGAACAAGCTCTAATGCTACAACTGTTGTCTTCAACCAAATAGATCTCATACTATGTAAAACAGAAGCAAAGTCACTACTTCGGGATGCTCATTCCTATGGAGGTGCATACTTCAATTCTGACTATAAGCCAGTCGTTATACGCCTTCAGATGAACCATCTCTACCCAATGTATAAACGCCATACCGGGCAAGAGGGTCGAGTCACCTACAACATACACAAGCTCATCAGCGACACTGACACTCAAATGTTACACAAAAAGGCCCCCTGAGAGCAGATAGATTGAAGGAAATGTCAATTTCCCTTTCTCCGAGATCTAACAATACTCACCATTCTGTTACTTCGGATATACAGCTGGCCTTGACAGCGGCTCTAGGATTATAGACTTAGAAAGCTTTACCGACTCCTGGGAACCGGGTACTCGGCTCCCAACTGCCGAGTACCCGTTTACCATAGAGCTCATATTGTTTGCATAGCCACCAAACAAGAGAAAACTATGGCTTGCCTCCGTGGGGCTGGGAGGCTGGGTCCGTAACAGAATGGTGAGTATTGTTAGATCTCGGAGAAAGGGAAATTGACATTTCCTTCATTCTCCTTCGATCAATACTCACCATTCTGTTACTTCTGATATACACCAGATTTGATCAGTAACCTGGTGGGAAGGGGCAAGCCATAAATGCTAATTTTGCCCCTTGGAGAAAGATTTTAGACTTCAAACTTGACTATCGGAGACCTAAAAGGACCGTCAAGTTTACGGAACCGAATCACATTCGCATCACCGCCCCCCGCCCATTTTTCCTCCTAAGAAAAGGGAGAGAACTCACGAACATGTATCTCGCCTGAAACACAAATATGCCAAGAGGGTTAACTGCGCTCTGCATATTCCATGTATTAGCCTGGGAATGAGCATGAATATATAAGATAAATGAACATGATACACATCTATAATACAAAAAACTCTCACTATTGAATTACCTTATGATAATTGGACTCCAGACGTACCGCCTCCAACCATTCACTGGTTCGGCCATCAGTGACACAATCTGGTTGTCATCCTCTCGCTTGAACATGCCTGCTTTAGGTTCTTTTCTTACCGAAGTGAAAAAAGGGTGAAGAGCAGTGTGGTCACTATCGTTTCAAAACAGCTAAGGCGAGTGGATTGGCTGAGTCTGACACATCCCTCATATAGTAATCCGTGAATGAGGACTCACAGTGCCATTGTGCAACGGCCATGATGTCCTCTAACGGAACACCATTGTAAAGGGCGGTCGAGGCGGCTATTCCTCTGACATCGTGTGCCCTTACACCTTGCACCTGGTGCCCAGTCGCCATCTCGTGAGTAGTCTGAATGCATTCGACCACCCAACGAGAGATAGTATCCATGGATGCCATAAGGCTTTTTATGGCAGATCCACAGATGTCTATCATTCGACCGTAACGAGTCAGTCCGTTTCTTGTATTTAGTCAAAGCACGGACCGGGCACCAGACACTGGCATCACGATCAAACCTAGTTAACTTCGGTATAATGATCGGTTTGCCGGGATATCTCAAAGATTGGTTCTTTGACATAAACTCTGCTCTTGCCAGAAGACGCAGACCTTCTCCAGAAACAATAAATCAGTTCCTCTCTGCCGAAAGCGCATGGATCTCACTGTGCCTTCTAGCTGAGGAAGCTGCCAATAGAAAGACCGCCCTTAGAGTCAAATGCTTTAGACTAGCCGAACACAACGGTTCGAAAGGGTGCTTGGCCAGTACATTAAGCACTAAAGATAGACTCCAGGCTGGAATGACTACCGGTTGTCTCGGTCGGAGATTGCTCATTCCCTTCAACATCACATTTAACTGGGCCACCTCTGGACTATCCCTGTTGGCTAGACAAGGGATAACTGATGCCAAAGCTGACTTGTATCCAGCAACTGTGACCGGAGCTAGTCCTGAAAAGAACAGCTCACAGAGAAAGTCGGCTATTTGCTGAATAGTGGATTGAAAGGTATCAATACCCTTTTCTTCACACCATTCTGCAAATCTGTTAACCTTGTTGTTATATGACGTGAAGGTTGACCTCCTTCTCGCAGCCGCGATGAAATCAGCAGCCTGTCGAGAAAAGCCTTCCGATGTGGAACGTTGTTTGATAACATCCACGCAGTCAATTTGAACATTTCGGGACGCTGGTGTAGGAAGCGTCCCTTGGCCTGGGAGATTATGTTCGGAATCTCGGGCAACTGCACAGGATTTTCCACCAGCAGATCTAGAAGATCCGTGAACCACGCCCTGCTCGGCCAATACGGCGCTATTAGCAGGACCAGACACGGTTCCTCCCTGACCTTCACCAATACCTTCGGTAGAAGAATGGTGGGTGGGAACGCGTAAGCGTGCATCCCTCTCCAGCTTATCGCCAGAGCGTCTGTATCGACGGCATTTGGATCTGGAATCGGCGAGACATATGTCATGATTTGAGCATTTTCCTTTGTGGCGAACAAGTCCACGTTGGGTTTGCCCCAATGCTGGAAGATCCGTCGCAGAACCGGAGGGTTGAGGGACCATTCTGTTGGCAGAATTCTCTGTCTGCGAGACAAAGCATCCACCAGAATGTTCAATCGGCCAGGAATATGAGCTGCTTTTAAAACAACCGAGTAATTCCTGCACCATTTAATCAAGTGCCACACTCTGATACACAGAGTGGGCGACCTGGTCCCGCCTTGGCGATTTATATATGATACTACTGTCGAATTGTCCGACCGTATCAATATCACCTTGCCCCTGATCATCGGAAGGAACTCTTCCAACGCCAGTTCCACTGCCATCATTTCCAACAGATTGATATGCAGCTGACTCTCCGGGAGAGTCCATGTGCCCGAGACCTGGTGTTCTCCCAGGCAGGCACCCCACCCTTCCAGCTATGCATCCGTGTAGACGGACAGCTGGGGGTGGGGTAGGTGCAGCGAAACCCCTAATAGGAGATTCTGACGCTGTTTCCACCATAGAAGATGCGATATTATCGGCTCCAAAACTGGCACCAGTTTTGACAGGGGTTCTGTTCTCTGTTTCCACAGAGACATCAGATACAACTGGATAGGCCTTCGCATTAGAGCAGCGTACGGGATAACCTGCTCCATGGAGACCATCATGCCCAGCATCTGAAGGAACCGCCTCGCCTGAATGTGGTTTCCCACTCGAAAACTCTTGAGGATGGCTAACAGAGACACCACTCTGGGCTCTGACGGGTAAACCCTGCCCTCCTCGAGGTCGAATCGCATCCCCAAATAAATGAAATGCTGAGTGGGCGTCAACTCGGATTTCTCCTCGTTGACTATCCAGCCTAGATCTGAAAGTAACTTCAGAGTCAGAGCAGTATCCACGTTCAACCTGGCTGCCGAGTCTGCCTTGAGCAGCCAGTCGTCTATGTAGGTGTGTAGCGCCACGTTCTCTTTTCTGAGAAACGCTGTCACCGCAAGTACCACTCTTGTGAAAACCCTCGGAGCTGTCGACAGGCCAAACGGGAGAACTGCAAAATCCCATACTTGATTCTGAAACGCAAATCTCAGAAACCTGTGCCAACTCCGATTCATAGGAATGTGGAAATATGCATCTTTCAGATCGATCGATACACACCACATTCCTTTCCTCAATCCCGCCATTACCGACCTCGGAGCTTTCCATCTGGAACCGAAGCGTATTGATAAACCAATTTAATGGCCTGAGATTGAGTATGGGTCTCCATCCCTCTGTGCTCTTGGGGACAAGGAACATGTTTGAATAGAAGCCTGGAGTGTTCCGGTTTGCTGGTTTTATTGCTCCCTTCAGAAGCAAACCCGACACTTCCTTTTGAACGGCTTCTAACTTGTCTGGCTCCCTTGGTACGGGTGTCCAGACAGGTGCCAAAGACAGATTTTGTGGTGGAAAGTCCCACCACTCCGGCATGTAACCCTGGGATAACCATCCCAGGACCAGACTGTCTGACGTCACACCTCGCCAGGCCTCGACGAAACGCATGAGCCTTCCACCCACCATAGATGCCTCGACGTCTAACGGGGTTGTCCGCCTCGCAGTCCGCCCCCACCTCTTTCTTAACGAGAGAGAGAGAGAACCATTTCGTTCTAGGCACGACGGGTATAACTGGCACCGCTGTTCCTGTCGCACAGGCGCGGTCCAGGCGGATATGAAGGGAGCTTTCGTACCCTCAGGTACGCTTCGGCCCCTTCTGTCCGCCCTTTGAGGCCTTACCCTTACCCTTCCCGCCTCTAGGGCGGTCAGGAGCAACATTGGGGAGGGTAGGCGCCTCTACAACCTTCCTGGGCTTCTTCGCCGGCGGCGGCTCCGAAAACCCAGCTGAAGCAGAAGTCGCAACAGGCCTAGCTTTCGCCTTGCCCTTATGCTTCTTCTGCTTCTTTGAAGGCTGTCCCGTTAGCGGTTTCCCCACAGCCCCTAGTGCGTGCGCTTGCCGCACTAGCTCCAGCTGTAGGTTTACCGCTAACCGATTCTGCGCGATACTGGCGGTATCCTCTAAGATGGCCCGCGCTTGGCCACCGAAGATGCTAGGCCCTGTCAGGGGCGTCCCAAGAAGACGCTCCCTGACTGCCGTAGCCGGACGCATATGGTCAATGACCATTTGCCTCCTGGATTTCGTCACTCGCGCTTGCACCCTTGCCAATGTGTCCATCGACAGCACCAGGCCATTGACACATGAAAGCGCCACAGGTGGCACAGGGTGGCCTGCCCCCGCTTCAGCCCACACCGACTGAAGGAGACGATAAGAGTGGTTGACAGCGCTCATCGCTGCCCTCACACCCTCATCGCATAGGGACAGGACTTCTTCCTGGTGTACCTGAGACTTGTCCACCAGTGCCGGACCGGGGCCACCCGCCACGGCACTCTGGACGCCCAGTACCCATCGGTTATCCTCCGTGACCGACGGGACTACACCATACCTGTCGTATTCCCCCCCCCCCCGGAATAGGACATCTTGCCCGCACCTCCCTGGAGGCCGCAGGGAGCTGACCCTTGGTCATCAGTTGTTTGCTATAAATAGCATCCAACAAATCTATGAACCGTGGATCCAGTCCCACTGACTGGATCCGGGCCGCGGGCAAAATCCCTGTCCTGATCGACGCAACCGACGGACGGGGCACATCTTCATCGGCAGTGGCCGAAACCACAGACGGGTCAACCCTGGCTAGCCACGCCAGAGCATCTGACCAATCTACCTCCGACGAAGACACCCCCGCAAACACGTCACCCGTTGACGTGCTCACGGGCCTGCCAGCCATGGCCTCCCGGCAAGGAGCCACGGCTGACACGCCAGGCACTCCGCTACCACACGGTTCCGCCGCCACCCCATGAAACACTCCGGTCCATGGGGTAGGTCCGCACGGAAAACCGTACGGACCCGTAGCAGTCGCGGAACCATAGCCGGACACGGGTGCCAACGGCACCCCACGTCCGACTGCCGGACCAGGCGAGATAGGTGAGTACCACGCCCGGCCCGGCGCACCCGTTCCCGTGACGGCTGGTGCCAAACCAAGCCGCATGGAACCGGTGCACGGTAACGGATTGGCCTCAGCCACAAGCGGAGCCGCTGACTTGGCTTGCGCCAAACCAGACAAATGGAGGCCGGTTCCGTCCAGGACGGAATCAACCTCCATATTCTCCACCTGCGGCTTCACGGGCCGCAGCAACCTCTCCTCCTCGTCTTCAGACTCTGAAGAGTCGTCACTAGACGAGTCAACCGTGGAACCGTCCTGGCCGATGGCTCCCACACCTGACGGACCAGCCACCGCTACTGGACCACCCGGAGGTGGCCGCAGAGAAACAGAACCCGTCTGGCCGAAGCCAGACGGGACTGCCAGGGGGCCGTACGAGACGGCCCCCCTCGGTAACCAGTCCAGAATCCTGTCCGAGGACAGGATCCGTACCAGGCATGGGGAGAAACTGCCCCCCAACCTTTGGTAGCAGGGACGACACCAGCATGGGCAGAACGCTATGCAGAAAACCCTGCATAGCAGGACCAAACCACGCCGGCGGTGCCATCTCCGCCACCTCCAGCTGGGGGCGTGGAGCACCCGGACCGGCCGAACCGGGCGCTCCACGATTTCCTCTCGGACCGCCTGACCCCGCGTCAGACCCAGCCAAGTCCTTCTGGCAAGGAACTTAACCATCATCTCAATGGACCACACTGCACAAACATTACACCTATGATCAATATTACACAGGGAACACCTAAAACAGACATGGTCCTTGAACACGACACGGACAAACTTATGGCATTCGTCACATGATGGCGGGGCTGGCTTGGCCTATAACATAAGCACAAACCTACAATAAACAAGCGGAACGAGACCCGGATGGAAGGCAGACAATTAATTTTCAAATAATTTGACTCATAAATTAACTGTAACCCTCTCGCACCCCACCCCGCCACGTTACAACAACGATCGCATTGATTATGACGACAAGAACGAGGCGGGCATTAAACACACCCATAATAGATCCTCCAGGATGTGTAACGGCTCCAGGAATCATATCGCATAGCATTCGGGGTATATTTACTAATCAATATAAATTATACTCCTAACGAAAGCAGCACGATATGTGAAGAAAACAACAAAATGTATAACAAACCGCTGTATCACACGGTAAAACCGCAGACCACGCATCTACTCAAGAATTTTGAAACCACCGATCATTGCAAACCGGTTGTACCATTTTTAGTACGCAGCACCCAGAACAAGATGCGCGAATTAATGAAACATTTTTCTTCACATAAACATCCGAGCGACCGGGTGTGACGTCACCCGCTCGGATCCTACGGAGAACGACGTCAGCCGATATTCGTGTTAGAAATACCGTAGCATAACACCTATTTTCATATCTGCCGATCGCCTGTTGGGGGTTAAAGAAGGCGATCGTCTGGCATATATCGTTGTTAGCACACGTCCCAGATTCTATGGGGTCAGAAATTGGAACATGCGACACAGCAAAATTTAGAGACCTAAGTCTTTTAACTATGGATAATAAAGAACGATACAACCTGGTTATCTTCGGCGGTATTCTCCATAGTATCCTTTAGTTAATCCTTTCACGAACACACACACTATCACAGATTAAAGACTTAGATTTTCTTTCACAAAAAAACACTAAAATCCTCAACGCAGATAGCATTATTGCTCTTGTTGCTATGCAAACAAGAATGAGCTCTATGGTAAACGGGTACTCGGCAGTTGGGAGCCGAGTACCCGGTTCCCAGGAGTCGGTAAAGCTTTCTAAGTCTATAATCCTAGAGCCGCTGTCAAGGCCAGCTGTATATCAGAAGTAACAGAATGGTGAGTATTGATCGAAGGAGAAACATAGTTTAAGATGATTTGAGTTTTCATTTAAATCGTAAAATCATATATATATATATATCACAATCTGATGAGAATAAACTCACTCTAGCAGCACTGTCTGTCTGCTCATATTGTCTTCTCATCAACCGATACATAGCGTCATTGTACTGATGTAACAGACTGAAGATTGACCATTCTTACATACATTTGACAAGACAAAACTCACAATCTCAAAGCTAGATATGCCACTGGAGGCTAGAGTATGCAAATGATTTAATCAGATGATTTTGATTTCAAAACAACTCAAAACCACAAACCTCCTCATGAATGAAGCCAAACTCTTACATGTCCGACACAATGGAAAGGAGTGTGAGGGCCCGCCGTGAAGAGAAGAGGAGGAACCTTAGGCGCACTTCTCTGGAGGTCAACCAAACCCAGTGTTACGAATCGTTTATTGTAGCTTTTCACTCCTTCCGGCAGCTGTGCATTCGTGGCTCTAATTTCTCTAATGACCGACAGCTGTGTATTCGTGGCTCTAATGTATCTTATGACCGACAGCTATGTATTTATGACTCTAATGTCTCTCATGACCGACAGCTGTGTATTCGTGGCTCTAATGTCTCTCATGACTGACAGCTGTGGATTCGTGGCTCTAATGTCTCTCATGACTGACAGCTGTGTATTCGTGGCTCTAATGTCTCTCATGACCGACAGCTGTGTATTCGTGGCTCTAATGTATCTTATGACCGACAGCTATGTATTTATGACTCTAATGTCTCTCATGACCAACAGCTGTGTATTCGTGGCTCTAATGTCTCTCATGACTGACAGCTGTGTATTTATGACTCTAATGTCTCTCATGACCGACAGCTGTGTATTCGTGGCTCTAATGTCTCTCATGACTGACAGCTGTGTATTCGTGGCTCTAATGTCTCTCATGACCGACAGCTGTGTATTCGTGGCTCTAATGTATCTTATGACTGACAGCTGTGTATTCGTGGCTCTAATGTCTCTCATGACCGACAGCTGTGTATTTAAGGTTCTAATATCTCTAATGACCGACAGTTCTGGATTCGTGGCTCTAATGTGTCTCATGACTGACAGCTATGTATTTATGACTCTAATGTCTCTCATGACCGACAGCTGTGTATTCGTGGCTCTAATGTCTCTCATGACTGACAGCTATGTATTTATGACTCTAATGTCTCTCATGACCGACAGCTGTGTATTCGTGGCTCTAATATCTCTCATGACCGACAGTTGTGTATTCGTGGCTCTAATGTCTCTTATGACTGACAGCTGTGTATTCGTGATTCTAATGTCTCTAATGACTGACAGCTGTGTATTCGTGGCTCTAATATCTCTCATGACTGACAGCTGTGTATTCGTGGTTCTAATGTCTCTAATGACTGACAGCTGTGTATTCGTGGCTCTAATGTCTCTTATGACTGACAGCTGTGTATTCGTGGCTCTAATATCTCTCATGACTGACAGCTGTGTATTCGTGGCTCTAATATCTCTCATGACTGACAGCTGTGTATTCGTGGTTCTAATGTCTCTAATGACTGACAGCTGTGTATTCGTGGCTCTAATGTCTCTTATGACTGACAGCTGTGTATTCGTGGTTCTAATGTCTCTCATGACCGACAGCTGTGTATTCGTGGCTCTAATATCTCTCATGACTGACAGCTGTGTATTCGTGGTTCTAATGTCTCTCATGACCGACAGCTGTGTATTCGTGGCTCTAATATCTCTCATGACCGACAGTTGTGTATTCGTGGCTCTAATGTCTCTTATGACTGACAGCTGTGTATTCGTGATTCTAATGTCTCTAATGACTGACAGCTGTGTATTCGTGGCTGTAATATCTCTCAGGACTGACAGCTGTGTATTCGTGGTTCTAATGTCTCTTATGACCGACAGCTGTGTATTCGTGGCTCTAATGTCTCTCATGACCGACAGCTGTGTATTCGTGGCTCTAATATCTCTCATGACCGACAGCTGTGTATTCGTGGCTCTAATGTCTCTCATGACTGACAGCTGTGTATTCGTGGCTCTAATGTCTCTCATGACTGACAGCTGTGTATTCATGGCTCTAATGTCTCTTATGACTGACAGCTGTGTATTCGTGGCTCTAATGTCTCTTATGACTGACAGCTGTGTATTCGTGGCTCTAATATCTCTCATGACTGACAGCTGTGTATTCGTGGCTCTAATGTCTCTCATGACTGACAGCTGTGTATTCGTGGCTCTAATGTCTCTCGTGACTGACAGCTGTGTATTTGTGGCTCTAATGTCTCTCATGACCGACAGCTGTGTGTTCGTGGCTCTAATGTCTCTCATGACTGACAGCTGTGTATTCGTGGCTCTAATATCTCTCATGACTGACAGCTGTGTATTCGTGGCTCTAATGTCTCTTATAACTGACAGCTGTGTATTCGTGGCTCTAATGTCTCTCATGACTGACGGCTGTGTACTCGTGGCTCTAATGTCTCTCATGACTGACAGCTGTGTATTCGTGGCTCTAATGTATCTTATGACTGATAGCTGTGTATTCGTGGCTCTAATGTCTCTCATGACCGACAGCTGTGTATTCGTGGATCTAATGTCTCTCATGACCGACAGCTGTGTATTCGTGGCTCTAATGTCTCTAATGACTGACAGCTATGTATTTATGATTCTAATGTCTCTCATGACCGACAGCTGTGTATCCGTGGCTCTAATATCTCTCATGACCGACAGTTGTGTATTCGTGGCTCTAATGTCTCTCTCTCATGACCGACAGCTGTGTATTCATGATTCTAATGTGTATTCGTGGCTCTAATATCTCTCATGACTGACAGCTATGTATTCGTGGCTCTAATGTCTCTCATGACCGACAGCTGTGTATTCGTGGCTCTAATGTCTCTCATGACTGACAGCTGTGTATTCGTGGCTCTAATGTCTCTCATGACTGACAGCTGTGTATTCGTGGTTCTAATGTCTCTAATGACTGACAGCTGTGTATTCGTGGCTCTAATGTCTCTTATGACTGACAGCTGTGTATTCGTGGCTCTAATATCTCTCATGACTGACAGCTGTGTATTCGTGGCTCTAATATCTCTCATGACTGACAGCTGTGTATTCGTGGTTCTAATGTCTCTAATGACTGACAGCTGTGTATTCGTGGCTCCAATGTCTCTTATGACTGACAGCTGTGTATTCGTGGTTCTAATGTCTCTCATGACCGACAGCTGTGTATTCGTGGCTCTAATATCTCTCATGACTGACAGCTGTGTATTCGTGGTTCTAATGTCTCTCATGACCGACAGCTGTGTATTCGTGGCTCTAATATCTCTCATGACCGACAGTTGTGTATTCGTGGCTCTAATGTCTCTTATGACTGACAGCTGTGTATTCGTGATTCTAATGTCTCTAATGACTGACAGCTGTGTATTCGTGGCTGTAATATCTCTCAGGACTGACAGCTGTGTATTCGTGGTTCTAATGTCTCTTATGACCGACAGCTGTGTATTCGTGGCTCTAATGTCTCTCATGACCGACAGCTGTGTATTCGTGGCTCTAATATCTCTCATGACCGACAGCTGTGTATTCGTGGCTCTAATGTCTCTCATGACTGACAGCTGTGTATTCGTGGCTCTAATGTCTCTCATGACTGACAGCTGTGTATCCATGGCTCTAATGTCTCTTATGACTGACAGCTGTGTATTCGTGGCTCTAATGTCTCTTATGACTGACAGCTGTGTATTCGTGGCTCTAATATCTCTCATGACTGACAGCTGTGTATTCGTGGCTCTAATGTCTCTCATGACTGACAGCTGTGTATTCGTGGCTCTAATGTCTCTCGTGACTGACAGCTGTGTATTTGTGGCTCTAATGTCTCTCATGACCGACAGCTGTGTGTTCGTGGCTCTAATGTCTCTCATGACTGACAGCTGTGTATTCGTGGCTCTAATATCTCTCATGACTGACAGCTGTGTATTCGTGGCTCTAATGTCTCTTATAACTGACAGCTGTGTATTCGTGGCTCTAATGTCTCTCATGACTGACGGCTGTGTACTCGTGGCTCTAATGTCTCTCATGACTGACAGCTGTGTATTCGTGGCTCTAATGTATCTTATGACTGATAGCTGTGTATTCGTGGCTCTAATGTCTCTCATGACCGACAGCTGTGTATTCGTGGATCTAATGTCTCTCATGACCGACAGCTGTGTATTCGTGGCTCTAATGTCTCTAATGACTGACAGCTATGTATTTATGATTCTAATGTCTCTCATGACCGACAGCTGTGTATCCGTGGCTCTAATATCTCTCATGACCGACAGTTGTGTATTCGTGGCTCTAATGTCTCTCTCTCATGACCGACAGCTGTGTATTCATGATTCTAATGTGTATTCGTGGCTCTAATATCTCTCATGACTGACAGCTATGTATTCGTGGCTCTAATGTCTCTCATGACCGACAGCTGTGTATTCGTGGCTCTAATGTCTCTCATGACTGACGGCTGTGTATTCGTGGCTCTAATGTCTCTCATGACTGACAGCTGTGTACTCGTGGCTCTAAGGTCTCTCATGACCGACAGCTGTGTATTCGTGGCTCTAATGTATCTTATGACTGACAGCTATGTATTTATGACTCTAATGTCTCTCATGACCGACAGCTGTGTATTCGTGGCTCTGATGTCTCTCATGACTGACAGCTATGTATTTATGACTCTAATGTCTCTCATGACCGACAGCTGTGTATTCGTGGCTCTAATATCTCTCATGACCGACAGTTGTGTATTCGTGGCTCTAATGTCTCTTATGACTGACAGCTGTGTATTCGTGGCTCTAATATCTCTCATGACTGACAGCTGTGTATTTAAGGTTCTAATATCTCTAATGACCGACAGTTGTGGATTCGTGGCTCTAATGTGTCTCATGACTGACAGCTATGTATTTATGACTCTAATGTCTCTCATGACCGACAGCTGTGTATTCGTGGCTCTGATGTCTCTCATGACTGACAGCTATGTATTTATGACTCTAATGTCTCTCATGACCGACAGCTGTGTATTCGTGGCTCTAATATCTCTCATGACCGACAGTTGTGTATTCGTGGCTCTAATGTCTCTTATGACTGACAGCTGTGTATTCGTGATTCTAATGTCTCTAATGACTGACAGCTGTGTATTCGTGGCTCTAATATCTCTCATGACTGACAGCTGTGTATTCGTGGTCCTAATGTCTCTTATGACCGACAGCTGTGTATTCGTGGCTCTAATGTCTCTCATGACCGACAGCTGTGTATTCGTGACTCTAATATCTCTCATGACTGACAGCTGTGTATTCGTGGCTCTAATGTCTCTCATGACTGACAGCTGTGTATTCGTGGCTCTAATGTATCTCATGACTGACAGCTGTGTATTCATGGCTCTAATGTCTCTTATGACTGACAGCTGTGTATTCGTGGCTCTAATGTCTCTTATGACTGACAGCTGTGTATTCGTGGCTCTAATATCTCTCATGACTGACAGCTGTGTATTCGTGGCTCTAATGTCTCTCATGACTGACAGCTGTGTATTCGTGGCTCTAATGTCTCTCGTGACTGACAGCTGTGTATTTGTGGCTCTAATGTCTCTCATGACCGACAGCTGTGTGTTCGTGGCTCTAATGTCTCTCATGACTGACAGCTGTGTATTCGTGGCTCTAATATCTCTCATGACTGACAGCTGTGTATTCGTGGCTCTAATGTCTCTTATAACTGACAGCTGTGTATTCGTGGCTCTAATGTCTCTCATGACTGACGGCTGTGTACTCGTGGCTCTAATGTCTCTCATGACTGACAGCTGTGTATTCGTGGCTCTAATGTATCTTATGACTGATAGCTGTGTATTCGTGGCTCAAATGTCTCTCATGACCGACAGCTGTGTATTCGTGGATCTAATGTCTCTCATGACCGACAGCTGTGTATTCGTGGCTCTAATGTCTCTAATGACTGACAGCTATGTATTTATGATTCTAATGTCTCTCATGACCGACAGCTGTGTATCCGTGGCTCTAATATCTCTCATGACCGACAGTTGTGTATTCGTGGCTCTAATGTCTCTCTCTCATGACCGACAGCTGTGTATTCATGATTCTAATGTGTATTCGTGGCTCTAATATCTCTCATGACTGACAGCTATGTATTCGTGGCTCTAATGTCTCTCATGACCGACAGCTGTGTATTCGTGGCTCTAATGTCTCTCATGACTGACAGCTGTGTATTCGTGGCTCTAATGTCTCTCATGACTGACAGCTGTGTACTCGTGGCTCTAAGGTCTCTCATGACCGACAGCTGTGTATTCGTGGCTCTAATGTATCTTATGACTGACAGCTATGTATTTATGACTCTAATGTCTCTCATGACCGACAGCTGTGTATTCGTGGCTCTGATGTCTCTCATGACTGACAGCTATGTATTTATGACTCTAATGTCTCTCATGACCGACAGCTGTGTATTCGTGGCTCTAATATCTCTCATGACCGACAGTTGTGTATTCGTGGCTCTAATGTCTCTTATGACTGACAGCTGTGTATTCGTGGCTCTAATATCTCTCATGACTGACAGCTGTGTATTTAAGGTTCTAATATCTCTAATGACCGACAGTTGTGGATTCGTGGCTCTAATGTGTCTCATGACTGACAGCTATGTATTTATGACTCTAATGTCTCTCATGACCGACAGCTGTGTATTCGTGGCTCTAATATCTCTCATGACCGACAGTTGTGTATTCGTGGCTCTAATGTCTCTTATGACTGACAGCTGTGTATTCGTGATTCTAATGTCTCTAATGACTGACAGCTGTGTATTCGTGGCTCTAATATCTCTCATGACTGACAGCTGTGTATTCGTGGTCCTAATGTCTCTCATGACCGACAGCTGTGTATTCGTGACTCTAATATCTCTCATGACTGACAGCTGTGTATTCGTGGCTCTAATGTCTCTCATGACTGACAGCTGTGTATTCGTGGCTCTAATGTATCTCATGACTGACAGCTGTGTATTCGTGGCTCTAATGTCTCTGCGCAGCGCAGTACCAAAATCTGTGAGGGTAGAGTAACGTTACTACGATGGACAATTATTGACCATGGTCTCCGATTACGTCAGCTCAGAAAGCATTGGAATCTTCAGTACTAGGTGCCAAAATCTATCAGACATTCAGAGGACGACACATCTCATGACATACATGTGACAAGACTAAACTCAAAGTCTGCAAGTTTCTACTCATTTGTTCTACTGATTTGTTAAGTGCTTTTCAATAAGATCTAAAGAACGCAGGCCTAAGCTAATGACAACCAAAGACAGAAAAGAACTCTAAGGAGCTTAGGATGATCGCAACAGACGAGACACAGTAGACCTACTGAAGGTGGAAGAAAACTGATTGCAAGTATCTACTCCTTCCAGCTGCATAAACACGTCACTCGAGTTTACCTGTCAATCACATGACGTCATAATCAACTACGTCATGTGTAGGCTGACGCCATAATCCATTACGGCATGAATAATGAGATTTGGTCCGTAATAAACGCTTTAGTGTCCATCAAGTTTTACGAATTGTATGTCTTCACTATTTAATAAATATTCTGCATAATACTTCGAAGCCATATGCAGCTCAGCAGCACTCAGTCAAATTAGTTTCAAAATATTCAACCGCTTTCCTGTATATTTTTCTGGAAATTGAGATTCGGCGAGTGCAGCGATCGATTGATCCCAATACCGGCAAAGCATGAGTGGAGCTTAGCTAGGGATGGGCGGGACATAGCGAAAAGTATATTCATCAATTAATTCTCGTCCCCAGCTCATTTGCATTCAGTTAACTCTTTCAACGATGACTTCCCTATATCTCAATTTCAGCGCTACCATACACAAAAGACTGTTGAATATTTTGAAATTAATTTTACTGGAAGCGGGTACTTCCTTATGCAGGAACGGCTTCCACACAAATTAATTTTAAAATATTCAACATACATAACAGGTTTTATATCGTAAAGAATATACATTTTCAGGGATTTGTCAGTGACAGGGTTAGGATTAAGCGCGGCAATCTGGGTGCACCATGGAACGATAAAGCGCCAAGCAAGTAGGTAAACTGTTGAAGATTTTGAATCAAATTCTAATGGAAACTGTTAGTGAGTAATAAGATTTCGGGTCGAATTAGTTTCAAAATATTGAAAATAACATAAAAAGTATTTTATGCACCAAATGACGCTCACCCTATTTTCTCAACATAACTTTCTGCTCTATAACTGACCCTGTGGACAATCCCAGAACCTTAATTTCGAGAAAAACATACAGTTACACTGCTGAGTATCGTGACTTGAAAGGATCATGTCGCTGCGATAGGCTCATGCAGGTTTGTTTTTTCGTTCAAGCGTTAAATGCTAGTCTTACTTATTGTTGCATACCTTCCTCATTTACCCGTAGTCCTACATCTAGTCTTCTTCGGCTGCTTGCTTTGCTCTTCGCTCGTCTCCTCCCTATCATCTTCCTCCTCTTCGTTCGCGTTAACGTTAGGGCATTCGGTGTCTTCCTCTTGTTCATCTTCGTTCTCACTTGTAAAACGTTTGACGCGCTGGTTTGCAGATCTTTTCAGGAATGCATTGGCTTCCTGTTTGACAACATTCACGCTGTTAGCCTCAACGAGGTCAATGACGGACACTGCCGCCACGAGCAAGCACACGAACAGTACAATGGTTAGTTTCTGCATGTTGAACCTGAATTTAAAATATCGACATCATTTAGGTGAGTAATCAGCTGTAATAAAGCCATGTATAATGAGCACAGTATGCCACATCAAAACTTGGCCCCTAAAGACAGGTGGTCGCTTAACCCCATCTTGTGTCTACTTATTCCTTTAATTGTCAAGTAGACCATGTTCTTGATGCATGGCTATTAACAGGCCAAGGGAAGAGTATTTTTTAAATATTTACCACTGGAATGACTGGCTCGGTCATTGTGCTAAGAGCGTCAGTTAGCATGTGACGTATTTGATTATGATGTCGGATACCTGATTAGCCGATCGGATCTTTCCATTGAGTGTTCGCTGCAACACTCTTGAAAATGATTATTACGTAATTTCACAGTGTCTGACACAACAAGTGGGAATCAGAATGTAGCACGAAAATTTGATCCCAAATAAACTCGCAAAGTTAACCACCAGATGTCATTCTAGGTTATAGGTACAATCTCAAAATAGCAATGTAATGGCCTGGGAACGTAATATTGATATCAAACGAAAGCTCTTAGTATGATGCCTAACTTGCGGTGAGAGAGTAACGTGGCGTTTCTGTCATATAATGTGCAAACCTGAAGACACTTCCCCTAGCAATACAATACTATCGAAGGTCACGATGGTGGCAAATGAAATCTCTTAACAATATAAAATAATGGCTTTCAAGTATACCGTGGATGGGTAGCCGATCATGTAGCGACATTCACATTCAAGGAGTTGAGTTCAAAGTGAATGTTATTTAAATTTGTTAGTTTATTTTACTTTCTCTGCAGAAAATAGGCAAAAACTATGGAATACAAATCAGCAATTGCAGGCCTGCATAACTGTGAAAAGCTCATACTCGTTGTGCCAATTTCATGTAAGGTTGCATAAAGTCAAGGCGGTGCCGATTTAAGTTTTCAAACCTGCTTGTACCGTATATCGGTTTTGTGGGGTGTGGTCGGGGCCAAGGAGGAGTGGGTACAATTGTTGTATGTAATATTTACTGGTAAACGTTTTGATTGGGGCTGTTACTGCCTATGGCAGCAACAGCAGCCATTCAAATTAGTTTCCAGATGTACAACAGAATCTTTATTAGAGACATAGTAATGAAAATTGGGACATCATCCTACATGTGACATAATTGATTACGACGTCATATACTTGACTAACAGACCCATTTCACGACAACTATAAAGAAATTAAGTCTTTTAAAATTGTCGTTTATGGTCTGTGATGGTCAGCAAATTAAATACTACCTTTGACATAACCTTTAGTAACCAGATATTGGACATTTTAATTAGGCTCTAGATAGTTATTGAGTGTCATATTAGCATTGTATACTATGCGCTGCGATCACAGCATTCATATCAGCCTTTCCGATTTCGTCGTTGTCGTGGTTCACCACCACCACCACCTCCACCACCAGCAGCGACACTCTTGCTACCATCGCCATAATCTTCATCAGCTTGCATGAAAACCATCACTGCATATAACACATCCTAATTTATAAGAACAGTGACAGGATATCAATGTCAGAATGGGTACGCAGCGATGGGTCTTCCCCACATGCACCCCATCCCAGCACACCAAACATACACAGCTCCGCAATCCATAGTTATGCATCGTCATCATTATTTTCGTCGCCACCGTCGTTATCCTTAGAGAACTATGGCATGAACATAAAGGCCTCAATCCATACACTCCTATATTCGTATATTCAAGTGAAGTTGTTTTGTTATCTTAGGAATGCGAATCAGATAGAGCTGCTTGTCAAGTCAAACTCAGCGCGCCATTATTTATCGCCACATTAATCCAGTTATCTTTGCAGAAGATGCGCCCGTGCTTGCTTGTATAATTTTACATCATATTAACCTATTCTCATATTATAGTAAAGTGCATATTGGGATTTTTGTGACGTTTCATATATCTCAGTGTGAAAACGGTTCATCTAAACAACCCACCATTCACCCTACAGGCAAACCTGCTTGTTTGACCACATCGTAGAGAGAAACCACCACATGCTGTTACATTCTGTAGGTGGGATGGTTAACTGGGTTATTTTCAGAATATCTACTTAAACGGAAAGCTCTCATTAGTTCGTATTAATTACTGTTTTAGCTAATCAGAACTCAGCGCTGTTGACGCGCATCACCCCTTTATTGAGGTCTAGTTAAGGTTATATATATGTATGTGCCGCCTACCTTATTCTTAATAATTCACTGTGTCCTGTGCCCTAATATTCAATGTTGAATACGTGTTTAGCTTGTGTGGTAACACAATAACTGCACGTGTCTCGCGAGATGACATTCGATGCGAGATCAAGAAAGGTATCACGGGGATATCGAGCGGCCAGCACAGAAAAGAATGGGTCACATCATAACAAGGTGTTATCAGTAACCTTAATTTGAGTTTTCATTTAATTTACATCATTACAATAATAATTATCAAGAGAAAATGTATTTAAGTTTATGTCAATGACATGAATATAAAAACAAGTCATCAGTGTTTAAACTTACGGGATATTGGGTTAGGGTTAGGGTTAGGGGTCCACGTTTTGCGCGTTCTGGAATTGGCTTATATATTTTAAACCCTGAATTCCCAAAATCACAATTTCAATGTAGCTATACAGGAAAGCTGTTGCATATTATTGAAACCTCTTAGACTGGCGGTTGTTACTGCCTATGACAGCAACAGATCCCAGTCCAACTAACCACAAAATAGGCCTATGCCTATTCATATTCCGAATATTTATTAAATTATAAATTATGACGGAGATAGATACTCCACTATGCACTGTGATGTCATCCTAAATGTGACGTAATTGAGTATGGTGCAACTTGAGTGACAGATCGGCTCTTTCTACTCCATCATCATCATCGTCGTCGTCGTCATCATCATAACAGTTGGCATTGACATGATAATATTGATTAATACTAATATTACATGTTCATTGGCATTTCTGTCAAACAATCCCTATCATTTTCCTATGAAATAGTAAAGATTTCGCTAAAACATTGGCCTCTATGTTTACTTATATACAATCATATCACATAAATAATTTGGTAAAACATGATTGTAATGTTTGCTATGATTCTGTGAAGAGTTCGATTATGTTTTCATTAATCACCAATAACTTTGGTGTTCTGGTATTACTTACTCATCATGCCAATTCACCTTTCCAGAGTATCCATCTATCATATGACGTCATAATTAGCTAAGTGGCGTGTAGGATGATGTCCCAATCACTACGTCGTAAATGATTCTATTTGGCCCGTCTTTAACTCTTAAAGGGAAACACCAGACCCGCTATAACACTTTGTATAAAATGAATCTACAGACCGTAACGTTTTCAAAAATATAATTGTAAGCTCTCTGTTCAAGTTAGAAATATCTATCTTCGTTATTTAAACATGTGATACATTAGTTAAATTTCTGTTCCCGGATGAGGCTTATGACGTCATAAGTTGAACGTTTTTCTCGCTGTCATCCAACGCTATCGCAATAAAATTGCGAATTGCGTTTTAAAGAGGTTTTTCTTCAGGGGTGTTAGAAATATAAAAACTAAATTTGCAGAAATGTTGAAGAATATATAATAACAGTCCTTTGTCTGATTTCTCTGATGGTGCCGATTTTAACATCAAGTTTTGGTCTTGAGATAAAAGAATGACGAGATAGTGTAGGCATATCAATACGATTGCCACTTTTGAATCAACACTCTCACTGGCATAACGGCAGATAAGGTTATTAAAGTTTTATCTATTAATATGAGAGTTTAAATAGTTCTTACATACACCCAATACATCTTTAGGCACTTATGTTTTCATACTAGCCTCAAAGTTTCCTGAGATATTGTAATATTCATGTAATTGGCAGGTATCTTAATAGAAAATGGCCATCCTAAGGTTCGGCAACTTATGTATGAAAATAAAAAATATATTCCATAAATTTGCTATAGTGTGGTACACGTCTTAATCTCTTCAATCTGTACATATATAAATGACGTAATTATATATATATATATCACCATTCAAATGCATACACTCCTGTCTTCAGAGAGCCGTTATCATGGTTCTTGTCGGATGGGATTCGACCTATGACATCATAGGTTTAATTAACTTGCAGAAAATTATAGTAACATAGCGTTTTTTAACAACATTTTAATCGGATTTATATATAAATGTCGCAGAAAATTTTTACGCAGTAGCTTAAATATGGGCTCTACGATAGAACTGCGTGTTTTATGCAAACCATGGCGACCCTTCTTGTACTCCGACACGTTGTAAGAATTGTATGTCTCTATTATTTAATAAACATGCCGTAGAATATTTTGAAACTAATTTGACTGGACGCTGTTGCTGCCGTAGGCAGCAACAGGGCCCAGTCAAATTAGTTCCAAATATTCAATAGCTTACATGTATAGTTTTCTGGAAATTGATAGACAGGGAGTTCAGAGATCGATCGATCGATCGCAACACGAGCGAGGTTTGGGTGGAGCTTAGCTAGAGATGCACGGGGCATAGCTAAAATTGGAAAGGTCTTACGCACACAATGTCAATGTAGTCAGATTTTCCAAGCGATGCAGGATCATATTACTAGCTACATATTAAATCACGGTATAAACTGCCTCCTGGCAGAGAATGGCAGATAGTTAACTAAAGTTAATAGTTCGCTTGTCGATGTACATTAACCTGACCTCAATACAAATTGTAGATATGGGATTGTCTTGTGGGAAGTCATGACCCCGCTGGATATCTTATATTTACGAGTAAGTCCTAAGTGAAATTTATGATTTGAAAATACCAGGTGAGCTAATGGACTGGTTGACTGTATATCTTATTATTTAGTTTATTATTATACAGTAACTAGTTGACATCAGCCAGTGCTGATGATACACAGTTTCGGCGAAACCTGATCGATTGTTGGATATAAAGTTTTATCATCAAAATTGAAACAATCGAATTGATTAGAATAAGTCCTATGGTTCTGAGTTGGTGTGTATCTGGAAATAGTTGAGATGAAAGTTGTTGCTGTTTAGTCGGCACACACTTTTATAATGTGCAGCAGTTGTTCGGATCAATAGTTTAGAAAATAATCAGTGGAGAAGAATCACTAGAATCGGACGTGACAAACGGACTTAGTTGATGATGATAGGCATTCTGATTCTCACACGAGAATAGAACAGCATCAGCTGGCAATGAGATCATACAGCTCATGTGGCTATTAACTCTAGTATCCTACAGGCTTATTCACGATAGGCAATGGACAGGACATAGACATTGTAGCGTCCTGTATGAATGAATAACACAATCGAAATTTGTGTATCAACTATATGTCACTCATACAATGGCATGCAACAACAACACATTCCATAATGTTGTTAGTTAGCTGACAGATCGCATCAAATCAGAACCAGCTACCACCGCTTTGTCTATGTGAGGCATCATCTCCATAGAAGAATAGCACAGAGTGATTGGTCAGAATGACGTCACGATCAATGAGCGTCGATCAAACTCTGTAGCAAAGAATTATATAGAATAGGTTTTCAAGTTGGAATCGAAATATAGGGATCGTTGATTGGTTAGAACGACCAACAGTTATTAGGTAGAAGAAGCTTCTAGGAGGATATAAGCAGAAGTTGATTGGCGGACTGATTATCCGGGCCAATCAAGCTGTGCTTATAACCTACCTAGAAGAATCATAAGAACAAGATCTAAATATCTCAATATGTATAGATCTAAATATCTCGATATGTATAAATCCTCAGAGATTCTGAGAGACATAAAAGAAGCACTTTTCAGTTAGAAAAGTTAATCAATCCAACATCAGGGTTCACGTAGCATATCGCTGGTGCTACGTTCGTGGCTAGTATAGAGTAGAATAGATACTTGATTTGTACCAGCAAGGTACCATTGTCTTTGAGAGATTTTTGCTCCAAATTACTTTATCAGTTTTTTACAGTTAATTTAAGCTTTTAATAAAACTTATCCTCTCACAAAAGTAAGACACTAGTTTGGTCATCATTAGCTTTAGACTCCAGAGTTGGAAGCAATATCCAATCCGAACCAGTAGATCTTCAGAGTCAGATAGGCCCGACAGTCTCTAATAAATATCCTCGTAATTCATCTTCTCGACGAGGCGAGCCGACTGTCAGTCTTCTGCTTCATCATCGGTAAGAGGTTGTCGCAGCAACCGCTAACATCATAATCTTGCCGTTGGCAAAGTGGAATCACCATCTAGGAAACCATTCACAAAAGTCATACTCGGAGATCCAAAATCTTCAAAAATGACGATGCATGTCAACAGTGCTGAACTCTGATTAGCTACGATAGTAATTAATGCCAGCCAATGGGAGCTCTCCGTTTAATGACTATTCCTAAAATAACCCAATGAATCCCTCTACATAATGAGATTTACAGTGTATGATGTTACACTTGAATGATTATTATGTATTTACCCGACATCAGCTTAATGCCTCGTCATTGGCAGGGCTTACGAACAGAGCCAGATAAAGTCTATTTGGGGCCCGGGGCTACTTAAAGGATCACACCAGCCTTGTGTTCCGTAGGCAAAACAATCCAGAGCGCTCTGCGCGTGCAAAATCAGCTTTTCTCGTTATATATATATATATATATATATATATATATATATATATATATATATATATATATATATATATATTATTTGATGTAATTAATGCGAAAACAGCAGATTGTCAATAGTTTGCAGATTAGCAAAACATTTTGTAACATTTTCACTACAGCAAGGCAGGATGCTTGAAAATATAACTTTTAAATGTATACGTTTAGAAGCTTTGGCCGTGTTCTCACTAGAGAGATAATGAAGAATAGCGCCATACGTCAGTATGGATTTATTCAGGGTTAAGTCTCCAGTGAGAACCAGCCTTAGATTGTGTCTAGATGTAATGAAACGAAATAAATCTTAGCATATAAAGATGACCTATTTGCCACAAATACGGCTTTCAAGCGCCGATGCCGTCACAGGACAATATGGACAGGACACATTGTTGATCCTAAAGCCCGAACAAGCTCTAATGCTACAACTGTTGTCTTCAACCAAATAGATCTCATACTATGTAAAACAGAAGCAAAGTCACTACTTCGGGATGCTCATTCCTATGGAGGTGCATACTTCAATTCTGACCATAAGTCAGTCGTTATACGCCTTCAGATGAACCATCTCTACCCAATGTATAAATGCCATACCGGGCAAGAGGGTCGAGTCACCTACAACATACACAAGCTCATCAGCGACACTGACACTCAAATGTTACACAAAAAGGCCCCCTGAGAGCAGATAGATAACATCGATGTTAGCTCTGATCCAAACGAAGCCCTAACCAAAATACTCAAATGTATGGAATTATCAGCTACCAGCACCATGGAAGTTCTAAAATCAACAACAAAACCCTGTAGTAGTAAAAATATCAGCAGCGCAGAAAGCGTTGACGTTGTGTTAAAGTGGCCAACGTCAAGTCTGCACCAAACTACGAAGGGAACGCAATGACGTTCTGCACAACATCAGTGAATGTTTAACAGATCTTGCTATTCAACAAGCAAACTCCCTAGCAGATGAAATCACTGGCATGAATGACTGTCACGGCATGTTTCGGACAACGCGACCTTGAGAGTTACTGACTACACAGCGCCACTCACTATAACCAACTCTGACGGGCACTTTATCGGGACTGACCATGCAGGGCAAAGCTGGCGCAATTCAAGAATGGTTCAAGGAACAGTTCACTGACCACAATGATGAGTTCTTGCACCTGTTCTCATGTGACCACAGGCCATTACTAATACCAATTAAAACAGCAGAAGTTGAGAAGGAACCCTTGAAAAATGGACGTGCATCCGGACATGATGACATGGGCAATGAACTATATTCAAATACGCAAGTGACATTATCTCAAAACCGATCACGCTCCTAATCAATTCAGCTTTTATGCCACCCCAGCCTTCACATCGATGCTGTAGGCCAATGCACCCTCATTATGCTACCTAAGTCCAAGAAGCCACCCATCTCCTCAGCCAATCTACGGCTCAATGTGCTCCTAAACAGCATACAGAATATACTAACCAGTGTTACACTATACCGTACCCAAGACAAGGTCGATGACTTCACTGGATTATGTCAAAGTGACTTTAAACATGGACGCAGCTGCGCAGACATTGTATGGGCTCAACGCATGCTTGTATCAGTAGTCATGTCCAACACTGGGATTTCCACAAAATGGGTATTGACATGCCACTATCCTTCGACACAATTAAAGGCTCAAAGATCCTAAATGTAATATACCAAGCCAGTTGCAATGAAGATGAGCTACGCCTTGTAGAGCTGGGCGGTTTCCCGATAAAACCGGGAAAATCGCGATATTATTGTTATCGTCTCATTTCTATGCCCTGTAGGTGGGGCTTAGAATACACCTTCAGTATCCTCTGCGTGTCGTAAGAAGCGACTAAAGGAGGTAAGGGTGAGGTAACCCTGACAGAAACCTCGAGTGCTGAAGACGGAGGTTCCAGGCCGCATGGCGCACTCTAATAAACCATGGATCCACGCACTTAACGCTTATGATCATGTCGATAGTCACTTACAGGACTGGCGGTATGATCAGCGAACGAAAAGAAGAAGTCTCATTTCTAAAAACCGCCAATATCGTCAAATACCGTCAGTACGGTATTGACAATTTATATATTGTAATAATTTGATAATAAAGCATTTCATGCGAATTTGACGAGTCTGGTCTCTTCATTTCCGTATTCATGGTTACGGTAGTCAAAAGCAATCATTTTCGGCACTATTATTGCCATAAATATATGTCTATGTGTTATATACATACCCCTACTGTTCTTAGTATAGTTATCCTTCCATGCTCAATTAAATGTTGTTCCAATGAAGACAAGGTAAATCCGAAAATCGTAGTTGCTGACAACGTTGAATTACTCAAAATAGCAGCCATTTGTAAAACAAAAATAAACTCAACTCAGCCTCGTTTTGATTATATTATTGGCATACCACCTTCGCTTTCCATAGCTGATGACGCGATTGACGTCATTACAAGGCAATAAATAAAACAATGACCATCCAAATACCCTAGCGGGATAAATAAACTCGCTAGCTATGACGATAAATTCAAGCGATCTAACTAAACCGGTGAAGCAATAACTGTACTCCCTCTATTCTTCGCTTGTTCAAGAATAATTCAACCAACACGTGTGTATAAATGTACGCTTGAGTGAGTATTGATCAGTCTATACCAGTAAAAGCATTGATATGCTGAATGCGCTAAAAGCAGCCAAAATATGAATGAAACAAGCCAGGCTGATTATATTGAAAATGATTTGATTAAAACTTATTGCGCCATGTCAATAATTTCCAATCAAATTATCTCCAAAATATTCAGCTAAAATCGGACAAGTTATTAATAACTAATAACCTCTTAGATCATCTTTTCTAGAAGACAGATCTTATAGGGTGAAATGTGTTGTATTCACTAATTTCACGCGTTCTGGGTCATTGGCTCAGGCCACTATTGCGCCATAGATCTATAGGGCTATGATTTAACCGCTTTCAAAACGAATGCAGAGGCTTTATGGAAATATAATTTAAAGGAAATAATAAATAAAGAGCTGATTAGTTTGAAAACTTTTTGACCCAAAAGGTGTTACTGACATCGACAGCAACATCATGATCTTTGAGTCAAATTGTTTTGAAATAATCTGTATAAATAGCTGATGATTATATATTTTCACACACTCCGGTAAGTCCAGATTATAGGATAAAGTGTGTGATTGACTTTGTTCATGCAGCGGTCAATAGGTCGACAATGTTCTAACAGGGTGGAATGGGTGGCTGGACGGGGGATGAATGAATGACTGACCATATATAGGCCTAATCTACTAGTCTCTGAATAAAATTTTATTGCTAAAAAATATTCAGGTCATAATGTTATCTTTATACACACATACACGCGCGCAGCTGATCGCGTCTTCAGACCTGGATTGTCCATTGATCGATCACGTGCCTAATCGCGTGGTCTTTCTCACGGAGCATTCCTTATAAGCTTTCAATAGGGATAATAAGAACAGCTGATCGTGAATGATCCACTAAACACTGCACCCGATTATGACCTGGTTAAAACCAATGAAAGATACTTGATGTTTTTAACCAATCTGATTGGACCCTTGGAATTTCCCTTGGAGATTCCGGCGCACACAGTGACGGAGTTAAGGACACTTGTGCGCATCTTCCTCTTCACAATGACAAAGTAAAACGCAAAAAGGCGAGAAAAATATTTTATTTGGTGCCGAAACACAAATATTTAGGCTTTGTTTATACATCTATAAAGGATGCCGATTCATAGATTGGCCATATTAACCCTATCATAGCCACCATTATTCCAAATACCGCGATATTAGTAGTTATCGCGGTATTTTTCACAGATACCGTTATCGTCATCCCAATGGCAATACCGCCCAGCTCTAACGCATTGTAAGAATACTACTTGCAGATATCAAGCTGTGAGTACGAGTCAAGTCAATGAAGTCTGCATAATGTGAGCCATTCAATCGGCTCCCCACAGGAGATGGTCTATACACTGTGCTTTTCACATGCTACATTGCTGCTGCACTGACAGCTGTGTAGGAAAATTCCACAAGAACGACACCCTAGTGTCCATACTGGGTATGCCGATAGAGATGGAATATGGCGACAATGTGGACTTTGTTGACGGGGAAAAGAAACTCCTTAACGAACTACACCCAACTAAAAATTGAGAATACCTTTATCAATGAATCTAGAACAGAGTTCACCCACATATATCTATCGAAAAAGCATATAGAAAACGAGGATCCAATTCGTGGCGGGGAGCCATGGATGAAAAGTAAATTCCTGTGCTCACTGCTCTGCAGTGCTTCTGACATTGACACCTCCGCATCATCACTGGACACCGATGGCTAGACAACATAATTTCCAACGATGTACTACACACGATGTGTAATACATCGCAGTTGTCAGTAAAATTCGCCCAGCAAAGATGGTTCATACTCGATCATGTGCTAATGATGCCAGAAGACACACCAGCATAGAGAGCCTGCTGCGAAGTGACTTCAAGAAAGCAGGACTCGCTGAGGACAAGACATAGTGGTCAAAAGCGAAGGACTGTTTGCAGCTGTGGATGTTTCTAATACCACAGCCGCAGAGTAGAGTAATTATTTCATTACGCATTAATTCATATGATTTTTAAGTCAACTTCCTGTCAATTTGGTTTCAAAATATTCAACAAATTACGCGTATTATGGCTCTAAAAGTGAGATACTGAGATCACAGGTTGAAATGGGTAAAATTAGATACTTGAATTCTGATTATGAAGGCCCTTATTTTTCGAGGCCCCAGGACTGTATCCCGGTTATCCCGTGACTTAAGCCGGCTCTGCTTACCAAACATTTAGACTCACTTCACTTGCGTAATCTCGTCTCAATCAACCAGTACGTTATCTATCCAGGCCCCTCTCCTCTGTGATTCATTTTCTGAGTTTTCTCTCTAACCTAACCTTCCATTCGCATCACATACCAACGTCTGCCAGAGTCTGCCTCATTGAAGAAGTATACGACTGCTTCGGTTACTATTAGGGAGCCGACAACTTTCGACATTTGGAGGAGTGATAATGACAAGTTGATTCATGGTGGCTCCACATTAAGCATTTTGTAAGTTAGATGCGCTCAGATGGCATTTGATTTATACATATTTTATTACACCATATGCACAATGTGATCGGACACTTGCAACTTAGAGTCGCCCTTTCCCTACATAATTATTATACATACAGCCAATACATAATATATGAATGTACATTATTTGGAATTTGAACAGTAAAGAAGACAACACATTAAGAAGTGAGAAAGAGGGAGATGGGGGGGGGGGGGTGCGAGAGAGAGAGAGAGAGAGAGAGAGAGGGAGTGTGTGTGTGTGTGTGTGTGTGTGTGTGTGTGAGTGTGTGTGTGTGTGTGTGTGTGTGTGTGTGTGTGTGTGTGTGTGTGTGTGTGTGTGTGTGAGAGAGAGAGAGAGAGAGAGAGAGAGAGAGAGAGAGAGAGAGAGAGAGAGCGCGAGAGAGAGAGAGGGGGGGGGGAGAGGAAAAGTGCGCGTGCGTGCGTGCGTGCGTGCGTGCGTGCGTGAGAGAGAGAGAGAGGGGGAGGGAGAGAGAGAGAGAGAGAGAGAGAAAAAGAACGAGCGAGAGAGAGAGAGAGATTTTCATCGATATTATTATCATCATCATTATTTTCATCATCCTTATCATGATTCACTCCATCAATAGAAGGATCCATTTCAAACCCTACCCCGCCGATCTACAGCGCAGCTCCGACCACATTTTGTGCGTGTTGAGTCGATTTATACACGTTTGTCGTGTTCGTTATTTGGTTACTACACAAGACTGCTGTTGTTTAACTGGTTACTAAATTTATTGATACCTATCTATTGCTAATTACTACTAACTAAGCTATGTGATACATGAGGCACGGAGTCCAATATATACACGTCCACCTCTAGTGATGACCCGTCCGTGACTGATGTAGTTCGGGTGCTTCCGGCAGAAGTCGGGTCTCGTCGTAAGTCCTAATCTAGAACACCACATCCCTCCTTTCTTTCAGTTTAATGATAACGATTTATAATTCATGTGTGATACAGAATTATAATTGTCCACGGCATGACACAGAGTCGTTGATGGTATGGCAATCATTCGTTCACAAGATGGCCCATATTATTGATGATCTAGTGAACATAAAATAAATCACATATCCACGGGAGGGTACGCTGTACTCCTGTGTCAGTGCACGCTTATATAGAAAACGCATTTATTATGAACTTAAACATGCTTTTTTACCTTTGCTGATAGAAGTAATAAACACGTATCCACAAGGAGGGCACCAACTTAATCCATGCCAGTGGACTTCTGATAAAACACATTGATAAAGCATGTTAGGATATCGCTCACAGAGAAACTATTAATAGAGCAAGGTATATAATTGTCCACGGCATGGCACACAGTCATTACTGGTTAACATACAGTCGTTCACGGGATGATGGTAATCATTGATGCACTGACATACGGTCGTTGTTGATTGACACTCAGTCGTCGAGGGTTGACACAAAGTCGTTGTTGATTGACGCTCAGTCGTCGAGAGTTGACACAAAGTCGTTGTTGTTGATTGACACTCAGTCGTTGAAGGTTGACACAAAGTCATTGTTGATTGACACTCAGTCGTTGAGGGTTGACACAAAGTCATTGTTGATTGGCATTCAGTCATTGAGGGTTGACACAAAGTCGTTGTTGATTGACACTCAGT
Source organism: Chaetoderma sp. LZ-2023a (assembly GCA_034401795.1). Lineage (NCBI taxonomy): Eukaryota > Metazoa > Mollusca > Caudofoveata > Chaetodermatida > Chaetodermatidae > Chaetoderma > Chaetoderma sp. LZ-2023a. Next base: position 8,259,559 of record CM067368.1, read on the forward strand.
CGTTGAGGGTTGACACCAAGTCATTGTTGATTGACACTCAGTCGTTGAGGGTTGACACAAAGTCATTGTTGATTGGCACTCAGTCGTTGAGGGTTGACACAAAGTCATTGTTGATTGACACTCAGTCGTTGAGGGGTGACACAGAGTCGTTGTTGATTGACACTCAGTCGTTGAGGGTTGACACAAAGTCATTGTTGATTGACACTCGGTCGTTGAGGGTTGACACAAAGTAATTGTTGACTGACACTCAGTCGTTGAGGGTTGACACAAAGTCATTGTTGATTGACACTCAGTCATTGAGGGTTGACACAAAGCCGTTGTTGATTGACACTCAGTCGTTGAGGGTTGACACCAAGTCATTGTTGATTGACACCAGTCGTTGAGGGTTGACACAAAGTCATTGTTGATTGACACAAAATCATTGTTGATTGACACTCAGTCATTAAGGGTTGACACATAGTCATTGTTGATTGACACTCAGTCGTTGAGGGTTGATACATAGTCGTTATTGATTGACACACAATCGTTGTTGATTGACACATAGTCGTTATTACTTGACACATAGTCGTTGTTGATTGATACACAGTCATTGTTGATTGACACACAGCCGTTGTTCATTGACACACAGTCCTTGCGGGTTGACACATAGTCGTTGTTGATTGATACACAGTCGTTGTTGATTGACACACAGTCGTTGATGATTGACACACAGTTCTTGTTGATTGACACACAGTTGTTGATGCTTACACACAGTCGTTGCTGATTGACACATAGTCGTTAATGGTTGACACACAGTTGTTGTTGATTGACACACTGTTGTTGATGGCTTACACACAGTCGTTGCTGATTGACACATAGTCTTTGATGGATGACACGTAGTCTTTCACGCCCTGAAATTGATCTGATCCCCTGAATTTGGTACTGATTATTAATCCAAGGTGATGACTTTATAACGTTGTGTAACTATTGTTTCAATCACCTACCTCGCTCTCTTTCCTTTTTTTCATTGACCGTAGCGTTTAAGATTTTCAAAACAGTTAAAAAAATTTGGACAAGTCTGTTCCGGATTATAATCAGTTTGCACTAAGCGATAATAAGTTTCACATAATAAGTCCCGTTGGAAGAATGTCTGTATCAGTCTGTAGCCCCTATCAGCACAGTGTTGGATGGAGCGGGTAAATTTCGCTGAGGAAGTTTATTACTTTGTCTAATTTTCTGCTCACTGACAGTTTAATGTCTTTGACCAGGTTACTTCTTCTTTCTTCTTTTCGTTCGCTGATCATACCGCCAGTCCTAAAGTGACTATCGACATGATCATAAGCGTTAAGTGTGTGGATCCATGGTTTATTAGAGTGCGCCGTGCGGCCTGGAACCTCCGTCTTCAGCACTCGACGTTTCTGTCGGGGTTCAAGTTCAAGTTCAAGTTCAAGATTATTTATTTTGATATAGAATATACATTTACAGTTTCACAACAGGTAGTCCACCAAATGCAGAGCCTATGTGGCGGTGGACCCCTACATATAACATATAACAACCATATAGGACATGAGAATACTGAATAGATAAGGTTAACATGTTATAGTCCTATATATACATATAGTTAACTGTCTCGCTGCCAAGCCTCTGCAGTCTACATTTTCCATGGAGCCTAACTCAGGGTATGCTGAGTACCTCTAAAAAAATTAATTTGACCGACCGTTGTCGGTAGCTAAGCCACAAGCAACTTTCAGTCAATTTTTTCTAAAATACTCAGCCAATCCAGAGTCATTGCCAATTGGAATTATTGTCCGCTTCCAGCAGTCCAACAGTTAATAGACGTATGACAACTTACATTTTTACAGGGAAAGACATGACAGAGGGATGTGAGCTTATCTTGCTTAAGTTAATAATTCTATATTACATATTCTTATTATCAATGACAAAGTATTAATTTATTTTTTATTTTTTTTAGGCTGTGATGGTATAGGTAGTTGTTTGGTAGTTACCATTATGTATCCAGTTCAATGCAGTACCTCTTATTCCATAGTATGCAAGCTTTTGCAGTAAAATTGTATGATCAATTGTATCGAAGGCTTTGAAAAGATCCAAGAATACACCTAGCGTATGTTCATTATTCTCAAGGGAGGTTGATAATTTTTCTATCATATCCACAATGGCAAGCATAGTAGAGTGTTTTTCTCTGAAACCATATTGAGAAGGATATATGATTGAGTTTTTGTTTAGATATTTAGTAATTCTACTAAAATACAGCTTTTCTAAGAGTTTTGAGAAAAGTGGAAGTACCGAGACTGGCCGATAATTAGTAAAGTCAGATACATCTTTAGCTTTGTATATGGGGGTCACACGTGCAACCTTTAATCTTGATGGAAATACTCCCTGTGTAAGTGAGAGATTACAGATGTGGTCCAATGGTGTTAGTATTTCTGTTACACAGTGTTTAAAAAATTTCCATTTGAAATTATCGATTCCAGCACTTTTAGCTGTGTTAATTTGCATTAGTATTTTGTAGATTTCGTGAGTATCTGTTGGATTTAGGAAAATAGAGTGTTGATAACTACCTGTTAGAAAGTCCTTTATATGTATGTTCGAGCTGGGTTGAATTTTTTTTTGATAAATTAGGACCAATGTTAGTAAAATACTCATTAAATTTGTCTGCTATTTCTTTTTTGTCGTTAATGACTCTATTATTATAAATAAACCGTGATGCTTCAGTATTGGTTTTTTCCTTATTTAGTAATGATTTAATCAGTTTCCATGTTTCCTTTATATTATCTTTTTGTTCATCAAATTTATTATGAAAATAATTTATTTTTGCTGTCCTAATTATCAGATTTAGCCTGTTTCTATATTTCTTGAACTGTGAGTCATTATACTTTGTCGGATATTTAATAAAATTCAGATATAACTTGTTTTTCTTGTGACAGGCTGCTATCACTCCTCGTGTAATCCAGGGTTTAGTAGGATTTTGTTTAAATTTCTTAATATTTTTAAGTGGAAAGGCAGATTCATAGATGTTAGAGCATATAGTGTGGAAGGTGTTGTAGGCATCTTCACATGACTGTGATTCAATTACCTGGTTCCAGTTTATGTTAGCCATATTGTTTTTGAACATTTCTATATTTTCCTTTTTGAAGTCTCTACAAGTTACTGCTTCTTTTACAAATGATTCTCCTTTTTTGTTTTCTTTTTCTATATAGAAAATAGGTAAATGGTCTGAAATATCTACAACAAGGTTACCTCACCCTTACCTCCTTTAGTCGCCTCTTACGACACGCAGAGGATACGGAAGGTGTATTCTAAGCCCCACCTACAGGGAAAACCAGGTTACTATATGCGTCGAATTTCTGCGTGTTTACTAAACTGGCTGCTATGTAGTCTGAGTCTGCTCGCTCGCCTGGCGAAAGTTCTGCCATGTTCCAATGTCGATGTTGATATCACATTCCAACTTTTAATCCTCGTCGCCATTGTAGTGTTCATTATTTGATTACTACACACGACTGCTGTTGTTTAACTGGTTACTATATTTATTGATACCTACCTATTGCTAATTACTACTAACTAAGCTATGTGATACATGAGACACGGAGTCCGATATATACACGTCCACCTCTAGTGATGACCCACCCGTCCGTGACTGATATAGTTCGGGTCTTTCCGGCAGAAGCCGGGTCTCGTCGTAAGTCCTAATCTAGAACACCGCAACGTTGAACCCAGAATTCGCAGAATCCCAGTTTCAAGGCAACTAACTATACAGGAAAGCTGTTGAATATTTTGAAACCAATCCTACCGCCGGGTATTCCTGCCTCAAAATGCCCAACATAATGTTTATTAATTTGTATCCTATGATGGCGCTAAATACTTCATTATATATTGTGACGTCAGCCTACACCTTTCATAATTGAGTATGATGACATAAAGTGAGTATGCTGAGATTAACTGAGTATGGTGAGTTAAACTGCGCATGGTGATGAGTATGGCGACCTAAACTGAGTACGGCGATATAAACTGAGTATGGCGATATAAACTGAGTATGGCGACATAAACTGAGTATGGCAACATAAACTTAATCTTGTGATATAAACTGAGTATGGCGATATAAACTGAGTATGATGACATAAACTGAGTATGATGATATAAACTGCGTATGGAGACATTAACTGAGTGTGACGACATAAACTGAGTATTGTGATATAAGCTGAGCATGGCGATATAAACTGAGTATGGCGACATAAACTGAGTATGCTGATATAAACTGCGTATGGCGACATTAACTGAGTACGACGACATAAACTGAGTATGGCAACATAAACTGAGTATGGCGACATAAACTGAGGATGACAATATAAACTGAGTATGCCGAAATAATCCGAGTATGGCGACATGAACTGAGTATGGCGTCATAAACTGAGTATGGCGGTAATAACTGAGTATGCCGAGAAAAACTGAGTATGGCAAAATAAACTGAGTATGGCGACATAAGCTGAAAGTGAGAATGGCGACATAAACTGATTATGGTGACATAAACTCTGTATCGCGACATAAACTGCGTATGGTGATATAAACTGAGTATGGGGACATATACTTAGTATGGTGACATACACTGAGTATGCCGAGATAAACTGAGTATGGTGACATAAACTGAGTATGTTGACATAAACAGAGTATGCCGAGATAAACTGATTATGATGACATAAACTGAGTATGACGACATAAACTGCGTATGGCGACATGAATTGAGGATGATGATGGCAGCCGCAGCTCATAGTCCCACTGGAAGACTTGCAGGCGCATCTCACAAGTACGAGAAGGGACTCTTGATCATGATCCATGCCCAAATGTACTGGTGGCATTGTTCCTTCAGAAACTTTCCATCCCCATTCATCGGCATCTATGGTATTCCCTGTCCACTCTTGGATTTGATGGAATTATCGCTTCGTCGAGTGGCAATACTCCTTTGCTCTGTGGGTAAATTCGCTTAGAGCCCTGGTACTCTGGAATCTGCCATGAATTGTCAGTGATGAGCTTCAGTCCGACAGCTTGGCTATTCCAAATACCATGGACCTTGTATCGCACCCAAGGAGAGCGTACACAAAAAAGCATATCTTAGTAGACGTTCTTCCCTAGTATCTGCCTGATTGACTTGACACTAGTACATTTGAGAGCTGCTTCTTTCTATGATCAAAGGCGGAAGTAAATATCATCCCGCAAGATGTATGAGGAGAAGAGGCAGGTCTGTGTCGTCCCCATCCAGTACCGTTTGTCGTTTAACATGTTCTTGAAACTTTCACCGCCGCTTGCATAATTAATACCTCAGCGCCCCCTATGGCATATAGATCAGGCGCGAGCTAATTTTTGTTTTTGGGAAATATGGCAAAAGGTATGCATGTATCATGGCATCAGTTGACACGAAGCCTCTTCGAAAGCGGAAATCTGGCAGGGTAGGCATACAGAAATCAGGGGGTTGGTGGATGTTCGTATTTTCCGTGATTTAAGATGACCGCATTTATAGGGGAATGTAATTCAACCCAGGGGATATTGTTTGCCACGGCCTAACCACAAACGTGTCAGAGAACGGTTTTTTGCTAACCAAGTTTCCGGACAGTGAAGCCGTTCGGTGTTCTCCAGTTTATTCACGGTACGGCCGGCATTGGTCACCATGATTTTGTTAGCATGCTTTGTACTTTCTCTATCATAATACATAATTAACATCGATACAGGTTTGTGCACAGAGACATGTAGTGGTATTTCTCGGAATAGTGCACAGCGCCGCCCATCTCTTACCCCCTGTCTGACTCCACCCCAACCTCAACCCAACGCCAAAAATGACATGCGCGCACACATAGACTCACACACGCGCGCAAACGCTCGCTCACTCGCTCACGCACGCACGCACGCACGCACGCACGCACGCACGCACGCACGCACCCAGCCACCTAATCACGCACGCACGCACGCTCGCTCGCACGCACGCACCTACTCACGCACGCACGCGTGCACGCACCCACCCACCCAATAACCCACACTCTCTTCCTTCCATCCGCCCATTCACTCAATCACCCACCCACTCAACTACTGTGCAAAACAGACAATTAATTAATAATCTTATAACGTGGTTGTCATCGCTGGTGCCGGCGGTGGTGTCGTCGGCGGCTTCTGTAACTATGTCGATATGTTGTACATCTATAATTTATGCTATCATCAATCTCCTAGGTTGCGTTCAACTGGACTGTATCGTCATCTACCACGTGCATCAGCTACCTCGTCATCCACTCGTGCTGCTTGTGGGACAAATGTAGGACGGAAAGAAAATAAGCATATGTTACTTTCAAACTAAAAAGCATATTATTATAGTAGAAGCCTCGCGCGTCTGATGTAACAATAATAAGGGATATAAATCTAATCAGTTTATTTCTATTGTCACTAAAAATTCTGGAGTAATCTCCCTTACTATTGATACATCGAAATGGCGACAGTTTTAGTTGGCAATTAAAATATGTTCGTCTTTGGTGCGTGCGTGCGTGCGAGAGAGAGAGAGAGAGAGAGAGAGAGAGAGAGAGAGACCCACGGACACCCTCTATAGTTTGGTTTTCAAGTCGGACATAAACTCACCGTTCACCCCCCCCCCCCACCCCCATCGCTCCCCAATCATCATCACTAATTACATATGTAGTTTCCTATCTATTTTACTAAATTGTCATCAATACAATAGCTTCTCAGTGTTATTTGGAGTCGTTGGTATGGTACAGTATCAAATGCTTTTGAGAAGTCAAAATATACTGCACAGACAGGTTCATTTGAGTCCAGTTTGGCTGTTATATCTTCGAGGTAGGAAGATGGTAGACGGACCATCACATTGAACATTTTATTTGAATTCCCAAAAACATACTTTTACAGCTAACGAGTAGATATAACATTTATTAACTGTCCTCTACGCGTTAGCTTTGTGGTGTTCTTGACCACCTCAATAGGAATGTGGGTACAGTGAAGAAAGAAACTTCATGAAATGGTTTACGATTACGCATTGCGAGTTATCAAAACACCATCTCCAAACAAGTCAAGTGAATGGACCTTTCCGGTTTAGCTATGCCCCGCCCATCTCTAGCTAAGCTCCACCCACACGTCGATCGTGTTGGGATCGACCGATCTCTGAACACCCTGACTATCAATTTCCAAAAAAACACACAGGTAAGCTGTTGAATAGTTTGAAACTAATTGGACTGGGTGCAGCAATAGCGCTCAGTCAAATTAGTTTCAAAATATTCAACAGCATGTTTATTAAATAGCAAAGAATTACAAAGACATACAATTTATACAACGTGTCGGACCATGATTTGATGACGTAATGATTATGACGTCATCATACACGCGCTGAGCTGATTATGACGTCATATGAGGTCAGACGATGGGTGGATACTCGGGAAAGGTGAATTAAGAATCATATAATAATAAAGCAAAGCGGTTTGAAATTTGACATTTCCAAACTACTCTTTTAGTACGTTTTCCTGAAATTGAGCCATATTATCACACAGACACACAAATGGAATCACTGCATTCGGATGTTAAGGGTATCCTATTTGTTGTTTCATAAAGCAGCAATAGACATAACGTGATTAGTGAACAAAAGAATGTGCCATTTTCGTGGAATTCACCTTTCCAGAGTACCCACCCATCATATGACGTCATAATGAACTGCGTGATGTGTACAATTACATCATAATGAATGACGTCATGAATGAATGACGTCGATAAGTACATCACGAACGCATATTTGAAGACGGTTTATGCGTTGTTGTACAAATTCTTTGCTTTTACTATTTAATAAATAATATTTTGAAACTAATTTGACTGGGCGCTGTTGCTGCCATAGAAATTGATAGCTAGGTCATTTGGGGATCGATCAATCCCAACACGGCGAGGTTTGGGTGGAGCTTAGCTAGTGATGTGCGGGGCATAGCTAAAAATGGAAAGGTCCATTGTCAATCTGACCAAAAGGCGTATGATGTGTGTTGAGAAACGTTCATGTGTAGGCCAAGAGTGTCCTATTCTTGAAAACTTATCTCTGGAATGACTGTCTCGGCTACAGAGCCAGTCATTCCAGGAGTAAAATTTCAAAAATAGAAACTCCTGGCCTACATATGGATACTGGCTACGCTGAATTTTCGATTTTCTTAACGATTAACCCATGAATCGTCTGGACCGCCAAAAAAACAGTACATGTAGTGGCCATGATAAATGTCCGTTTGCAGGACAATTAAGCGTGAAAATTATAATTTTCTTGGTATTATTTTCTTGGAAACGATCTTGACCATTAAATGGTTCATTAATATTGGTAGCATGAGCGCTTTGAGGCACTATTCAAGCAAGAAGTGTTAAGGGCGATTTCCGGTATAGCTTTAAACGCTCACACGTGACATTCGGGGACTTTTAGTCTTAGTATGGCATTCTATAGAGTCCAGTGAACATTCCCACCAAGTCTCATCTTTCTCCTATTTTTTCCAATTTTTGGCAAAACATGTTCACATTTTGCTGGACTATTATTGCTATTGGTTGATAGTCTGGATATGACATTTTAGCGCGTTTGTGGTCCCGTATTTATTAAACAGCTTCACAAAACATTTAACGTACTTGATTATTTAGAGTAACCATCCTCATCCCTTTCACAAATGAATTCCCCATATATCTTATTGGCAAGCCTACCATACAAGAGAGCTGTTGAATATATTGAAATAAATTTGACTTGAAGACGTTGCTGCCTAAGGAAGCAACGACTTCCAGTCAACTTAATTTCAAAATATTCAACAGAATAAGTTTTACTACTATATTTTATATATTTATAAAGAATATACTTTAGTCCGGGAGCCAATTTTCAAAAGGGGGATAGAAGAATGGTTTCGTAGCACACCCAGTATTCAGAAGGTTTGTCTCTATATTATGCTAGACCGATGTCTTGGGTATATTCTGAGCCGTGTTGTACAAGAAAATTGTGGTATCACTAACCCGTGAGAAGCCCATTTACAATAGGTGTTGAATGTAGCTCTCAAACAATTTTCACAATGGTAAATCTTTCACAAACTTAAGCGCATGTTATATCAATACAATCTTAACCAAAATGGAAAGGAGTGATCGTATATCGCAGATTTATACATAATCAACCTCGTTTAAGACACCCGTATGTTGCTTTGCACATATTGGGGCACTTAGGTCTTCTTGTGACTAGCAATACCTTAGCTACAACAATGCCCATGTTTTCTACATTTTTCATAATTAAACTTTTAACTGACATGCAGTGCATGTCTACACAAGCTGGCAGGACATATTTATCACGTGAGCAAATGAGAGAATGTTACTCATCCGTGTCAGAGTCATCTTCGACAATTGTATGCTGAACATTGTCACACATTTCACCTCCCATACAAAGGCATGCTTCAGTGCAGAGTAGATTGTTAGCCTTGCATTGACAGAGATCTGTTCTTTTGCAGGCAGACTTTTGACATCTACATGATGTGAGTTCAATTAATCCAAATGGAGCAGGATCCTTTGACATTAGAACAGGCTTGAGTAGACCATCCACTATACTCCAGCCATGTCTATTTGGAGATGGAAGATTCTGAACAGCTTGCAATGAACGTCTCCAAACAAGAGCTTGAAAATTGTCCCTTTCGGTGTGGTGCTTTAGACTATTCGATGTAGGTGGACGGTTTTCATTTCTTTGTCTCTTTTGACAAAAGAGCCAATAACGGGTTTCATCAGCTGTCTTTCCCACATCCCTGGTGGTATACAACTCACAGACAAATTTCTCACATAGAATTGCAGTATTCGGTGATAAGTCAACATGTTCGCCGAGTTGGGCTAAGCTAAGCTGATGACATTCAGATGACTTTAAGAGATTGAATGCTTTTCTCTTAGCGACTCCAAATAATGCACTAGTGCTATCACAACCTGTAAGAGAATGAAACCCAGGCAAAGACAGACAGATAGCTGGGCCCAGTACTTGAGCAACTGTATGTATTGGTATGTATCGCAATTTGTTCTTTGTGCCCGTACGGAACCATAGTTCAGAACAGTGAAGCGAACGATACGTATATATACTAAGTACTGCCACGTCTGTATCAGGAGACTGTATAACAACACGCATGTGGTCTTTTGAAGCATGTAGCGCGTGCAACATCATACGCGTATCTGCTTCCTCGTGATCTGATCGAAGTTCTTCCAAATACGACGAATTGTTCGCTGAAATGACAACAACATCCATTCCATCGTTAAAGCCACCAGCAAGAATGACGCAATTGTCGGCAGATAGCATATTTGGACCAGTATCACGCCACCGCATGCTAAGAAATGCAACCAGGTTACTTTTGTTGCTTGGATTGCTGATGTACTTGGCCCATTGCTTTGGAACGGGAGTATTTTTTCCAGCAATCTTTACTTCCAATGCTGTTGATGACCCACGTTTTAGCCGCTCTTCCGCTTTGAGAGATTCCAGTCTATCATATCTGTCAAAAACTATATCTACTCTCTTGCAGTCTTCTTGATTCAGTGGAACTGTAAAGATGTGCCAGTATTTATCAGTCAATTCTCCAAATGTAGACGTACCTCCAGTTTTAACCATTTGCACAATTGCCATGCCATCTACTACATAAGCTGTTGCGCCTGTCTTGTCAACAGGTGGAGGCCGTCCATCAACATTTACTTCCTTTTCTAGTTCACTTAACAAAACACTTTTCACATTCTTTCTTAGAGTCCCATCCGTATGTGACAATGATAGTGGAACAGCAGACAGTTCATACGTCATCACTAGTTTTAAATCAACATCTCTGGACCTTGCGGCAATAATTAATTGACCAAATAGTTCGCGGTCAGATTTCACATTGTGAATTTTTTCATCATTTGTTTTGAGTTTTTTCTTCTGTGCTAGGCTGGCAAATGTTTTAAGTTTTAAGTGTGGCAACGTGTCCCAAAAGTTTCTCGTGTTAGTGTCCAGCCGCTCCTGAACAAAATTTTCCATAATCTCCTTACCAATGTCACAGGCGGAAACAAGTCTCTTGGCGATTTCACTAGGCAATACCACGCCAGTTGCAATGTTTACAAGCGGAAGACACTCGCTGTCGTCGTTTTCCGCAATATTAAAGGGATTGGTCATTATATCTGATGAGAACATCGAAAGTATATACTGCACATCGGTTTCATCCCTGTTCATTCGATTAGTCCCCATTTCCTTATGTACTCCAAACATGTGACTATCTTGTAACCCACACATTTGCTTTGTGACCGTTGTTATGGCTGCCCTCTCGTGGCTAGTTAAAAACCACCTCTCCAGAGCTCCTGGCTTTTGTGTTATTCCAATAATACCACCTCGCTTTTTGGAATCCAAATTAATCGATTGCTCTAAGGCCATATCTGTCCACACTTGATTGAATGGATGGTCTGAGCGACTTACGGAATGATTTCCATTCAAGAATTGTTCATGTACATGGGGATGTGTACTTGGAAGCATATTCATGTCCGCAAGATATATTGGCAGCCATCTTGCATAATTGGTTCTGTCCATGCTGTAGAAATATGGCGCTATAGCAGCAGTAGCAGATAGGTGTGCCTGCCAATCTCCAGTTCTCTCAGCTCTTATGAATCCAAGCAGCAGCTCTACCATATGAATATATGAGTTCCAAAATGCGAACAGGTGTGATTTCGAGCTTGACTCAACTTTAAAGGATTTGAACAGCTGTTGCAATTTATTCACGTACATACACACCTCTTTGAAATTTTCTTGCAGTGCGTCTAAGTTCATTTTAATTTGTTTTTCCGCACCGATTACCACCACATCCATCTGTCTCATTCCAACCACCATTACCTGGGTGCTTTGTCAACAGTGGTACAGCTGGATATACAGATTCTATGATGGAATTAGTATGCATACATAAAATTTAACCTTCACATTTCACCCTCGCCTTTGGTATATGCATGCAAAATGTATGTTGGATATATGTTAGGTCGATATCCGTCTAAATATCATATATGGTGAATCTAATACGATATTACTTTGCGTTATGACACGATCATGCTTATATCGTTGTGCACTGTGGATACAGCCAAAGCCTAGACCCCCTATGCAAAGAAATCAGGATAACTAATTAGTGCTACCACAATTTGTTTGTACAGCAGGGCTTAAAATGTGTGGGACATGTCCCCCAAGCCACAGCAAGTGTCAGACCTTCCGAATACTGGGTGTGCTACGTCACGATTCTGACCTAGCTTTAGCTCCTGGACTATATAACCATAGATTTAGTATATACTTGCTAGATCGCTCATGACCATCTCAAAAGCGGCATTTCAGAGTTCAGTATTTTCTCACCGGATGTATAGGAAATAATATGGTTTTGTTACTCAATCTATTACGTAGTCGAATAAAGTATCAGATTAGCCTGATTTAAGCAATACAATTTTATTTTTGACAGGTGAATTTGTGTCTGTTTACTTTCTCTTCAAATTACCAAACGATAATTTAGTAATATTTGAAGGCAACATATGCAGCCAATTATCTGCGTCAGCCAGTCATCAGTCACTACCCGGTCATGTGCAATTTTAATTTACTGAACTCGCATCATCTGCGGTCAAGACAACTAGCTCAATATTGAGGGTATGCACATGATCCATCTAGCCAGTATATACTATACCAATGACTACAACTCACCTCTGGATTGCTATTCATTTTGCTGTTACCTGAGATTGCGTAACTATATGATCGGAGATAGGGTCCGCCTGTTTGTACTTGTAAGGCAGTGGAGTAAGAGGCACATTAAAAGTAGTTGGCCTATGATTTGTAACTGCTAATAAGCCCTTATCTGTTGCGGCCATTTCTTCATGCGGAATGCGCAGCTCTAAAACAGGTATTCCAAATCTGTCACTTTCTTTCTGAGCTCTTCTCTTGTCTCGTTATACTCTTCTAGTATGTATGTCAGTGCCGCTCCATCACACGGACTTCATCATCATCACTCATTTTCCGCTTGTGTGGGGAGCTTCCTGGGGATCTTGGGACAATGTCAAACTGACGAAGTAGTCTGGGAGCTACATTGACGTAAAAGCTAGAAAAATTAGGTTGACCGCACCTGGTACGCACCCTTTGTTTTGAAATTAATTTAGGATTGATTAAGAATCAAGGACAGCCGGTGCATGGAAATTTGAGTCGAGAATATCTTCACCTTTCTTTTTGAAAAATCATGGTCTGTCTATTTCGTGGTATTTGAAACTGCAACTGTAGAAAGCAGGCATACCACTACTTCGAGGGAGTGATCAGGCCAGATGATGAGAAACTTGACTCAGATTGATGCAGCGCAACGATATCATATACAATGGTGGGGTCCGGGCTGTCACTCGATTATCTGACGTCATAACCAGATACGTCACTTCTTAGCTGACGAGTCACAATGTGGATGGGGTACGTACGTCACGGAAGTCTCTGAATTGCATGTCTTTGATGAATTTACAATTTGAATATTTTGAAATTAATTTGGCGGAGAGCTGTTGCTTCTAGTTAAATTAGTTGCAACTGAATATTCAACAGCTTACACGAATAGCTTGTATCGTTATCTTGAAATTAGATTCTGGGGATTTAGATTTCAAAGTTTCAAATTGATTCCAACACACCTACCAAGTTCGAAGATCTTATCTTGAAGAGGGAGCGACATAGCTAGATCTCTCTATTCTTTCGGGCATTATAGAAGACATTCACGACTCCACCGACCTTAGAAATGTCGTCGTCTTCGTCATCGTCGTCGTCGCCGCTGTCGTCGCCGTCGCCCTCGTCGCCGTTGTCTATAAAATTAACAAGTATATGGACAAATTAAATAACAACTCTCTGGTCCAGCAAAGGCAAACATTGGCTACGGAAATACTAAGCCAAAATACGATGCAGAAGGAGCATTCCATTTTGCTACAATGCGAGCTTTTTGGATTTTTCTGATATTTATGGTTGGGGCGACTCCACAGATTACGTCCAACCACGTCGAATGGACCTTTCCACTGCATCCATCTATCATACGACGTCATAATCAACTACGTGACGTGTAGAATGACATCGCAATCAATGACGTCATTATGACGTCATGAATGACCTACATAAGTACGTCACGAACGCATAATTGAAGATGGACTATGCGTTGCTGTACGAATTGTATGGCTTTACTATTTAATAATTATTGTGATGAATATTTTGAAAGTAATTTGACTGGGCGTTGTTGCTGCCATAGGCAGCAACAGCATACAGTCAAATTACTTTCAAAATATTCAACAACTTACCTGTATGGTTTTCAGGAAATTGATAGTCAGGGCATTCGGGCATCGATCAATCCCAACACAGAGAAATGTGGGTGGAGCTTAGCTAGAGGTCGGCGGAGCATTGCTAAAACTGGAGAGGTGCATTGTAGACGACGGTCACGACTTTTCGTGTGTTAAAATTTCAGCAAGCTCGGATCCATAGTTCCCAAGATATCCTTAGATCAGGAATTTGATCCGATCCGGATACGTTTGTCAAAATCAAATCACGGCGTTGAATGTGCACGGTGAAATAGAAAGTTATAGACCATGTTCGTGTTTTCACCGAGATTTATTACATCGGTTCTATTGTACAAAATTCATATTGCCTTAAATTTCAAATTCATCGAAAGACATCCGCTTATTTATCATCATCAGCAATACCATCATCATCATAATCATCATCATCATCATCATCATCATCATCATCTTTGTAGACCGACACATCTGTTGTGCGCTAATCCTCCTCGACATCGTCCTCTTCGCCGATTGCGTCTAGTTCGTCGTCATCATTGTCATCTACCGTTGCCTCCTGGTACTGTTGATACTCCGCTATCAAATCCTGCATGTTTGATTCGGCTTCGGTGAATTCCATTTCGTCCATGCCCTCGCCAGTGTACCAATGAAGGAACGCCTTCTTGCGGAACATCTTCGTAAACTGTTCCAGAAGTCGCTGGAAGATTTGCTGGATCGCGGTGTTATTGCCGATAAATACACCAGACATTCTAAGACCTTTGGGAGCGATGTGACACGATGCGATCTTCACGTTATTCGGTATCCACTCAACGAAATAACTACTGTGTTTCGTCTGCATGGCCAGCATCTGGTCATCAACTTCTTTCATGGACATTTGGCCTCTGAAGATGACCGCTACCGTTAAGTAGCGTCCGTGCCGTGGATCACACGCAGTCATCATGTTCTTGGGATCGAACATCTGGCCGACTAACTCTGAAACGCTTAGTGCTTGATAATCCCTCGCTACGCGGGAGGTAAGGGGAGCGAACCCTGGCATGAAGAAGTGCAATCTAGGAAATGGAATTAGATTCACGGCTAACTTCCGCAGATCAGCATTTAACTGCCCCGGGAACCGAAGACATGTCGTAACACCAGACATTGCCATGGAAACGAGATGGTTGAGGTCACCAGTTGTTGGTGTTTTTAGTTTGAGTGTTCTGAAACAAATGTCGTAGAGTGCTTCGTTGTCAATGCAATATGATTCATCTGTGTTTTCTATGAGCTGGTGTACGGAAAGTGTGGCATTGTATGGTTCGACTACCGTATCAGATACCTACCGAATAGATCAAACACAAATTAAATATCATCATAAAAGCAACAACGACGACTACGACGACGATGACGCGACGACGACGACAACGCCGGCGACAACAGCGACAGTAGCAGTGGCAGCGGAAGCGACGACGGCGGCAGCGGCGGGATGACGACGAGGACTACTATTACTACTACTACTACTACTACTACTACTACTACTACTACTACTACTACTACTACTACTACTACTACTACTACTACTACTACTTACTACTACTACTACTACTACTACTACTACTATTACTACTAATACTACCACCACCACCACTACTACTACTACTACTACTACTACTACTACTACTACTACTACTACTACTACTACTACTACTACTACTACTACTACTGCCACTACTAATACCACTACCACTACCACTACCACTACCACCACCACCACCACCACCACCATCACACGTAAATTAAAAAGACAAAACTATGATGTCTACTACTATTCTACCATATCGGCTTAGAGAGATATACGATCGTCGGATACAGGTAGGTGTTTTTCATCATCATAGTCAAAGAAATGACAAGGAACTCGCCATATAGACAGATGTGTACGTAGCAATGTATTTTCTGGACTATGATGAAGGGTGTGGACTATGATGAAGGGTGTGGACTATGATGAAGGGTGTGGACTATGATGAAGGGTGTGGACTATGATGAAGGGTGTGGACTATGATGAAGGGTGTGGACTATGATGAAGGGTGTGGACTATGATGAAGGGTGTGGACTATGATGAAGGGTGTGGACTATGATGAAGGGTGTGGACTATGATGAAGGGTGTGGACTATGATGAAGGGTGTGGACTATGATGAAGGGTGTGGACTATGATGAAGGGTGTGGACTATGATGAAGGGTGTGGACTATGATGAAGGGTGTGGACTATGATGAAGGGTGTTTAGTAACTTAGATTGTATATGGGTTAGTATGAAAATAAAGTTAGTTATTTTCTTTAACGGTTGATTGTGACACGTCAGAATCTACGTGCCGCTCAGAATTGGCTAATATTGTAGAGGAAACGTAACAAAGCAGCACAAAATTGGGCATGGTTCAATATTTTGGAACGCTTTTCAAGTTAAAATAAAATAATTCTGTTTGTGTAACTATTTCGATTGATGTTCCCAAAATGCAGGCGTTCTGTCCTTCAGAATGCTGTTTTTCCCCTCAATAACATAGCAAGACAATAGATATCTCTTTCCAAAAAGCATGTCCTGTTGTCTCACTCCGTAGCCCAGTGGCCTGCCAGCTTATGCAAACGTTTGTTTCAGAAAGAGAATAAAAGAGAAAAAAGCACTAACAAACAATAAAATGGTTACATTTTCTCCCTTACAGGTAAGTCTTAACATCAGTCTTTGTATCACTCTCAGGTAAATTCAAATTGAAGCCAGCATTTGACCACCACCACCACCACCCACCCACCCACCTCTTGTCCGCTTTCAATGCAATTTTGAAGAGATAAATCTGTTTCTATTGAACCTTCTGGGATCAAAATTTGCAGACAAGAGGTTATGTCATCCAATAAATTGAAAACTCCCAGACAAAAAGTGGGCATTTTGTATTTTTAGTTTGTTTACACACATAGCCTACACCTAAGTAGTACAGTGGAAAATGACTGACCGTTTTTCGTTTACTCTAGATAATTTTGTTTGTTCGCCTGTATTCTGATAGGCACCAGCATTTTGAAGGGCACCTTAAATGCAATCCAAGAATGGCCTCGTCGTCGGTAAGGTTCAGTTAAATTTGGAAACCATTCTGGCGTTTCTAGAGTCTCTCATGGCGTTGCTAGAGGTTCTATAAAATACGACATGTCATTGTTTGCCAAGTACCGGCAAACTAAATTGAATAAATTATATTGTTTTGGCAACGAACATATGAATATTAGTGAATTATCAATGTCCAGCTGGCATCGGTATTCTACTAGACCCTGCATGTATATAAGAAGCAGACGGTCTGCGGACCCTCCTTACCTTAGGCGATGGCACTACCGAAAATGTGTTGGTAATACGGTCTGGATACTCCTCGCGTACTTTACTCATCAGTAGGGTACCCATTCCAGAACCGGTTCCTCCGCCTAGTGAGTGTGTCATCTGGAATCCTTGTAGGCAGTCACATCCCTCCACTTCCTTCCTCACCACGTCCATCACCTCGTCCATAAGCTCAGCTCCTTCTGTGTAGTGACCCTTCGCCCATACGTTCCCCGCGCCACTTTGCCCGAATATAAAATTGTCTGGTCTGAAAATACATGAACAACATCTTTTTGTATTCATCGCAATAGAGGGATTCGGTCTGTCACTCAAGTATCTGACGTCACAATCCAATGACGTGGGTTTGTCGGGAAAGGGGAAAGGCTCGTCACGTAAATGCCTGAATAGAATATATATATATATATATATATATATATATATATATATATATATATATATATATATATATATATATATATATATATATATATATATATATATATATATATATATATATATATATATATGTATGTCTTTGGCAGAATTTACAACTTAATTGCAAACATTATGAAACTAATTAGAATGGGTGCTTTGGCAGTAGTATCTTCCAGTCATATTAGTTCCAAGATATCCAGCAGCTTACCTGCATAGTTGTCTTAAAATTGGGATTCTGGGAATTTTAAGGTGCAATGCGTCAAAATCGATTCAAATGGCGCATGCGCGTACACATTCTGTGAAGGTACTCAATGACTGGACCACGACAGAAAACATCACAGTCGGTTATGTCTTCGACACTGCCGTCGTCGTCATAGTTATCTTCATATTCAGCCTCATTTTCATCGTCATAGTCATCGTCCCTATCATTAAAAACAATCTTGAATCGGAAAATGATAAATGCGTTACAGAGATACAATCAGACCCTCTTGAGCGACAACCTTTGAGGGAACCCATGTACGTCACGCCTCATAGCATACTAGCTTAAGAGCCACAACGATCTGGGGAGGAGGACCGAATACAATGGACGGATCCGATCTGTCACTTAAGTATCTGACATCATAATCAACTACATCACATGTTAGCTGACGTCACAATCATAAGGACGTAGGCCGATATATCTTCGCCACAAAAATCGAAAAGTCTTGCACGAATGCACGACTTGTGCGTCTTTGATGAATTTACAACTTAATAAACATCCCGTTTGAATATTTTGAAACTAGTTTGACCGGGAGGAAAACGTGTTTCAAAAGTTTCACAACGATTCCAACACGAGTAAAGCTTAGCTAGCAATGGACGGAGCTTAGCTAGCAATGGACGGAGCTTAGCTAGCAATGGGCGGAGCTTGGCTAACAATGGGCGGAGCTTAGCTAGCAATGAGCGGGGCTTGGCTAACAATGGGCGGAGATTAACTAGCAATGGGCGGAGCTGGGCTAGCAATGGACGGAGCTTAGCTAGCAATGGGCGGGACATAGCTAACAATGGACAGGACATAGCTAACAATGGGCGGGACATAGCTAGCAATGGATGGAGCTTGGCTAGCAATTGGCGGAGCATAGTTAGCAATGGGAGGGACATAATTAGCTAGCAATGGGTGGAGCTTAGATCGCAATTGGCGGAGCTTAGCTAGCAATGGGTGAGGCATAGCTGGCAATGGGCGGGTCTTAGCTAGCAATGAGCGGACATAGCTAGAAATGAGCGGGGTATAGCTAGCAATGGACGGAGCTTAGCTAGAAATGGCAGGGACTTAGCTAGTAATGGGCGGAGCTTAGCTAGAAATAGGCGGATCTTAGCTAGCAAAGGGTGGGACATAGCTAGCAAAGGGTGGGACATAGCTAGAAATGAGCGGGGCATAGCTAGCAAATGGAGGAGCTTAGCTAGCAATTAGCAATGGGAGGGACTTAGCTAGCAATGGGCGGCGCTTAGCTAGCAATGGGCGGGCATAGCTAGCAATGGACGGTGTTTAGCTAGAAACGGGCGGGGCATAGCTAGAAACCAACCCTCTATCGGATTAACCTTTGATTCGAACACCTGTACTTACATCGGCCCTAGGTGAAAGAGGGCATTGCGATCGTGTCTGTCTGTCTGCCTGCCTGCCTGCCTGCCTGCCTGCCTGCCCGTCCGTCCGTCCGCCCGCCCGCCCGCCCGCCCGTCCGTCCGTCCGTCCGTCCGTCTGTCTGTCTGTCTGTCTGTCTGTATGTCTGTATGTCTGTATGTCTGTATGTCTGTCTGTCTGTCTGTCTGTCTGTCTGGCTGGCTGGCTGGCTGTCTAGATAGGGAAAAAAATCCGAAAATGTGAACACATTCTCCAATGTTACAAAAACGGGAGGGCGAGGGTCTGCACTCTCTGATTGCATTTATTGCGTATGTGTTCTATAGATAACATTTCGATACGCAGATATCTATAAGGCTTTTATCACTGCAAACTCTACATAACGCTTTGATATCAAGGAAGCCAGGTAAATAATCTCTTAATAATTTGATCTATTTATTGATTGATGGCCAGATCAGTTTATTGACCAGATGATTGGTTACAGTAGAGCTTATAGACTGCATAGACATAGGGTCTCAGAGAGGCTGGGGCTGAAAACGTTATCTTGAATAATCATCAGTAGGTGGTTATCAGGTCCTGTCTCGTGATGTTGTTACCTGAAAATAGCTCCATATTTACTGGCGCGTACGGAGTCCATGGTTCCGGGCTCGAGATCAACCAGGACCGCTCTGGGAACGTACTTCCCACCCTGTGCCTCCGTGTAATACACATCTGCAAGATTATAAGAAACAGGTGACATATGCTAACGTTGCGACAGGAAGATTTGATAATAAAAAAATTGGCAACAATGTGACAGACAGGCATATGCGCAGTCAGACAGCCGGGCATGCAGGCGGGCGGGCAGGTGGACGGGCAGACAAGTGGGCGGGGAGGGGCCTGGTGGACGGGCGGGCGGGCTGGCGGGCATGCAGGCAGGTACGATTATTATCTACCTATTCATCCATCAATCAATCAATCCAGTTACCTATTCGTTCTAGTTGGTTGTCATTGTCCCCAGAATACGTTCCTCTCGGGTCGATTCCATGTTCTTCAGAAATCGTCTCCCAGAAATTCGTGCCTATCTGGTTTCCACACTGTCCCACTTGGAGTTGCACTATCTCACGCATTGTTGTAAACTTTCAGAATACAGTTTGAAGAAAATGTCTTTGCGACGTGGCTTTAAAAACTAGAATTAATTCAAATTCGGTGATATTTGTTATCAAATAGGACATAAATTGAATATGAACAATAGTGGCTCGTTTATGCTAATATTTCAGACGGTATCAATACTTTTTCATATTATAAGTTCCAGTATGGTGTTTCGGGTTCAAATTAGCTATCAAATTACGCATGCTTAACATAATTCTTTTAGCCAAATTGTTTGACGTACTTCAATTTAGATCGTGAAAAAGCCGAATAAATAAACAAGCGCAACACGTCGTTGTGGCAGGACAAGAGACCTTTTCAGAAACATTAAAAAACATTGGTGAACCGAGAGACCAACAGACAGTCACACCGACCAACCAACGGATTGACTGACGCATACTGAGCAAGCCCATGCTAGTCATGCTATAGCCGCGACGTGGGTGGCTTTGGCAGAAATGGTCGAAATTTGATCGACCGACAGACAGATCGACAGACAGACCGAGAATCGTAATTAAGATACGCTAGAGCAACAAATAAATAAAATTGTAGGCCTATTCCTATCTGACAGAACGAACAGGTTCGCCCATTGTGAACCGAACTACTCAAACGCAACTACTTTGACTATACAAAACACGTCTGTTATACGGAAAATCAACTTTAATTTAAAGATTTACAAAATAAAACGCAAATTATTCTTAAAATATATGACTAATACTTGTCGTACCTAAGCAAACTAAGACCCTTATATTTACCCAGGCTTATTTAGCACCAATTGTGTTATGATGCGTCAGAGTATTATATAGACGTATTGATTAAATACGTATGGCACATGATGAACTAATAGTTAACCACTTTACTAACCATATGATCGAAACTCAATATTCAGATCTCTGTTGAAAATTTGTTAGTGTTCATTTTTGAAAACGATTTTTATTTAAATCTTTGCTGTCAGTGCGAGCAACATATTTAAATAACCAAGATTGGTTTTTAAATTTGTGTTAATAGCGAGTTATTATTACGAGTTGGTGTAGGGGCCTATATGGTAGTTACGGTGGGTATAGTGACCTCACGTACACATGTATATAGGTTTCATCTCTACATGCTATCTGTATGTATTTAGCGGTGATTATTAACCCTTCGAAACTCAAGTCCACAGAATCTCAAATTCAAGCTAACTATTAAGGTAAGCTGTTGAATATTTTAAAACTATTTAATTGAGAGTTGTGGCTGCCATAGGCAGCCCAACCTCTCAGTCAAATTAATTTCAAAATATTCAACAGAATAATTATTATATTGTAAATGATTATTAGAATTTGTTTTTTCATGTTCAAAACGTTAAGTGGACGCCGTCAACTCTTACGCAAACGTCCACCTTATTGTGTACAAAATAGCCACGTTCCCATCCCAAGCCCCACCCACCCCACCACACAACCGATCCCCACGTACAAATCGTCTTTCTTCTATAAGCCAGTAATGTTAGTAGGAGAGTTATATTTTGGTGAGGTTCATAACATGCTGGTTATTCTAGACTGGAAGTCCTCCAAGCACGGGATTCCAGTTTATCCATCAATCATATGACGTCACAATCAACTACTTCAGGCTGACGTTATAATAAATTACGTCATGAATGACGTCGCTAAGTTCGTCACGAACGCTTAATTGATGACGGACTAAGCGTTGTTGTACGAATTGCACGTCTATTCTAGTTAATAAACTTCATGCTGTTAAATATTTTGAAACTAATTTGACTGGGCGCCCATGCTGCCATATGTAGCGGCAGCAACCAGTCAAATTAATTTCAAAATATTAAACAGCTTACCTGTACAGTCTTCTGGAAATTGATAATCAGGGAGTCCAGGGATCGATCTATACCAACACGGCAGACGTGTGGGTGGAGTTTAGCTAACGATGGGTGGGGCATAGCTAAAACTGGATTCGTCCACTTTCGTATCGTAATACATTGGCTCCTGTAATCAGGTGGACGTTGGAGCAGGTTCTAGTTGTTTATTAGTTCTGATTAGATAAACAGTCATAACAGATCTTTGAGCCTCTTCAGATTACCTGCTACTAAGACAGTTAAACCTGCCGCACCGTCCACCCGACCTTTGTGGGAGGAAAATGATGGCTATTTACGATCGGACGACAGAATTTCTTAGTAACTCAACATGTTTCGTTACAAACCTTAACTACCACAGTCCAGAAACTAACAGTTATTTATGGTGTAAAGAAAACACTGTTGAATATTTTGAAACTAATTTGACTGGGAGTTGTTGCTTCCAATGGCACCAACAACTCCCAGTTAAATTAGTTTCAAAATATTCAACAGCTTTCCTCTATAGTTGTCTTGAAATCGAGACACTGAAATTTTCATGTTTAAAGGGTTAATTAACAACTGACGTGGTTTGAATATCCATCTTAGATTATTTTATCTTCCTTCTACTTCAATAACCTTAACTCCTCGCGCGTGACCTTAACCCTTTAATTGTCAAAGCCGGCGTCTGCAGTAAGTGGGCTTGAGGAATGACAATTTGCGAAACAAGAGAAGACTGCGTTTGAAAATTTATCATTTGAATTCCAGTGGTAAATTTTCAAAAAATGGTCTTCCCTTGGCCTGCAAATGGAGGCTAAGCAAATATGTGTCCTTTTATCATTAACCCTTTGATGGTCAAACCCACCAAAACTGGTATTTTGTAAATTACAGTGGCAACTTGTAAATGTAAAAAATTGGTTTTCTCCTGCCCCTTCATTGAGAAAAAAATTAAAATTTTCCTAGAAACATCTTGGCCATTAAAGTGTTACTTCATATAAAGAGTATTTCAAGCGCATTGATGAGTTGTGGGCACAGGAAGGGTTAAAGTGCACGCCTGCCATGGACTGCTAGTTACTCGTAATCAATGTATACCTGATAGCCTGGCCTTGTCAATATAGCTCTATCTCTGGCTAAGCTCCGCACGTGCTTTGCGGATGTTGGGATCGATTTTTATACTTTGAAACCTAAGTTCCTTGCCTATGGCGACAGCAGCACCCAGTCGAATTAGTTTGAAAATATTCAACACAATGTTTATTGAATAGTAAATCCATGGAATTCGTACACTTGCCGGACTATACCAGCTTCGTGACGGAGTATTCTCTATCAATTATGATTGTGACGTCAGCATCCATGCGACATAATTGATTATTTCGTCATATATTTGAGCAACAGATCGAATTCATCCATTGCGACAAATTAGTTCTTTGCGAATACGAGGTATGGTATGTTAGGCTGAATGTTCAGAAATAAATATGATGAAAACTGTCATCATTTTGAACCCAAAAAGTCGATTTCGAAATATCATTTACAATTTAATAAACACTCTGATGAATTATTTGGAAACTAATTTGGCTGGGAGCTGTTGCTGCATATGGCAGCAAACTGCTCCAGTTAAACATGAATTCCATCGTGATGGAATCACATAATAGACACCAGATTTTACCATTTGCGATATATTTTGACGTATATTAGACGTCCATATACCGAGTTGAAGTTTTATTGACTAGTTGAGTAGACATTTGTCCTATTATAAATGTTTATTTTCTTGGAGACAATAACTGCTATGCTGGTGACCACCTTAAGATCTGTGATGGAATCACACTTTTTGGGACACAGACATGGATTTAGTTTACATGCGACTCTAGTTTCTGCTTATATGTTCTCTATGAAGGTGATATGCTATGTTTTTTCAAAAGCACTAGGTCTGAGCTTTGAAATCATATCAAGATCGTTAATTCCCGGTGAAGGCTTTTAAAATAAGGAGTCAGAGTTCCTTCGTTACGGAATCACATTTTGCTGTGACGGAATCACCAGTACATATAATAAGCTAGATGTATAACTAAAATTCAACAATGCATGTTATATTACTATCAACTGTAATCAGGACAATTACCAAAGCATACGAAACAATAAAAAATCCTTTAATAAATTCTATTGTATTCATTTATTAGCCATTCAAATTAGAAAACGAACTGGTGAAGTATCCTTTAAGTAATCTCTAGCAAGATAATTAGCCAATGAAAAACAATTCTTCAACAATGAACAGTTTCACCGAACCTAATTTAGGAAACTTCGGCACATGTGATGCATTTGAAGTAAAGGCCTGGATTTCCAGCACAGCTGTCGTGAAACCACAGCTGACACAGAGGGCACTGGATCCAGTCCTCTTTTTGGGGCCTCTTGATATCATCCCAGTAATTTGCATTGCAAATACCACAGACATTGATTCTGTCATTTCTCCGCTTCTTAACCTGGTGACATTTCTTATTGGCATGAACGGACTGCATTCCCGAAAACGAAGTACCAGGTTGTATCTCGGGTTGCTTACAGGAGAGAGTCTTTGATGCTACTACAGTACTGCCTGCCTGTTCTGTAGTGTTCATGGTGTTGGTGAAATGTTTACTGGCTTCCTTAAACCATTTACAGCATCGTTGTCATCTTTTGAAATGTACATTGTTTTTATGTTGGTGTCAGACAAACGTAATGCCATCTCGAATGTTAGGGCATTAGCAACATTTGCTTTACGTGTCATTACAAGGCGATGTACAATGCGTTTAGTATTGCCACCAAGGGCATCATTGGGCCCCTTCCCGTGGCTGGTTGCTGTGTAATTCCAATTGAGCTTCAATTTTGGATACAATTTTCCAAAAAGTACTAATAGGGCAAATATGTAGCGATTCTTGAACTGGCTCGTAGGACCATCAGTCCAGATATTTAGAGTTTGAACAGTGGGTAACTCCGTAACTATTTGATCCAAGATCTTCACCATGAATGCTGCAATTGATTGCTTGTCATGATCTCTGTCGTCGGAAACAACGACAATAGGATTTGCAGTTGAGCGATGATAGATCATAACAGTGAAAATAGTTGCATGCTCCTGTCTCCAGTGGGCTGATTGGACTTCGTCTTGATATTGACATGTGTAGTTCTCTGCGAAGTCCATTTGGACTAGACACTCTGAACTGACCAACGATGAGGAGTTTAACCTTGATGAATAGATGCCACTTGAACTGATCCACCTGTTCATCAAGTTGCTGCATAGCGTCTCTAACAGTCCCACTTATGGTATCTTTCGTCAGAATCCCAAAACCATTCTTCTGCTATTTTTGCCACTGAAGGTGTGTATCTCCTTTCGCTAAGGTCAGCTTTCTTAGATGTTCAAACAGAATGCCATCTCTGCAGGTTTCACAGGAGTTTTCGGCACAGGCTAAGTTTTCAATATCACACACATAAGTAGACATAAATTGATCCGTCGAATAGAGAGGTATATCAGGGACTTTCTGATGAAGTGCCTCCAAGAGCATGATCATATTTGAGTGGTAGAGACAGACGCAGACATTGCGAGGTGTCCGTGAAGAAAGAAGTACGTACTTGGGTCGGAGTGCAGAAAACTTTGACTTTCCAATTTTAATATCGGGATTGTCATTCTTAAAGAGACTAGGTATGTCTCCATCAATGTCATGCTCATTAGTAGATTAGTTTCTTTTTTCTTTTCACCATCAGTTGTCCAGTAAACAATTGTGTCAGCTTTTCCTGGCGTTCTATAAGACACCGAATCACTTAGGTAAAAGCTAACGACCCGTTGATCCGTTTCACGAATCGTCTTGGGCAGTGACTGATCAAGAGCTCTGCTACCAAATTCACAGGCTAGCTGGCAGATACTAGCCTTTCTTTTCTCAGGACTTTTGGGCAGCCCTCTAATCGCTCGATGTTTAACCT
The DNA here is from genome assembly GCA_034401795.1 of Chaetoderma sp. LZ-2023a. NCBI lineage: Eukaryota > Metazoa > Mollusca > Caudofoveata > Chaetodermatida > Chaetodermatidae > Chaetoderma > Chaetoderma sp. LZ-2023a. The sequence goes on from CM067368.1 coordinate 8,286,080, forward strand.
TTCCAAAGCTCGAATTTGATTTGTATGGATAGTTTATGCTTCTCTGCTGCTTAGGAGTGCAAACATTCGATTTCTCTGCGCATTGCTAATTTAGTTCTAGTCCGTAGTTTGTTCAAATTATCTTGGCTGAGGAATTTTCTTTGTTCAGCTTTGCGTTCGCATTTCAGGTGTGTCTGGTAAAGGCCATCGTCCAGCTTTATTCGCAGTCGCCTCTCTCGTTGCCCTTCACCTGTGGTTTCCCCATTCTAACCTGTTACGGAAACATAGATATATATATATATATATATATATATATATATATATATATATATATATATATATATATATATATATATATATATATATATATATATATCATGTTAGTGTATGAGGGATTTGGCACAACATGCATATACATAGTACAGTCAATGCTGTCAATAATGGGCCTGTGGGCTTTCAAAACGTTGGCACAGAAAATAGGTCGGCGTTTTGCACACTTAGGTTCAAGGTGATAAGTTCTTAGCACTAAAATGCTGGTTCATTAAAACGTGTGGGCTTATGACAGCCCGTCTTAAAGAACTGTCATTTTGACGCCAACATTCGGTGGTCCCTAGAGAGAAGAATGACGTTTTTAATATACACTTTATAGTGGTTGTTGTTGTGGTGGTGGTGGTGGTGGTGTTGGTGGTGGTGTGCGTGTGTGCGTGCGTGTGTGTGCTTGCTGCTGGTGGTGGTAGCGATGGCAGTGGTCATGACAGCAGCAATAGCAATAAGAGTAGTAGTAGTAGTAGTAGTAGTAGCGGCGGCGGCGGCGGCGGCGACGGCATCAGCAGCAAGACACATTGCATATTGTCAACTGTACAGTGATTCCATCACAGTGATTCCGTCACATTTTTGTGATTCCGTCACGGTCAGTCACGTGACATGCATATGTGCCACAGTAGCCTACTTTTCCTGTTACTCTGTGATGGAATCACACATACAGCACCAAAACTTATTTTATTTACGTGGGTCTTTAGACCACGTTGCAGGGGAAACTGAACGAAAGTACGTCCAAATACTTTATGGCTTCATCTTCCTCTTATTTCACGCTTTATCTGGATATATAAGATGACTACTTACTGTTTAGAAGTAGACGGATGCCACTGGATGAAAATCTCTTCTTGAGCGAAGAAAATGGACACAAAAATTGCAATGAAAGGAACCACGAGGCATTGCGTCATAATCACGGCAAATAACGCGAAATCACGCGAGAAAATGAGAATGCACTCTTCTTCTTCCTCTTCTGGTATATCCCGCCAATTATTAAAGAAAAATCGCAGCCAAATAAAGTAATTTATATTTTCAAGGCTATGTCCTCATTTTAGTGGAATTCATGTAAACCAGTTTCAACAGCTTACCTGTATAGCTACGTTGAAGTTGAGATTCTGGAACTTTAGGGAGCACGTAGTTAAAATGAGATACGACGTCAGGTTGACGAGGTGGCTAGGGTGGTGTATAGGTGGTCGCCCATTCCAGGGAGATTTAATTGGAACAGCAATTACTTCATTGATCTTGAGTAATTTCTATTTGCGAATCAAGAAAAGTATATTTTATAAACGATACAAATGGAATAACTGGCTTTGTAATCGCTCCACCTATTAAGCCTTTAATTGCTAGATTTTGTCAGGAAAATTAATATACTTATTTAGTAAATGTCCATTTACAGGCAAAGATAAGATAATCTTTGAAAATTTACAACTGTAATGACTATCGAGCCAGTCCTTCCAGTGGTTATTTTTCAAAAATAGTTTTCTCTTGGCCTAAAAATTGACGTTCTTCAAGACAACTTTAGAGGCCGGTCTTGGCCGTCTTCGCCTTAAAATAGTTAAAGATGCAAGATAAACTACGTATGGTCTGCGAATTAACAAACATTTCAACTCTTTCAAGGCGAAGCCGGCCAAATCGACCATTACAGTGGTTTTGAGGAATGAATCCCCATTTGCACATTAAGAGAATACTAAGTTTGCAATTTACCGTTGAAATGACTGTCTCGATACCAGAGCCAGTCATTTCAGTGGCCATTTTTCAAAGAATAGTATTTTCTTGGCCTGCTCATATCTTATTTTATTGACCAAATTTAGCCATTAAACTGTTAACAGAACTATCAATTCTTTTGAACAAATTCGATCATCCAAGAATTCTTTTAAAAAAATTAGAATTTTGTGGTCGTAATTGACTCACAACATATTTGCTTTTCTTCGTAACACGGTGAGCGTGTGGAAATGGAATGCGATATAGTGTTAAGTGTTTTGACTTTGTTTGTTTTGTTTAAAAAAGGCATTTTATTATTCTGTACACGCAAAGGGCTAAGGATAATTTCACCCAAGAATGGAAGGGGCAGTTAGAAAATAGCAGAAACTGTAGGTTATATAAAAAGATATTTCGTCGGATTTATCATATAGACATTATTTATACAAAGTTAGAATTGACAAACACAGACATGTGTAGCTCGTGGTGGTACGCGCTGGTCCGCCGTTAAGAATCCGCCCATCGCACCGCAAGTGCGTGATGACCGGGATGGCTGGTTAGCTGCGGATCTCGGGGTTGCGGCTCCCATGTGCCGTCTCTCCGCAGAGTACATTGACCGACCTCTAGAGCTGGTGGAACAATGATGTTCCAGTGGGCCGTGCGACCATTGCCGCTGAGATTGAAACACATGGTGTCGTCCCAAATGTTTGTGTCACCGGTGTGTCTTTCCATACTAATTTAGAGAATGGAATAATTAGAATAATATACTTAGAATATAAATAAGTACTATACAAACAGGGTGAATCGTTTGACAGTAATATGAGCACAATAATACACACTATAGCGTTAGCTGGTGTCCTTTCTACAATTCTACGTGGTGTCGCCGGAGGTACCTCACAGATCCTTGAATCCGCAGAGATATCCCCGCAAGAGAAGCATCTGCATAGTGGATCACTGAGTAACTTAGTATATTAGAATAATATAATTAGAACATTAATAAGTACTATACAAACAGGGTGAATCGTTTGACAGTAATATGAGCACAATAATACACAATATAGTGCTAGCTGGTGTCCTTTCTACGTGGTGTCGCCGGAGGTAACACACAGATCCTTGAATCCAGAGAGGTATCCCCGAAAGAGAAGCATCAGCATAGGAGATCACTGAGTAACTGAATATAAGTTAATATACCCCTAACATACACAGAGAGAACATTATTGCTGCGAGAGGATAGTGCCTCACGCGGGCCTCCGTCAGCAAATATTTCATGATGGTGCGAGAGGAAGGTGCCTCGCATGGGCCTCCGTCACAGGAATTCTCGCTGTTGTGAGAGGCAAGTGCCTCACGTGGGCCTCGGTCACAGGAAAATGCCTTCAACGCCGAAGTGGAGGAAAAGAGTTGGCAAAAAGGGCCACTCTTTTTTCATTAGAAATTGCTAAGTGCAGAAAAATGCTAGTGAAGCCATAATTAACGTGATGCATACTGGTTTATGTGAAGGCGGAATGAGCGATTTCCGAAGAATTCCCACGTCACCGTCTTATGCAGTTCCAAGTTGCTGTAGTGCTAGATGCCGCTTTATTTATGTGGGCCTTCAGCTACAGTCTAACCTACCGATTAAGTGTTATAAACGAAAATTAGCTTTGGCCGCAAGTCGCAGGGATTCCTACCTATCGTTAGATACAGCTGTCCAATGGGCGCAGACGCCTAACTTCCCGTAGGTCACCTTGAAAGAGTATCTACCTCCATGGACGATAAGCGTACATGTTACATCGCAACGCATCCGAATTTGATGAGAATCCGGGTACCTTGCTCCGCAACAACATAAAACAATGGCTATATTTCACATAAGCAAGTTTTATCACTGACATATCATTACGTTGGGGGTAGAGAGGCGAATATCCACCGCGAGCGTCCTTCCCATGAGGGCGTGGCGGATTCCAAGATCCTTCCCAGACACTCCGATGAGTTGGATGGAGATGCGTTCCTCGTCCGTCACCATTTCCTATGGATCTAACTTTTGACCTGTCATTAGGATTATGTTCCAATGTGCCCAGATATGCACTGCGGGCCGGTAAAATAAACCTACCAAACTCACATTTATAACTATATGTTTTCGCAGTGCTTTCTTCGTTGGCGGGGTATCTAGCTAACAAGTATCCGAGGATACGGGGGTGGGGGCTGGGGGTGGGGGGGGAGATGTTTGTAAATCAGCACATTAAACATCACCACCCGGAAACCTCTGATAGTTTCCCAGGGTCGGATCAGGTCAACGTGATGATGGGACGTCCAAACATTAAGAAGCCACGCGGCTAGCGGATCGTGGAAAGAGACAATAACTTTCATATATATGAGGCCCTATAGGTATTTGGCAAATTTTACACAACCTTGCCGGAGTGCGGGCCTAGATTACCGCAACAGCCGGAAGAGGCGTATACTATACACCTGTGCAAAAGTTAAGCACCAGCAAAAACAATAGAACGTAGAAACATGATGGTACAACTAGGCTGCCATACTTTTTGTCCCCGCGTTAGCTGACATAATTCCAAGTACGAAATGCACATGCATGCATGACTTCACGCCGCTTGATGTCCGTGTGTGGCGGGAAACAGCACACGTGTTCAGTTATGTAAAAGTCCAGTTTGAGGTGTAGAACAATACATACAGATTTAGGCGACAAGATTAGGAATTTTGTGTTCATGACCGTGGTTTATTTGTACAGAGAGAATTAGCTCTTGATTGTGAACCGCTATGGCAAGACGAAGGTTAAGTGATCGTGTGAAATGGCAAATCATAGGCATGCATACCACTGGTATGTCATGCAGAGAGATTGGCAGACAGCTGAACATTAACCATACTGTAATCAGTCGTTTGATTGCAAAACATGGGCAAACTAACGAGGTGAAGGACAGGCCTAGATCTGGAAGACCGAAGAAGACTACTGCCCGTGATGATCGAGCCCTAGTACGCCTTGTTAGGAGATCTCCATTCACCAACAGCAGAGTGCTCAGCCAGCAATGGGAAACGTGCAATAGAGTGTCAATGCCTACCGTCAAAAGGAGACTGTATGCTGCTGGCATGAAAGCTAGGAGACCTGTCAGACGTCCTCTCCTCACTGCACACCACAAAGAGGAGCGTCTGAGGTGGTGCAACGAAAGAAGACACTGGAACATGAGATCCTGGAGACGGGTACACTGGTCCGATGAAAGTCGGTTCCTGCTTCATGCCACAGATGGTCGAACTCGTGTATGGAGGTCCAGACGCACGGCGTACGACCAACGTAACATCATGGAAGAAGTTCCATTTGGTGGAGGTTCCGTTATGATATGGGGGTGCATCTCATTTGATTGTAAGCTGGATCTGTTGACTGTACCTGGAACACTAAATGGACAAAGCTATCAAGATTCCATACTGGATAGAGTTGTGGTCCCTCATTTTGTAAATCATGCACCTGGAACCCACCCTGTATTCATGGATGACAATGCCCGACCACATCGTGCTAGAGCTGTGCATGAATACCTCCGCCAGAATGCCATCGAAACCCTACCATGGCCAGCAAGGAGCCCTGACATGAACCCTATTGAGCATATCTGGGACATTCTGGGAAACATGGTGAGAAGGAGGGATCCTCCTGTGCAGAACCTACAGGAATTAACAGACGCACTCCATCTTGAATTGCAACGAATACCACAATGGCGTATCAGTCGGTTGGTGACCAGCATGAGACGTCGTGTCCAGGCCGTCATCCAGGCACAAGGTGGATATACCCGGTATTAATAATGACAGTCTCAAACTCGTGCACAGATGTTAAACTTCGTTTTCAGACACCATTAATGACAATCTAGCCACGTGTGTCAACTGTAGGGCAATAGTTGTCAGTTGTGTCAACGTAACCATATTCAGGCCTCGTTTTCAAGTTCAAACAAAAACATACAGTGTTTCCCCACCATCATAATCAGCATTCCTCTAGTTGCATTATTACCTCTTGCACTAAGATGGATGGGTACATAAATGTTTATGCTATTGCTTTCTTCATAGCACATGAATATACCCTCGCATGTGCGTAAAAATAGGGTGGTGCTTAACTTTTGCACAGGTGTATATATGACTCCTAACGAAGAGAGTATCCCTAACCACTGCAAACCTATCCTATTTGAGCTGAATAGTAAGGTTTAGTTGGTAACATGCCGGGCTCAAACAGTTAGAGCACGGTCAGCGACCTCAGTGTAAAATTGATGATGGTAGGGATAAGTGATGCGGATATAAATGATGCTGTTTAGTATTTCCTAGCGTACTGCGGTCTAAGTTATCTATGATTAAACAAAACATATCAACGAAATGGCTATTTGCCATCTATAACTAACCAATACATTGAACAATGAGAATTTATATAAATTATTGAGGTAGTATGTATCAGGTTGATATACCTAAATGGTGTGGTTAGTTAAAGCACCCACAATAAATAAGGATAATATGAACAGTAATAAAGAAATTATAAATTGCGGTCGTGAGACCGGAAAGGCACCTATTAGTCATCAGTGCCATATATGGAAATAATAATTAGATGTACAATAGTATAGTTACTTGAGTACCTAATAGCCGTCGGTACGGAACAGGCTACTATGTTGCTGAAATTGAGGCGATAACATATTCATAGCGCGAGTTAACAGGTTCTCTGGAGCTGGAGAGATTTCCGCAGGCGATTTTTGCAGCTGGTCTCCGCAGGTTGGCTCCGCAAGCTGACTCCTCCAGGCAGGTTAGATACGGTGCATAATCATGACAGTGAAACAGAACAGTGAAGTAGCATCTATTAGATAGTCTCTATAATAAATCATAATTTATACGGAAGTGAGAGAGTTCTCCGTCCGGCGACGGAAGTAATAAAGTTAAAAGTTGCCCATTAACAGAGAGGGCTGTATAATAATGTTCAGCGGATACATAACTAAGCACATGGTGTGGGATGTGTCGCATAGCTCTTGCGGCGCATCTAGCAAAGTCCACCAGACTGTGGTCGAAAAGTTAATTAAATAACACACGACATGCAGTGCGGAATTTAGTGTCCACTTTTCAGCGTGGTTGGCAGATCCGGCGAGTCATCCACCAAGAATCACCGTAGCTCTACATCGCGTAGGATTACATTCCAGGCCCGCACAGCCCCTCCCACAGAAGTTGCATTTAGGAAAGTCCGGATGCGGAAAGTCTAACTTTAAATTTAGTTTATTACTTCCGGATGGCCGTCAGGGAGTATCCAAAATTCCGTGGAAGCCGAGGACGTCCTATACCACGGATGTGCTGGGTTCCGTAAGACACGGGTTGAAGTGAAGATCACTGGTGGGTCAGCAGTTTACATCCATCATCCAGGTGGTCCTGTCGTCCTGCACGGGCCGGCTTCCACGCCGGCGATGCGATGCTCCTTTTATACTCACTGTGACGTCAGGGTTGGGCGCCTCAACCAATCAGCGGCCGAGCGCCAGCCAATCAGCGTGCTGTACGCTAGTGACGTATCGACCACGTGTACACAGATCTTTATATTTAGTTTAATATATACACGCGGCTACGATGTTATAGCAATATTCCAACTTTAATTTAGTGGGGAGCTTCGACGATAACTCAGCCATTTCTGAGCCGTTGTGCCAGCTTCGAACAGATTCGCATAACTTTCACGTAGAAACGGGTCGATTAGCAACACCGTTGATTGAGAGAATATGCTTCTCATGTGACGATCTGGAAGACGAGTACCATTTTATTTTAGTTTGCCCACTATATCAAGAATACCGAAAGAAATGTATAAAATCCTACTATTGGAAACACCCAAGCGTTTATAAACTGACCGAATTATTAAATTCCACAAATGATCAGGTTCGGAAGGGACTCGCAGAATTTACGTACAACGTATTTTTGAAGCGGGCTGAACTTGTAGAATGAGCGCTTCCTCAGCAAGTCACCGTTTTCTCCCTAAATTATATACATAATTGTGCTCGGTCGTAGGTTGATTGCGCAATTTGGTGAAAATCTTACATTTTAGGAAGCAGTCATCAGAAACTGTCAAAACACATCTCTACATTTACCAAACTTCGCGAAAAGAACTGTGTGGTCGTAGGCTCTCAAATAGGTTCACAATCAACGTTGTTTGGTAAATATCTTGTTATAGGGCCTATGGAATCTGAGGGGCCCATGTTCCAGGTGAGCGTTAAGCCATCTGTTTTATCTTAGTTATGATATGATATGATATGATATGATATGATCTGATATTTATTTGCATATTTTGCTTGTTTAGGCTAATCAGCATAAATTACGTGAGACAATCAATATAAATTAATTACAGTAATTAATATTTATACATTACATATATACATTATAAACTATAAATACTTATTATAGGCTGAGAGAATGGACCATTCCAAGTACATGCATTGATCATATGACGTCATAATCAACTACGCGGCGTTTAAGATGACGTCACAATCATGACGTCATGAACGCCTCGATATAGCCGGTCTTTAACGATTAATTGTCTGACACGTATGAACTGTATGTCGCTACCATTCAATAAACATTCTGTTGAATATCTTGAAATTAACCATGCCGGGCGCCGTTGCAGGTAAAACGCCGCCCGGTCAAATTAGCCTCAAGATACTCAACAGCTCATCTGTATAGCTTTCTGGAAATCGATAGTCAGGGAGTTCAGATCGAGATCGTGTAACGCAACTTTTATTCCGGATTTACCTCCCTTGTTGTATATACAGAGGCGCGTGCGTAGTGATTGTTTTCTATGAATGTACATACGCACCATCGGGTTTTCTTTCGACGTTAATAGCTCCTTAAAGGACGTGAAAAAACACGCCCAGACCAAAAACGGCCATGGTTTCTATATATGGTAGAAATGCCTAGAAAACTTTAGCATGCTTAGATCTACGAATTGTATTGTATGGTATTATTCATCCCATCGGTAATATGTTTTATATTGGTGAAAACTGTATAAATAATATGCCGAAGCCATGTTTAAACTGTGTGAGCCCGCCTTTGCAAAAGTTAGTATGCTGTTGATGGGCTTGTGAGAACAACGCCAAAGAGAATTTCACAGTATTAGTTATAAGATTAGGTATCTAGATAATTGTATAACATACTAATTTAATTGTCAATATGTATAGCGTATAAATGTACACTCACGGGCCTATGGCTTATTGTGAGATAAATCAATCTCTCAACTGCACTCAATGAACGCAAATGGACTGGGAGGAAGACTTCTTATTTGGTTTAGTAGCTATTTATCTTCAAGACAACAGTGCGTCTTAATCTGGTCGAAGCAATGGTTAGTCATGTTTAATGCCACAAAAACCGTAAATTTAACTATTTCGAATACACCTAACTTTTCATCTCCCAATACTTTTCTAAATAACGTGCAAATATCATCAGTGCAGTATAGTAAGTATTACTTTCGAACGATTTAAAATGGACAACTCATATAGACCAAATATCCAAAAATACTGCCGAAATATTGGCCACCATGCGGCAGATGAAAGACATTTTAAGTAGAAAAACATTATTCAAAATTTATGTTGCTTACCTCCGTCCAGTACTCGAATATGGGTGCGAAGTTTGGGATGGAAGTTCGGACCAGGATGCTGAGAAACTTGAAACCATTCAGAATGAAGCCATGCGGATTATAATTGGTCTGCCAAAATACACACCTTTGGCAAATCTGTATAGGGAAATGGGCTTAATACCTCTACGTGAGCGCCGAAAGCACAACAAACGTATCTTTGTTCTATAAAATTATCCACAACGAGTTCCCTGACTATAAACGTGATTTGGTTCCAGAACGGGTGGGTAATGCTTCACGATATAATCTTAGAAATTCTGAAGATTTTATGCCAACAAGACATCGCCTGGAAGTGTTTAAAAACTCTTTTCTACCTAGAACTATCCAATTGTGGAACAATCTGGGCACAACAATAAATTCAGCGTCATCAGTTTCGATTTTCAAAAGCAACCTTACAAAATCTGACCGAAATGTTTCAGAACAAATTTCCACATACTATTCCTCAGGCAGAAGGTGCGAAAATATCTTACTTTGTAAGATCGGAAACAATTGTAGCCAACTAAACAACGATTTATTTCGATACCATCTACTCGAAGAAAGACACTGTACAGAATGTCAAACGCAAGAAACATCTTTTCATTATTTCTTTGAATGTCGGAAATAGGGAAGTGAGGGCAGAGATTTATTTAGCTCTATACTAGAATGAACGATGTCCTGTTAAGAAATGTGTATATTTATATAAAACAAATCAACCGCTTTTAACGTAGACGTGTATCTGCTTCCATACATAATCCACATATCCACATTGATTACTAAATAGGAACGTAACTATTGCGAATGGCATTGCATAGTACGCGCATGCATAAAACGATTTAGCCCAAAGGGCAGCACAAGGAAGGAATTTGCTGTACAATGGACCTTTCCATTTTTAGCCATGCCCCGCCCATCACTAGCTACGCTCCACCCACATCTCGCCCTGTTGGGATTGATCGATCTCCAAATGCCCTAGCTATCAATTTCCTGAAAACTATACAGCGAAGCTGTTCAATATTTTGTAACTAATTTGACTGGGTGCTGTTGCTGCCTATGGCAGCAACAGCGCCCAGTCAAATTAATTTCGAAATATTCAACAGTATATTTATTAAATAGTAAAAGCAAACAATTTGTACAACAACGCAAAGACCGTCTTCAAATATGCGTTCGTGACGTACTTATCGACGTCATTCATGACGCCATTCATTATGATCTCATTGTACACGTCACGCAGTTCATTATGACGTCATATGATGGGTCGGTACTCTGGAAAGGTGAATTCCAAGATGATGTTCTGATGTTGGTCATGATCCAGATAAAAGAACCCACATCGGATCTATTTCTGGATCTGTGGATATCTCGGAAACTATTAAAAATCCGGAATATCTGAGAGAATCCGGAAAATCCGAAAAGATAAAATTTTACAAAATGGGTGGACGGGTGTCTGCAAGCTCCGATTGTTCTTCTTGCTACTGACATCTTTGTTTTATAAGCTTCTTTTCATTAGTTAGACTGGTAATATCGTAGCCATTATTACACGCTACGTCATTTGCATACTCATTGTTACATCACGCAATCGCTGGCATTACTAAATGCGCCATCACGTCATAAATGAACATAGCGTTCGATGTGTGAATCTCAATCGCGCTGTACGTTTAATAAATGGGAGATTCAACGAACATGTAGCATTGCATTATTGAATCATTTATTTTCTATTTATTTCAATGTATGCGTGTGATGTGGGTCAATCGTGGTTTCAGCGTGCAATGTGATTTTTTTTTTGTCGTCGTCTGCGTTGTGTTGGGAAATCCGTATTGGACTCCACTCCTATGGCGTCTCGTCCAGTGCGGATTTTTGGGCACACATTGGGGACTTGTGTAGTGGAAATCCGTGTTGTATTCGGTGGTCTAATATTGTTATATACATATATATATTATATATATATATATATATATATATATATATATATATATATATATATATATATATATATATATATATATATATATATATATATATATATATATATATATATATATATATATATATATATATATATATATATATATATATATATATTCACAGTGCTTCCTACTTTGGCGGGGTTTTGTAACTAACCAGTATCCGAGGATACACGGGTGGGGGGGGGGGGGGGTTGTGAATGCGGTCAGCATCACTTTATTTCTAACCATTCTGGAAGCCAATGGTTCCGGAGCTAACTCGAAATAACGTGATGGAAGGAGGTCCAGACAATTAATAAGCCCGAAGTCTGGTGGAGCGTAGACAGAGACAAATACTCATAACGGAGGCCTTACGGTAAATCGCCAATTTAGACAATCTACCCAGAGTGCGGTGTTACATATCCGCTACTCCGGAAAAGAGACTAACACAAACTGTCTCCTACCGAGTAATCGTCCCTACTACTATAAACCTATCCTATCGAGCTAGAACAGTTCAGGGTTAGTCGGCCGCATGTCATGTCCGCATAATGAGAACATGAACAGCGAGCTCAGTGAAAAATTGATGCTGTGTTGGGAACAAGGTGGTGCGGATGTTGCTGTATAGTGTAACCTAGTGATACTGCGGTCCAAGAGTTTTTATAATAAACAAGACAATTTAACATAGATGGCTGCTGCCATATCACTAACTTTATAAAATAAAGTAAATAGAAGGTCACTCGACCTTACGGCGCTTATGAGCACGAAAAATGAGGATAATATATACATAATAATAAACTATAAAATGCGGTCTTAAATGACGGGTAGGTACCTATTAGTTATCAGCACCTGTTGCATAAAAGTAATACAATAATTATATAATAAGACCGAATACCTATTAGTCATCGGTACAGAAGAAGTCCCATATTCATGATAGTTGAAAGCGCAACACAATTGGAGCGCGAGATGGCATGCAGAAGTTGGCTGCTAGGAAAATACTGCATACACACTATAGATACGGTTCATTCTCAGAAAAGATGATCCTTTGCGGAAGAAGATGTGTAGTAGATAGTCAAGTCCATATGAAAAGTTATTAATTTAACTGAGTGGTCTAAAAGTTCTGTACTGGAGTCGAAGATAAAAGCGCCCTAAGTTCTTGACGGGCTACGGATGAATGTTAGTTAATGCAGTTGCATTCTGATAGTTCACAAGACGATATGCATCGAATAGTTTACACGATGCATCAAGCAATGTTCCCATAACTTCGGTCGAAAATGTCAAAAAGCTAACACAAGATGTGCAGATTAATTTCCACCACTGGTCGCATGGTACGGCAGATCTGACAAGTAATCGCAGAGCACGCCACTTGCCCCACGTACTGGACGACGAGCTATATCGGGGCCAAAAGGCTCATCTGCAAGAACGGTCCCTTTGCTGAGGTAGTGGCTTGGGCTACCTGACTTTAAATTGTTTATTGCCCCCGGGTGATGTCTACACGGGAGTTTACAAAAACTGGTGGTTGCGGATGTGGTGGCTAGTACCCCAAGGAAAACGAGTCTGAAAACTGAAAGGATCCGCAGCAGACGTTGGATAGCTGCATTACAGTGTGCAGTAACATGCGCTCATCCTCCTAGACCAGGCACCTCACTACTACCTCTGACTGCTGGAGAATCTGATTTTTCGACCCCTTATTTACCGCCTGTGACGTCACAGATGGAACGCCACAGCCAATCAGCGAGCGCGCTTCAGAGGCAGGGAAGTGGGTCGCCTGCTGCGCTATAGTACCCATGCAGTGAGAGCATACATGCGCCAAGCCTATGGGGGTCAATATTTTGAAAATGGAATAAGTGGGCTCATTTAGTCATAACTCGACCTATTCTTAACCGATTTAAAAATGGTAAAGAGTTTTGGAATCCTCCCTCCGTTCTGGTCAGAGAGCAAGAACAGCGAGAAAGATGCAATCTAAAATGGTTACGAGTACTAACTCGGTACCGTATGAGATGCTTTTTCTGTCCAACGCTAACGCACATCATCAAACAATCTCTGACATACACGCATGCGTGCTACGCGATCTTACGGACGTAGTCATTTTATGTTCCTCTCGTAATCGGCTCTACACATGCGTATCGTCCTACCAAGGGGTGGGGGGGGGGGGGCTGGGGATGGGGGGCATGCTTGGGACGTACCCAGCCCGACCGTCCTGCACCCAGACTATCTGGGACGGTTCGTACCCGACAGGTCGATCCGCGATACACCACGAAATACTGAGGTATGGCACTATTCTAGATTAACTCTCCAGTGAGAACACGGCCTAAGTGTCAAATATCTTAACCCTACTTAGCTGTTTCCCTCCTGAATTTCTGCAGACGACATTTGCCATGAGGTTTAACTCAGGATAAGCTAAATATTTTGCAAAAAATTTGACTGAAGGTTGTTGGTGGGTAAGCCGCCAGCAAATTGTTTTCAAAATATTCAGCAGGTCCCGAGTTGTTGCCCATTGAAATTTGTGTCTGGTGACTTGCAACAGTCAGATGGTTAAAGATAAAATTGGGTTTAAATAATTTTTGACGCTGTATTTTAATAAGCGTAAATTGGAACAACAGGGCGACAAGCTCGTCATGATATTTTTCCCTGAAAATAATTTTAGATGCGCGCGAGAGTGCGCAGTTTGCCCATTTCGGACGCAGTGTGCAAGCGAGCGTGCGATTTGTGTCGTCAAGCATTTACATATGTGAGCATGCACAAATCACCAATTACAACTATAACTTGGCTATTATAAATTACAGAGGCAACTATAAGTCAGCCGATTCCAGGGCGACCATCTCTCCGGATTTATTCGAAAATGCGGATTTTTAACAGGCCTCGGATTTCTGGACATCCTATCAAATATCCGGATTTTTTTCATAACATATATCAAAAGAAATTTTTTTACCATAATTTTGAGTAGACGCGGTTAGGTAAGAAGTAAATGTTTGATTTTCTATTGGCATTCAACATAACGTAAGATCAACGTAACATAGTATTTTAACATAACATAATTCACCTTTCCAGAGGACCCACCCATCATATGACGTCATAATGAACTGCGTGATGTGTAGAATGACATCATAATGAATGACATCGAAAATACGTCACGAACGCATATTTGCAGACGGTCTATACGTTGTTGTACAAATTGTTTGCTTTTACTATTTAAAACATATTCTGTTGAATATTTTGAAACTAATTTGACTGGACGCTGTTGCTGCCATAGGTAGCTACAAAATATTCAACAGCTTCCCTGTATCGTTTTCAGGAAATCGATAGCTAGGGCATTTGGGGATCGATCAATCCCAGCACGGCGATGTGTGGGTGGAGCTTAGCTAGTGATGGGCGGGGCATAGCTAAAAATGGAAAGGTCCATTGTGCATAGAATGAGTTTGTTCTTTAATTCTTGTACATACGATGGACACTTGTTTGGCCCGTAATGGATGAGCCCCGTGCCGTGTGACCATTCATCTCAATTCCGTAAAACCACATGATTACCTGTATCTAAGACTGTTGAAACCATCGGCTAATCTAAACAGGTAGTCCACATCGCGAATGATCTTAAATTGTCTATTGTTAAGAAAGAAATATTAGTTACCTCTGGGATGTAGAAATTGTTTTGAGTGTAGCCGGAGAGGTAACTAATATTTTCTTTATTTTGAATCATCCTGGGATCGGGACCAAATTTGTGGAAATATGTTTATTGTTGTTTTGTTGTTTTATTTCTGTACGTGTGAGTTATTACAACAAATCTAAGTAACACATCCCATACATAGACAAGTCTTTCAAGTTAAGATCACCAGTTAACGACCGCATTGACCAGTCAGTTCGCCTTATTTAATAGGCGTATTTCAATAGGCATACACGCTCCAACCACTCTTATGCATTGTTACTGATGCTCCCCACCCCCTCCCCACCGCCTTTTCCGCCCCCACAGCTTTGCAACAGGCCAAAACTATCATTACGGGGATGTATCGCATCCAATGCAAAGGATACCGCTCAATGAGCGCATGTCATCATTATTTTAAAACGAGGCTAATTAATTGCAAGTTGTTGCTGGCCTTGGCAGCAACAGTTTTCAGCAAATAGTATAAAAACAATCACAGAATATTTACTTGCTTAATTTAGCTCGCGGGGGGGGGGGGGGGGGGTACGGGCTGATCCGCCATGACGTACCCGTCCATCGCGCCGCAAATGCACGACAGATGGAAGGACTGTTTGGCTGCGAATCTCGGGGGATGCGGATCCCTTATCGCGTCCTTCGGGAAAGTACAAAGACCGACCCCTAAGGCCGGTGGAACACATAGGTTCCGGTGGGGCCGTGTGACCATTGCCGCTGAGATTGAACCACACCATATCGTCCCAACTGTTGGTGTCACCGGTATATCGATTCATCTTAATTTAAACCTACGGACTAGATGGTAATAATAATTAAACAGTCACAAAATTTATACCACTATACAAACAATTCTATACGTTTGACATTGAATGAGCACAATAATACACAACGTAGAGCGTAGTGTCTTTCCACGTGGTTTTGCCGGAGGTACCATACATATCATTGAATCTGCAGAGGTATCCCCGCAAGAGAGAGTTTCCGCAACGAAGTCAATAGGTAGTTTAATATAAACTAGTATACCCCTATCACACACACAAAGAAAATATTGTTGTTGCGAGAGGAAAGTGCCTCGCGCGGGCCTCCATCACAGGAAAATGCCTTCAACGCCGAAGCGGAGGAAAAGAGCTGGCAAAAAGGGCCAAGCTTTTGTTCAACAGAAAATGCTAAGGGCTGAAAATCCTAGGGAAGCTACCGTTAAGGTGTTGCACGATGGTTTACGTGAAGACGGGACGAACGATTTCCGAAGAATTCCCAGGTCACCGTCTTATGTAGTTCCAAAGTTGCTGCATTTGTAGTTGCCGCTTTATTTATGCGGGCCTTCTGCTACATCCTGACCTACCATTTAGGTGTTAGAAACGAAAACAAACTTTGGCCGCAAGTGGCAGGGATTACTACCTAACTTTAGATACGGTTATCCATTGGGTGCATATGCTCAGCTTCCCGTAGGTCGCCCTGCATAGCATCTACCTCCAAGAACAGTGTGCGTACATGTCATGGAACAAAGCCCCAAATCAAATAACAATCCGGTCACCAGGTTCTGCAACCACATATAACATCACTAGACGAGTTTCACAGTTCACACAAGGATATCCATCACAAGCATACTTCCCGTGAGGGCGTGATAAGCTCCAACGCTTCATCCAGACACTGCAACGAATTGGATGGAGATCCGCATCTTGTCCGTCACCATGTGCTATGGAGCTAACATTTTAACCTGTCATTAGGGTTATTTTCCAAGATGCCCAGAGATGCACTGCAGGCCAGAACTAAAACATATATATTAATATATATTTACCTAATAAGTATCCGAAGATACAAGGGGGCGTGTATGTAAATCAGCACTTTAACTATCACCGCTCAGAAACCTCCGATAGTTTCCTGGTGTCGGATCCGGTCAATGTGTCGATTGGTATTCCAAACAATTAATAAGCCATAAGGCTGGTGGATGCATGGAAAGAGACACTAACTTACTATATATGAGGCCCTATAGGTCACCTGGCCAATTTTACACAACCTTGCCGGTGCGTGGGGATCCAATTACCACAACAACCGGAAAAGAGGTGTACACTATGCATCTCCGATGAAGAAATTTTCCGTAACCGCTTTAAACCTATCCTATCGAGCTGAATAGCCAGGTTTAGTCGGTAACATGTCAGGCTCAAACAGTCAGAGCATGATCAGCGACCTCAGTGTAAAACTTATGCTGGCAGGGATAGTGATGCGGATATGATGTTGCTGTATAGTATTTCCTAGTGTACTGCGTTCTAGAGTTTTTATAAATAAACAAAACATATGAACTAGATGGCTACTTGCCATATGCACAACTAACCAATACACAAACTAACGGATACGACGATGATGAAATGATAATTAAAGTATCACAGGTCACTAGATCTTACGGTGCGGCTAGTTGAAAGCACCACAGTGACCAAGGATAATATGCACAGTATGAAACAGAAATTATAAGAATGCAGTCCTAGGACCGGTACTGTACCTATTAGTCATCAGTACCTTTATACGGAAATACTTAAACGGTTTATAACTAAACGTACAATAGTATAGCTACTTGAGTACCTATTGGTCATCGGTATGGAACACGTTCACTAGTTACTGAAACTGAGGCGCTATTACACTTATAGCGTGAGATGACATGTTCTCAGGGCTGGAAAGATTTCCGCAGGAAAACATCCACAGGCAGGTCTCCGCAAACAGGTCTCCGCAGGCAGGTCTCCACAGGCTGACTTCTCCAGACTGGCAGGATACGCTACATTCTCAGGACAGATAATGGAACAGTTCAAGAATGTCCACTAGATAATCTTATATCTGATACATAATCACAGCAGAGGTTGTAAATTTTCCATCCGGCGACGGAGGTATGAAAGTTAAAGGTAACCCATTAACAGGGAGGGTTACTTATATAATAACATTGCATGTACATTCATTGGCACATGGTGCGGGGTGCGTCGCACAGCTCTTGCCGTGCACCAGGCAAAGTTCACCCAGACTGGTCGAAAGTTAGATTATCACACATGACATGCAGTGCGGAAGTTGAAGTCCAGTTTTCAGCGTGGTTGGCAGATCTGTCGAGTCATCCACCAAGAACCACCATCGGCTCTACATTCCGTAGGATTACATTCCGGGCCCACATGGCCCATCCGTAGGAAGACTCCCTACAGGAAGGTTCGGATGCGGGGGTTATAACTTAAATTTTAGTTTATTACCTTCGGATGGCCGTCAGAGAGTGTAAAAAACCTGTGGAAGCCGAGGATTCCTTACCACCGCGGATGAGCTGAAATCTGAGAGGCACCGGATAAAGTAGGTTAGCAGTTACACATGTCTATCCTAATGGTCCAGTCGTCCTGCCCGGGCCAGATTCCACGCCAGTGACGCTCCTGATTCTCAATTTTTCACACCTTTTATACTCTCCTGGACGGCAGCGCTGGGTGCCTCAGCCAATCAGCGGCCCAGCACTAGCCAATCAGCGCGCTGCAGAGGTGGTGGCGTGTACAGAACACTCTCTATTCTGTTTAATATATATATATACACGATTAAGACGTCAAGGCAATATTTCAAGTATAATTTAGCGGGGAGCTTCGATGATAACTCAGCCATTTCTGGACCGATTTTAAAATGGTAAACATACAGTAGTAGTGTCGGAATTAAAATGATACCACCTCCCTCAACTGACCGCCGTTCGGTGATCCATGGCCATGGAAGGCCATGGCGAATATAACACTCCCGTGCGGACCCCACTGGCTGGGAGAACCTCCTCAGGATACCGGCCAGTGGCTGGCCTTTCTCTCTCTGTATTCGGACCGGTATTCTGAGGAGGTTTTTCTATCTGTGGGACACTTTTCTACCTATCCTACCTATCCTATCCTACCTATCTCCTACCTCACCTATCTCCTACCCCACCCTGTTGCTATTCTAGCCAGCTGGTGAGTGTGTGTGTCTGTGGTGCTTTTACCCCGCACTGGGGAGTGTCATGGTGGGTCTTTATCTAACCTTGTCATATTACTCCGGCCCTAGTGTCTTACCTAGTTTCGAATTTCAGTAAGTTCTAGCGAGGTCTTTTGAGCAGATTTGAACCCCAGTCTGCAGCCTGGGAATCCTATGCAATTCACTACTCTATTGATTGACCCACCGCAACACCCTGGACGTCAGTCCATTCATCGAAGCCCTAGAGCAGATGCGGGAGTTCTACACAGAATGAGAAATAGGCATCCTCAAGGATGTGGTGTCTCTCCCAGATGTGTCCCTGCAATACCTCCTACGTGGAACCGCTCAGCACACACCGGATGTTAGCCTCTATTCACCGGACAAGGAAGCCTACGAGATGCTGAAGGGTGCTGTTGTTGGTGGTCCCAGCATCATGTTCACCAGATACCATGAGGCTGGTGTGAGTCGAATCTGCCAGAGTGAGCATGTCTGCCAACATCTATTCGGCTACGACGCAAATGTTCTATACCTGTCAACGATGGCCAAAGAGATGCCATGTGGTAAGGAGAAAGTGCTCCATTGGTCCGGTGCCAATGGGGTAACTAGCTTTAAGGAGGCTCTTCTAGCAGACAGCTGGTTTGGGTTTGCTGAGGTGGATATAGAGGTCCCCAAGGCTATGTGGGCAAAGTTCGAGGAAATGCCTACTGTCCTCTATAAATGCGAGATCCCGGTAGAGGCAATCTCATCTGAGATGCTGGCATATCTAGGGCGAACAGGGAGGAAGCAGCCCACCACCCAGAAGCTGGTCGGTTCCCTCTCTGACAAGAAGCAGCTGATGTACACACTGACACTCAAGTGGTATATAACCCATGGCCTGGAGATCACTGCTGTATACCGCACCATAAACTATGAGGCCAAGCGCCCATTTGGCAGATCTCTTCAAACTCCTCGGCAACAGTGCCTACCGGAAGCTCATCGAGGCCCTAGAATGTCATAGCAAGACCAGCTTTATGAAGGATGAACGCATGGTAGACAAGAGCCTGCGTAGTGCATGGTTCGAAGATCTCGAGGAGATCGGTGAGTCATACGAGCGCCAGAGTCGCAAGCCGAGAATCACAATTCGAAGGCTCTTCCAGGTGGGTATAGCCATTTATGAGCTCACGAAGCTGCGAATGCTGGAGTTCTACTACGACTTCCTCGATCGCTATGTAGCTCATGACAGCATTGAGGACCTGCAGATGGACACTGACTCCGCGTATATCACTATAGCAGGCTCCAGCCTCGATGACGTCATTCGCACTGAGATGCGAGCAGAGTACACGGCTTATAAGCGGGACTGCCTAGCTTGGGACAAATGGTCTGGACAGACTCCGGGACTGTTCAAGCTCGAGTTCAAAGGCTCTCGTGGCATCGCTCTCTGCTCCAAATGCTACTATGTGGAGAGCGCAGCTGCAAGTAAGTGCTCGGCTAAGGGAATGTCAAAGCGGCAGAATGAGGCCTCTTGGCAGAGATTCTACAGCACCCTACATGGCGGGGTGAACAGGGCATGCGCAACCAGGGTATGGTGATGTATGCGCAGGAAAAACTCAGACCCCGCTTACTATGACAAGTGCCATGTGCTGCCAGATTGGGTCCATACCGAGACCATCGAGTATCATGTTAGCACCCTAGGGGGTGGTATCTGTGTGTCTTCAGGGACTAGCTGAAGCTCCTCTACAACAAATTGACGCCTAGGCACTCCGTGCTGGTGTGCCAGGTAGTACAGTGTAGGCTGGCCCTCCTTCTCCACATACCTGTCAAGCCTGTGAACATCTATCGACAATTAGGATCTGTTGCATGCCATCGACCACCTTCCAGCTCACCAGGCTCATACAGGTACTGAACCAGAGCATCAGGTGGTAGGCACTCCTCTCCCTTGTTTGCTCCTCTAGAGCTGTGACCAGCAGAGTGTCTGATAGCCTCTACCGGCTTCTTCCCGATTAGCCTAGTAACCTCGGCATTGGATCTCTCCACCACAGCAGGCAGCCCTCTCACCCATACTCTAGAACGTTCACTAGGCGCGGCCATTTCCTGGGCGTATTGGTGTGGAAACAGTCTCTCTACCGGTGTCCGATTCCACTGCTCAACGATAGCCTGGGCACGGTGATGCCCTACCTCACCTCGCCTAACTGCCACACTGTGTTTCCGCATGAGGGCTGCAGTCTCCCCTCTGAACTCGTTACTCTCATCCACCTGCAACAATTTCGGCCACTGGAGGGGATTTTCCGAAGCCTTGTAGACACCCTGGAATGCCTGGGCCACCTGGCCAGCTGACTTGTCTGTGAGCGGTACTGCTGCCTTGTACCTGCTGGCGACATCGGCGATGGTGAGGGCATACTTGTCGGTCTTACGACCAACCGAGTCGTGTCGAAGGAATAGAACTTCTGCCTGGTGAACTCTGTTCTTCAGGACAGTTTCCTCGAAATGGGCATGCCTGATGTGCCATGGACGAGGTCTGTATATCTGCCACATCGCCTGGCAGCTGGGCCACTGGCTAACTGTCTCCAATGTGAAGTTGTGGCCCTTGCGACGTGCAGCCTCGAGTACTTGAGGGGGCTCACAGTAATATCCACCAGGCTGATAGCAGAGTTCCTCAAGAAAGACGGTTGATAAACTCCCGGATTTCATGACCGACGTCCACTCCCATCCTGTTACGCATGGCCTGGATGAACTCTAAACAGACGAACAGATGGCCGTCATTCATTCGACCATCAATGAAGACCTCCTCAAACACCTCTGTACACTGGCGTCTAATCTCTGCTGGATCCTCACTGAACAGTAGTTTATCGACCACCCCTCGGAAGTTAAGGGACTTGACCAGGTCGTACAGAGACGCCATCCTTATATAGTACATCTTAAATGTTCGGCAGCCGAGATGGCTGCGAGCGCTATGGCAATGTACGGTAGTCAAGGGCCTGCGACTCTGAAGAACGTACCTACTCCTGAGGCGATGGCTGGTATGGCTTCAGAAATCTTCTCCACCCCATTGAGAGCATTGTTGGCAATCTTGCCGACCATCTCGCCAAGCCTTCGTTGTGAACAGAGCGATCAGAGCCCCAACTGCTGCCAGCGGACTGATAGAATCATTTATGTAAGCGCGATAGATTCCTTTTGCTCTGTGTACTAGCTTGCGGGATTCAGGTGCAGTCTCCGCTATATCATCATACGCGGGCTCTGCTACATCGTAGTCGTCTGCATCATAATCATCCTCCTCATCATAGTCCTACTCATAGTCCTCGTCATCTATATCCTCGACTGGATCAGCCTCTGGTTCATACATCACTCTGGGGATCCGTTGCTGAGGCAGTTATATAGTAGCTTTAAACTGTAGTCTATAGCATGGCCTCTGCAATCTTGAATGTGGGCATGTTTGCCTTAGTGAACTGGGGACCCAGCTTCGCCGACAAAAACGTGGCAGTGGTCGAGTATGAGCGTCATAACCAGGCGATGGAGAAGCTGTCTAAGGAGAAGTTTGAGTACAGAAAATCACTTGAGCATATGCGCCAGAGGGAGGCACGCCGATGACAACTCCGAGCTCAGGCCAACCAGAGCCTCAAAGAGGCAGATGAGAGTCTCGATGAGTACTATGAGGCTGTAAAGATATCTGAGCCAACGATCGACTATGAAGCATCGACAGGTCAGAAGACATCAGAGCTTATAGTAGTGGTGGCAGCTGCAGCAGTGATGACAGGAGTCGTGCTCTATGCATGCTCAAGCTGAATACCTGATGTGCTCGACATGCATACCTTAGCATAGCCAAAGTAAAGTACCACCACACCTAATGAGCGAGTCCCAGCTATGAGGTTTCCGATCTTGAAGTTGAGCCGGTTGGCCTGATTAAGTGGGATGTCCCTGCCCCCGAGGTGGTGATGGCCCTCGAGTGCCGACTCGAGGTCGTCGCTTCCACTGGTTAGGCGCAGAAGTGCATATGACTTAGTTTTCTGTCTGTAGAGTTGGCAATCAGCCAGCTTGCATACCTCACCAAGAACATTGGTCCCAGCAACCACAAGCTTGAAGTCGTCTAGATTATCCACCTGCTGGATGGCTCCTCCCTTCTGAACCAGGACCGCAACAGCGACATAGTCCGATGCACCACTATGCAATGTCAGCTCTAACCATTGGTTAGCTGTGGCTTTGACCTGCTGGTGTTCACGCTCCACATGCATGATCTGCTGTTTGGAACCCGTTTGCTTCAGCTCCTGGTCATTCTCGTCATGCCAGACATGAAGTCTTGGAGCATTCATCGTCGCATCTGTGAGCTGCTCAGTGTACACCCGGAAGAACAGCCTATCCTGCATGGCAGCCAGATTCACGTGTGAGTTCTCGAGGAGGGTTAAGAGTGGAACTGCAACGGGCTTCTCGACACCTGCCCGTAGTTTGAATTCTGGGAACCCCTTATTGCACCCCACAGCGTAGTAGGCCTTTCCCTTCGCATAGAAGGATGGGCCACGAGTCAGCGGACCTAGGACTCAGAACTCATCGTTCACATAGGCGGTGTCCATGGTGGTGTTGCTCTGCATGATCTCCCACCTGTTCAGAACCTGCGGGAGCTCTACCGTCTGTTCTATAGTGCTCTGAAGCTTGAACTCGAATGTCATCCTCTTGATCGCGTGGATCTGTGCCGAGATTGCAAAGTCAATGTACTTCCCAGCAGTGGACAATGGGTTCTCATCGTGTATACTGGGTCGAGGACTGCTTCGTGACATCAACATTATCCACGAGCGAGCCAAAGTCACACCTACGTCTGATGCAGAGACACTGGCCACCATAGTGGAAGGAGTGCCAGCTCGTAGTACAAAAGAACTCCTGACTCGGATACTCTACCGGAAGTTTGACAGCACCCAGGGCAGACACTCGACATACCTGAGGCCCAAACCAGCAGTCCAGTTATTCTAGCTCTACAAAGGGCGAGGGTCGACCCCAAAGATCTACTAACAGTCGGGAAGTGCGGTGCCTCCATAGCCAGGAAGACCGAGAGATGCTAGATAGACTCCAGTCTGGAGCAAATAACTACTTCAGGGAGGGGGTCAGTGCCGCTGTAGTGGAGAGCCCCAACACCGGTCATGCAGAAGGTACTCAGTAGGGGGTCACTGTTGGCTGCAAGGAGGCTGTTGAGCACCTCTTCAACAAAAAAGGGCACAGGAGATTGGCCAGTGATCTGCCAGCATTTACGAAATTCCCAGATAACTACCAGGACTACCTCATCAAATCCCCTCACAAGTCAGATGCTAAGCATGGATGGCTAAAGTGGGTCTACCATGAGAAGGACCAGATGAAGAGAATCCCAAAAGATGACCCTCAGTAGATAGTGTTTAAGCGACAGTACGGACCTGACGAAGTAGCTTCTGACGAAGGTCCTCAAAACTCTGATGAAGTAGCTTCTGACGAAGGTCCTCAAGACTCTGACGAAGTAGCAGAGACCACAGACGAAGTTCCTCAGCCTTCTGATGAATGAAAAAAAAGGTGCAGCAGCTGCGACAGTCTGCCAGCGATGACGCGTAGAGCAGGCTAGTTTCCTGGCTGGATTCAGCTTGTAGGTGAAGGTCTGCACCTTTTCCAGAGATTGGCTTGAAGTGTGACAGCTCACCTGTCTCCTTGTTGCTGAAGATGAAGCGGTACAGCTCAGCTGCCCTCTGTACACCTGCGATAAAGTCCCCTTTGGTCTCCTTGAGGGTTAGGCTGTCATATATGGTCTCGAGCAGGGCATGTCCACACTTGGAGCTGAAGTATAGCAACCGGACATTGTGGCGGATGTCTGGTGAGATCTCGTGGGTGTACTTCTGAAAGAGGCTGAAGACAGTTATCTTTGTGTGCCGGATGCGCCTGGTGATGTTGCTGAGGTAGGGGACTCTCTTCTGGTCCATTGCAGGGTCATCAATAACTAGAACAAGTGGTTCTGTCAGTCGGGCTGCCAGCAGCTTCTCCATCAGTGCTTGCAGTTCTGCGTCTTGGTGATTGGGCCATTGTACCATTGATCATTACTGTCAACCGCCTCAGCGGCGGAGTCAGACACCAGAAGGATGTGTTTAGAGTGCAGATGTTGGCCAGGAGAGCCCGCAGCAAGATGTTTTTCCTGTGTCCTGATGGGGCAATGATCAGCACCACCTGGCCAGCATCGGCCGGCCTACTGTCGAATGGTACAGACATGCGTGCGGTGGATGGTTAGCACTTGGTCGGCGGTGGCCTCGTCTATATCTGTGAGACTAAATGGCAGTACTTCCTGCACCAGCTCTTTCGCCTGCAGAGTGGGGAATCCTGCACCTCCGGCGGATACGAAGGATGCGATGGAGGCATCAAGCATGAAATCCCAGCAGCAGCTGAGAAGATAGCGTAGAGGGCCTGTGTCAGCACCCACAGGGTCTAGTACATCCAGTATCTGTATGATACATGCGCGGGAAGCCATGACTATCCTGTGGTCTTAAAGCGCAAACCAAAGAACCCTGACTTCTTCACCTCTGGTAGCCGGAGGCTGGTGGTAGCAGCTGTTTGGCCATTGACAGTGATATGGCTCAGGCCGAGGGTGCCTATCTTGAGATTCTCTCCATCCTGTCGGAATGAGCTCCGTGGTTTTAGGAAATCCTTAACCAGGTCCTGTGCATAGGACTCAGCCATAACCTTGATGGCTCCAGCCTCATCGACTCCGAGCATACCTCGCATCGTCGCCCTCTCGTTGATGCCCATCCCCATTGTATACAGTCTTGGCGATTGTCCTACCATATCAGTGTTCCCGATGAGATCTTGGGCTGGGATGGTACCTCGGATCTCCCACAGATCTCCCTTCTCATCGAAGTCTAGGAAGGAGATAGGGGCAACAGTTTCCTCTGAACCGAGGCGTGCCTCGCCCAAGTGAGCAAAATCGCCTAGCTCTTTGCTTTCTAGGTCTGTGAGTGACAGAGTCATAGTCATATACAGACGGCTTAAACCTTCTAGTCATACCCCCAGTGAAATAGTCGGGCATAGGAGGACCACGCAGTCGACCAAGGGAATAGGTAGCAGTGCTCAGGGTACTGGCCCTCTCTGCAGGGGAATGTCTTGTGGGCGGTCCACCATTCCCGGGCATTGGCGATCCTCAGTCCGTGTGCTCGACTATGGTCTACACACAGCTCTCCGGCATGCCATGCCTCATATGCTGCAGGGGTCTCGTGATCCATCTCTCACTATTCAGAGGGGTTAAACGTAGGCGACGATGATCTCAGCCATTGCACTCGTTGCTAGCCCTAGGACCGCAGCCTCCATTAGTGTAACACGTTCACCCATGATCTTGGTGGCATCAGTGTAGGAGGCACCACTGAGGGCGATCTTTGGGATGGGGTGAGTTATTCTGAGACAGTGCCCGGCCACCCCACTCACAACTGTAGCGAGGACAGCTGCAGTGGCGGCAGGAAGAACCTCATTTCCCATTGTCATCTTCACCACGGCCATATTCGCCACCACGTTACTGGCGACATGGACTGCCAGAGGTTTTGCTTTGGTCAGTAACTTCTGTGTCTTGGTTCACAGCAGGTTCTCCACCGTCTGAAGACTCACCTGGCTCTCGGGCAGTTGCTTCACAATCTGTACCATTGACAGCATTGTTTAAGCACTGAGTATACAACGCAGTTAAATGTATGCGTCCCCTGTCGAGAGAGCTAATAAGATCCTCCCAGTCTGCATCTGCCAGGTGGCCGGGTTGCTACTCAGGAATATTCATCTCTCTTTTGAGACATCTTAAACATGTCCGGGCTCACGCTATGTGAGAAGTACTATGATGTTTTCCGGAGGGAGTTGAAGGACTACAAGAAGAAGACACCAGATGAGCTCGATCAGCTCTCCGGTGCTGAGCTGACAGAGGAGCTGACAGATGTGAAGCTCTATCTAGGATTTGGCAAGTGACAGATCTGCTTCCTCGAATAACTTATCATGGGCGGGAGTATCGTCAAGCAGCTCCTGCGAGCTGAAGGTTTGTACAAGGATCGGGAATATCTATCAGATGTGTTCCAGCAGTTGCAGATCGCCATGACCTCACCAGACTCAGAGCTGAACAAGGCTCCGCAATACTACAAGCCGGAAAAAGCATGCGCTGCCGAACCCTCCAGCCCTTGGATGTGCATGTGCAGCGGGTATAGGGGCTGTATGGCATGCCAAGCTGATTCAGTGTCTCACAGTGGTTCCCCACTGCTACTGTAGAGAGTCAGGATAGTCTTATAGCTGATTTGCTAGCGGCGGAGTAGGCTGATCCCGAGTGCCATGATAGCTAGGCCTGACACCACACGTAGAGCTACCACGGGAAGCGGTGTCATGTTGACTGGCTGCAGTGTCAGGGCGCCTGGAGCTGCCATGTCGACTGGCTGCAGTGTCAGGGTCGGAATGACTGTATGGCTCGTACTATGCGTATGTGCGTTGATGGCAGTGTTGAAGCCGAAGTGGACACCGGGGGAACTCCCCTTGACTATCATGTTGTTATAGCCCCTGACTTGGAGGTTCTCGATGTTCACGATCATGTTGCTCGGAATCAACCGTAGGTGTGGCAAAATATCAAAGTCAAGTTTGCGATGGGCCTTCTGCAACCCCTGCTGGAACTTAGCAATAAGACTACTGGGGTCTGCCACGATGATCATATCCTCAACGAGACTGATGAACATGCCTGGACCTCTGCACCGCTGACACCATCTATGGAATGACGCAGCTTGGTCTATGCTCTAAGGAGGCAGTAGCATTGTGCTTCCAGGGACTGGTTGATGTGAACGATCCCTGCTGGTGTGAGGCCTGATGTGGTGTGTTGGACAAAGTACTTCCACACATCTGGATAGTCCTGCCACAAGCCAGTGATGTGCATATTTTGCAGCAGCGCTCCTGGGTCGAAGTCTGGATCGAACAAGAATGTTGCTGTCTTCCGATGGCCTACTCGTCGGGGGGTTCGATAGGGGAATCCAGAGTAGTCACGTCTCGGGTCACCATACATAACCCTTAGACCGCTGTTGTCACCACCATGCCACAGATAGTCTGGGTGAGCCCTGAATCTCTCTGTTGTCTGCTGGCCGCTGAGACACTATGACTGTTGAGCTGTGGGTCGAAGGCTTTTGTATCAGGGAGGCTTGCACCCAGCTCATGGAGGATTCGTCGCACAAATGAGGTTCACGTGGAATCTGAGTCAGCTGGCGATGAGCACTGCTTCAGGAGTACCAGAATAGGAGTGAAGCAGGGTGGAATTTACTCCACATCCTGCCGTGGCACACCACGCGGCAATGTTCAGCTGCTGATTCCAGTATGAGAGGCTTGGAGCAGCCATCCAAGTATGAGCTTGCTTCGCATCCTTGATGGTGATCGGGCCATTGGTCAGCAGTCGTGGGTTGACGGAGAAGCTGGTTCGGGACTGTCCATCCACTGTGATGGAGAGCGGTGTTAGCTCTGGTATATCATCCAGTAGACCTGTCAGGCCAGTCAAGGGTGTACCCAGGAGGGGCGGTTGGCTCCGGATGACTGTCGTGAGGTTCAGTGGGAAGGCCATCTATACTGGTGTTCTTAAAGCTACCGTACAGGCAGCACACTATTTGTAGTCGTCTCAACTCCAGAGACCAGTGAGGCGACCTCGCCATAACATCTCTTTTTTTAACTCCTCCATATCAACCCGCCCGCTGGAGCCTTTGAGGTATTGCTGTCGAACATTAGGTTTTTCCATGCGGTACAGGGCTTGGACCTTCAATATATGGTGGTACTCTTCATCGGTGACCTGGCCGTCCTCGAGAGATTTGCTTACAGACTCGTCGATAGTCCGTAGCATACTTTGTGCCAGTGCCACATACTTAGCATGCTTCTCCAGCCTCCATGTGATCTGCCGCTGCCCCACCACAAGCCTGTGGCCACGACAGTGCCAGCTAGTGTCACGCCACCCAGCGGGATGGTGACGATGGCCCCCACCCCTGTAGCGAGATTGGCCACAACTGCCACCCCAGCACTGGCTCCAATCACATCCGCAGCAGTGGTTGTACGCACGAGGACGTTGTCGGCTGTCTTATATCGCCTGCGCCTTCTGCTGTACTGTTCTGCCTCATGGCCGAGATTCTGTCTCATGGTATCTATCTGCTGGAGTTGCCAGCCATGGATGGTACCGCCCTCGTCAGCCATCAGCAAGGGGATATTCTGGTTGCTTCCGCTACTCTGATTTTGCCATAGTATACCTGGGGATTAAACCTGCATCACCTGCAGAATCTGCTCATGAGTCCTAGAAGGGTACATTTAGGAGGCCTGGTGAACTGTGCCAGCTTGCTGGTTTCGAGACAGATGTCTCTTAGACAGAGGCATCCAGCACTATGTCGGGTGCCAGTAGCTTTCTGAGACATGACATCTGGAACTTCACCTTATCACCAAGATAGTAGGTCCGCCGCTGGATGACTTTCTTGGTCTTACACTTCTGCGCGATCTCCTCTTTCCACTGCATGACATCTGGCTCATCCTCGTCTGAGAAGACACATGGCTCATCCTCGTCTGTGAAGACATCTGGCTCATCGTCGTCTGTCAAGACTCCTGCGTCCCGCTTACTCTCCTCCAGGAGGGCCTGCCAGTATCGGAAACTTTCACTGTTCGCTCGCCTCCTTGGAAGGGTCGCGTTCTGTTGATACCGGTTCTCCCGCTGTAGTCGCTCTCCTTCGTGTTGCAGTGCGAGCCTCTGTTCGTTTAAGGCCTTTATCTGTGCAGGAGTCATGAAGGGCGAACCTCTTTCTTCATCATCTCGGCCAAGGTCAGACAATGCTGGTATGATATCATGTTGTCGTCAGGTCAATGAGTAATAAGAATGTAAACTCTAAATGGGCCTGGGGCATGGGGGTGACTGGCAAACATGGTTGCCCCTATATAGGCCTCCCGCAGGCATTGACATAGAGGTTACTCCCCTCTCTACTGTTGTGAAAAAGGATGGGACAGTTCGAAAGCTCTACAATCGGGGATCATCCTTCCTCACCTACATAGGTGAAGGTGTCTCCCTGACGAGGGTGGGTCACCGGATCGGGGCTACAGGTGGAACGCCCCTGCTGCGTCCTCCATTCGATGGACCAGAAGAAGCTGTTAACCTCCAGGAGGGCACCTTATGGGTAGATGGTGTGCCACATGTCTCTAAAGTCAAGGGTGCCGTTAAACTGCTTCAGGGAGTCGGACTCACTAGAACGCAAATGACTCATATGGTCCTAGAGCTACGTTTCTTAGCCAGCGGCAGAGTGAAGCAGCTAGCCCCTGCCCCTGAGGGGATGAAGATCACTATCGATCCGGATGGAACAAGGCTCGTTCTCGCACAGATATTTCTCGAGGGGTTCACTCTGTTCAGTTTAACTCTTCATATATAGCCATGATTCTCATCATACTGCTCGTGCTGGCGTCTACAGCAGTGGCACAGGGCACTGAGACTGCCATGATATTGGATGCCAAGTGGGCCCACTTTCGGGATGATCCCCAGTACAATCCTTTGGTCGACCCCTTGCGGAGAAACATTTACAACCGCTTTCACCCGCGTAAAGAGATCAAGTCTGTCTGCCACTTTTATGGGGTGGAGAGGGTAGGCCGTGGTTGTCTGCTGGAGACCCCTGCTCAGCACCAGATTCTCTGCGTAACATGTGAACATGCCAGAGTCTGCCGTGGTTCAAATGCTAATCACTTTAGCCTCCTCCCAGGTGAGCGTTGTCAAGGTAGATTGAAGCCCCTATGGGTGGTCCCATCATGCCGATGCGACTCTGGCAGAGACTACATGTTTGTCTGAGCCTACACAGAATAGAGAGAGAGGCCGGCCCTGTGGTTGATGGCGATCAGTGGTGTATATCACTGTGGAGGCATGTCTCTAAATGGGCGTTCATACCCTGGTAGTAGTAGTGTGATACTACCTCGCTGGCAGCCGTTCAGCGATCCGTGGTGAGCCCCGCAACCTATGCTCCAGGGATTAAGGGGGCAGTGGGGGCCACGGATCGCCGAACGGTGGTCAGTTGAGGGAGGTGGTATCATTTTAATTCCGACACTACTACTCGTACTGTAATCCTCGTCTCCTTCCTGTCCTGATAGGTCCCTGGAACGACGAGAACGGTGCAGAAACTATGGGTACCGTCTCGGTACACTATAAGTACATACTCGCTCCCAATATCGGCACATGTTGTCAGGGAAGCTCTACGCGCGCGCATGCGCACCACGCGGTCTAATGGACTTTTAACGAAAACCTCTCCTATAGGGCTTATATATGCATACTGTCCTACGCAGGGGTGCGCTTAGAGCGAATCCGAGACGGCCGTTCATTACCCAGCTTAGCTGGGACGGTCGGTACCCGTCCGGTCGATCCGCGCTACACTTAACATAGATATATATCCAGTTGTTCGACACGCAATGAATAAACTAACGATAAATCTGATGATTGAACTAATAATTTATCAATTACTCTACTACACACATACATTAATGAATGTAACAGGAATACATATTATTGGTAGTCAGTAAGCGTCTAGATTTTAACAACTATTGCTGGCATAATCAGGGATGAAAGTTGTATTGGCCTACCTCATTTATGATGCTTACAAAGAAGTTAAAAGTCGTGTGCGTTTATTTGGGTAAAACGTTCACGAAAACACATGTCTACTTGCCACACATTTTCCGGAGAAAAAATATTACATACAATAATTGTACCCACACATCCTTGACCCCACCCCATAAAACCGATATACGCTTCAAACCGGTTTGAAAGTTGACATCGTCACCGGTTTGATATTATGCCATACCGACCAGTCTTATTTGCACCCTGTTCAAGAGTGAAAACGTTGCAAAACGTTTTGCTAAATCTGTGACAATCGGCGATTTTAATATTCATTAATTCATGTAATATGCAAATCGAAGAAATTTGTTAACTGTATTCGTTTTACATAGAGCAATTCACCTTTCCAGAGTACCCACCCATCATATGACGTCATAATGAAATGCGTGGTGTGTACAATGACATCATAATGAATGACGTCGATAAGTACGTCACGAACGCATATTTGATAACGGTCTATGGGTTGTTGTACAACTTGTTTGCTTTTACTATTTAATAAATATTCTGTTGAATATTTCGAAATTAATTTGACTGGGCGCTGTTGCTGCCTATGGCAGCAACAGCACCCAATCTAATTAGTTACGAAATATTCACAGCTTCCCTGTATAGTTTTCAGGAAATTGATAGCTAGGGCATTCGGGGATCGATCAATCCAAACACGGCGAGGTGTGGGTGGAGCTTAGCAAGTGATGGGCGGGGCATAGCTAAAAATAGAAAGGTCCATTTCGACTCTATTAACATAAAATTATCTGATACATTGTGATGATAACAAACATATTTTGTGTTTATAAATAAATGTTAAATTATATTTATGCCGTTGGAATTTGTAATAGACAAGCTATAGTTTATATTGATTACTTGTATGCATTTCTGCATGCTCACATACGCAAACACTGGAAGAGACAATTCGTGCGCTCGCGCGATGCCAGAAAATTGCAAACCACACACTGTTGCACTTATCCAAAAGTTATTTTCCTGACAAAAAATCACGACAAGCTGGTTGCCCTGCGATTTACTTATGAACACTAAATATATTTCTTATCATCACAATGCATAAATCATATGGCTGCTCAGACTAATTGCATCGACTTGAATAGGGTCCAAATTGCACTCTATACAAGTGCACATATTGATGCTAGGCATCAATGGTAAATAGCGTGCCCGGAGCTTATTATAATTCTGAGAATAAACTCAACTGTTTCATGAAAAAATGATGTTATATAAAGGCATACAAGCCACTTATGGCAAAAATATACGCGGACAATAAACACAAAAGAAGGAATATTTCTTGCAAAAAGATATGGGCAGTAGTAACTCCAGGCCAAACTCCTTAACAGAGAGAGGAACAGACAAAATTAAGAGCAGCCAGTGATGAGAAAATTGCACTACTGCATCAACAGAGCGTAACAGATCAAATGTGGGTCATTAGGTATCAACAACTTGTAAAGATAAAGAAATCAACAGAACTGGCAACCCAGTCAGTAGAAAATCAGCGCAAGAAGCAGTACACACCCTGACACCCATTCAAACATATTAAAGAAAGACTGAAGAATATTTTAAACCTAAATCGTGATACCTTCCTAAACAGACGTGAAGAGCTTATTACCCGGAAATATATTGATGAAATATACACTGCAATGCTAGTGAAATGCACAAAGCAAGTATATTTTTGATGCAATACAGGACCCCGATCTGTACCGACAGAAAACCTTTCAACAAAGTTAAGTGGCCAGGATAGAACCAATACCGTGAACCTAGTTTTCTCCAACGAAAATGATATAGTAGAAAACATTCTGACAAGACCCAGTGGGAAACAGCCACAATCATGATCTGTTTCATTTAGCTATCATATCTATTAAACGATATCTTTACTGGAAACAGTGACAAACTATTATATCAAATATTTTTGCTCGACAAAAAAGCCAAAATCGGCCTCAACCGTTGTAATGATGACGATCTTGTTGACCATATGTGCAAATGTTAGGGTATTAGCCTGATAAGTCAGGTTCTACCAGTACACGCAGCTAATAATATGGGATATGTAGAAATATTTTCACATTACTATAATAAATATTTGGTGGTAGAATTATTACAATATTTCGTACAGCACGAGAACATAGTGAGTTCTACATGGCCTTATGTTCGAAAACTGGCTACAAGGCATGTAGAGATATTCTGGTACTGAATATAGTACATTATTGGAATTTGACAATGGTGTGCCACTACTAAATTGCATATGACGAATTTACTGTATACTAAACATTTCTTAAACCTTTGATACTTTATTAGCGTATTCATATACGTATCTAACCATATGGGTGAACTTCTGGGGTCGAACCTATTGCAAACAGTGTGGTACAGAAAATCGTTGATCTGACAGAATTTGCGCCAATTTTCGGTATAGAATTGTGTACTATGAAATTACGCTCCTGTAGAATTTTTTTAAATTCGGAATACAACTAGCATATTTCCTATAAGTATTTGTGGGTGAAATTCTGGAGGTGAACGTATTGCAATGAAAACCCCATAATTTGTCCTAAGTTTGAGCTTATTTACGCTATGAAATTTTAAATCTCACTACGTCGTAAGCTTATGCCTATGCCTATCTAAACATATGGGTGATATTCTGGGCCGAACCCATTATGAGCGATATGTCAGGACATATCGACACCTATCTGAATGTGGTGAATGTGAACCAACCATATTACAATGGGGGCCATATGGGGAATATGTAACTACATATTACCAAATTACTTGATGGTAGAATCGTGCAAAAGCAGTAGTACATATTCAGTTATATAGAGCTATATGTAACAAAAGATTACAAACCGAGAACTGAGATTCTAATACTGAATATAGTAAATTGTTGGCATTTGACAACTGTCCATGGCTACTAAATTGAATATTACGAAATTACTACGTGGTAAAAATCTCAAGATTCATTAGCGTATTCATATCCCTATCTAACCATATGGGTGAAATTATGTAGCCACACATATTGCAGACGGTAGGGTATTGAAAACCACAGATCTGCCAACATTGGAACAAATTTATGCGATGAAATCGCATACTACGAAAATACTTCACGTTCGAATACATTTAAATTCCCAATGTAACTAGCATATCCAAACTCCTATACGTCTATGTGAGCGAAGTTCTGGAACCGACCATATTACGGAAAGTAGGGCACCGAAAACCATGAATACATCATCATTTAAGCTAAATGTTGCGTATTAAAATTACTTCATCTAGAATTTATTAGATTTGGAATATAACTAGCATATTAAAGCTCAAGTCTATGTGGGGTAAATTATGGGGCTGAACATACTACAGACAATAGGGCACTGAAAACTGTGGTGGTTTATTAATACAATGAACCTTTCCAGTTTAGCTATGCCCTGCCCATCTCTAGCTAAACTCCACCCATACCACTCTCGAGTTGGGATCGATGGATTTCTGAACTACTAGACGATAAATTTCAAGAAAACTATACAGGTAAGCCGTGGAATATTTTGACACTAAATTGACTGGGTCCTGTTGCTGCCTATGGCAACAACAGCGGCCAGTCAAATTACTTTCAAAATATTCAACAGCATTTCTATTAAATAAGAAAAACATACAATTCGTACAACGTGTCAGATTATTAAGCATTTAAGATGGACTAAATCGAGTCAGTCATGACGTCATTATTATGACGTTATCCTACGCGTCACTTAATTAATTACGACGTCATATGACGTAATATGATGGATAGACAACGTGAAAAGGCCCATTAGCAAGTGGTATTAATTACCCTCGCTCCGTCAGAGGATGAGTGTATTGTATTCGGGTCTATGTGCGTTCGGGGTGGCAAGGGTCTGCAATCTATGATTGGCCTTGTTAAAATATGTGACCTATAAGTACGGGTGCTCTCTTAATACAAGTGGTCCATATTGTGTGGATCACGCATTAACAAGTGGTAGTAGCCCTGTAATGCTCAATTTACTCATACCAATTTCAATAGATGGATCCATTTCTAAGTATGCCATGCCTATTTCTAGCTAAGCTCCACCCCTTTTTTGCGTGCTGGAATCGATGTCTATACATACGCTGAATAATGAATTCCCAGACTTGCAATTTCAAGGTAACTATACAGGTAAGCTGATGACTATTTTGAAACTAATTTGACTGGGTCCAACGAAAACCATGAATCGGCCTAAATTTGAGCTTAAATTATTTCAGGGTAGATAGTTTTAAATCTCACTACTCCGTAAGCGTATGCCTATACCTATCTAAACATATGGGTGACATTCTGGGGCCGAACCCATTATGAGCGATATGCCAGGACATACCGACACCTATCTGAATGTGGTGAATGTGACCCAACCATATTATAATGGGGCCATACGGCGAATATGTAACTACCTACGATGAGATTACTTGATGGTAGAATTGTGCAAAAGCACTAGCTCATATTGAGTTATATACATCCATATATGAAAAAAATTATTACAAATCGAGAACTGACATTCTGATACCGAATATAGTAAATTGTTGGCATTTGAAAACTGTCCGTGGCTACTAAATTGAATATTACGAAATTACTACGTGGTAGAAAACTCAATATTCATTAGCGTGTCCATATCGCTATCTAACCATATCGGTGAAATTATGTGGCCAAACCTATTGTGACAGGTAATAGTAGGGCATTGAAAACCCGCAGATCTGCCAAAATTGAAACGAATTTACGCGATGAAATCGTATACTACGAAATTACTTCACGGTCGAATTTTTTTTAATTCCCAATATGACTATCGTATCCAAATCCCTCTACGTCTATGTGAGCGAATTTCTGGAGCCGACCATATTACATACATACAGTAGGGCACCTAAAAGCACGAAAACCCCAACATTTAAGCCAATTTTTGCCTAATAAAATTATTTCATCTAGAATTTGTTAGATTCGGAATATACCTAGTATATTAAGGCTCAAGTCTATGTAGGTGAAATTATGGGGCTAAACATACTGCAGACAAAAGGGCACTGAAAACTGTGAATCACCGGAGATTTAGCAAATTTTCGGTATGAAATTGTGCACTACGAAATTACTTCATGGTAAAAAAAATTTTAACCTCAATCCATTACTTCACTAGCGTATCTAACTACATGGTTGAAATTCTGTGGCCGAATTTCCTGTAGACGTTCTTAACTTAGCGCATGCATAGGCCTACACTTTCTGTATTCAACAATCTGCTACAATATTATTGACAGCAGTTTTGACTGGAAATTTGGAACATTGGTAGTCTATCAAGACTGCTACATAATTGCTTTGGCCCTTCATGGATTTATTCCCACGGATGGATTAAAGACAAAAGGATACTACTGATAATCACACATCCATTATTCATTCGTATCCCGCGAGTTCTCTTTCGATACGAGATCGAGAAATGTATCTCTTATGTAGGGGCCTATTGAGTAGCTATTGGCGTAGCGATTTCACGATCCACAGTGTTGCTTCTACAGTCCACTACGGAGATAGACTGGGTCCTGGTCTGTCTGGTATCCGAAGTCGAGTCTGTGTAACAGTCTAGTCGTTGTGATAACGTAAGAAGATGACCGGTCATTACATTAGAGGTGTAGTTTCGAAGAAGCCAAGCCTTTATTTTTAGATGGATCCATTATTGTTAGCGAACTCTGTCTACTTTTTCGCCCTCTATAATATTATTACGCATGTTTTTCTTTTGAAATTTACCACACACATAGTACGCCTCAAGACTGTCTGTAACAAGTCTGTAATTTTTACCCTGTCTCGAATGCAACAAATGTGAATCATACTATAATACAATACGGGAAAGGTTAAACAGACATGGTACATCATCGTCGTCCTCATAATTTATTAACCCTGTATTACCTAAATTGAATCAAGAATATAATAAAAACATTTGGTTATTGAGTGCCTATTTGCAGGCCAATAGATGACTGTTTTGAAGAGTTACTATTGGAATGACTGGCTCAATTATCGAGCCAGTCATTTCAATGGTGAATTTTCAAAAACGATCTCTTGACCTGCAAATTAACATCCTCAAGATCACTGTAGAGGCCGGTTTTAGCGGCCTCCTCATGAAAGGGTTAAAATACATTAAGAGAAGATGATAGGCTTACATGGGCAGTCGTTGTCGTTGCAATACTTAATACAGGTCTATGATAGCAACAAGTATGTGGGTAGGGTGGGGTGGGCTACCAGTCAAAGTATTAAAAAGATATTCATATAGTTGTCTTTATCTGAGATATTGAAATTTCGGTGTTAAACTTTCTAAAGGATTTTGTTGTAAAAACACACAATTGTGCCCAAGTAAGTCACATCTTAGTGGCGGTTGCTTGAAATGACTTCCATAGGTCTAGCGTTAGTCAATCAGTCACTGAATCCGGATGGTATATTAATACATTAATACCGTGCTAGTGTTGGTATCGATTGATCTCTGAGCTTCTTGACTATCAATTTCCAGAAAACTATACAGGTAAGGTGTTGACTATTTTGAAACCAATTTGTCTGGGTGCTGTTGCTGCTTGTGGCAGTAACATCGCCCAGTCAAATTAGTTTCAAAATATTCATCAGCATGTTTTGTAAATAGCAAAGACACACAATTCGTACAACGTGTCGGACTATTAAGCATTTAAGACTGACTAAATTGAGTCAGTCATGACGTCATGATTATGACGTCATCCTATACGTCACGTCGTTGATTATGACATCATATGACGTAAGATGATGGATAGACAACATGAAAATGCCAATTAGCAAGTGGTATTAATTATCCTCCCTCCGTCAGAGGACGAGTACATTGTATTCAGGGCAGCAATCTATGATTGGCCTTGTTAAAATATGTGACCTATAAATATGGGTGGTCTCTTAATGCAAGTGGTCCATATTGTGTGGGCCACGCATTTTCAGCGGTATTAGCCATGTAATGCTCAATTTGCTCATGACAATTTCAATAGAGAGATCCATTTCTAGGTATGCCACGCCTATTTCTAGCTAAACTCCACCCCGTTTTGCGTGTTGGAATCGATGTATATATACACGCTGAATAATGAATTCCCAGATTTCCAATTTCAAGGTAACTATACAGGTAAGCTGATGATTATT
Source organism: Chaetoderma sp. LZ-2023a (assembly GCA_034401795.1). Taxonomy (NCBI): domain Eukaryota; kingdom Metazoa; phylum Mollusca; class Caudofoveata; order Chaetodermatida; family Chaetodermatidae; genus Chaetoderma; species Chaetoderma sp. LZ-2023a. The sequence continues at coordinate 8,324,867 of CM067368.1, forward strand.
TTGAAACTAATTTGGCTGGGTGCTTTTAAAGGTGTGCTGCCTCTGGCCGCAACAACGCCAGATCAAATTAGTTTCAAAATATTCAACACGATGCTGATTAAACAGTAAAGACATACAATTTGTACACTTGCCGGACTATTCAATTTTCATGACTGAGCTCGATACGCCATTCATTTACACATTTTGGATTGTGACGTCAGCCTGTATATGAAGTAATTGATTATGACGTCATATCCTTCAGTTACAGATCGAACCCAGCCATTATCATAGAAAATGACTGTTGAATAAATAGCAAAGACATACAATTCGAACAGCGTCTAGTCAAATTAGTTTCAAAGTATTCAACAGCAAGTTGATTAAATAGTAAAGAAGTGCTATTCGCATACTTGACTGGCTATTCAATGTTCCTGGTGGAGCTAGATACGTCATTCATTACACATTTTGATTGTGAGGTCCAGCTACATCTGACCCAAATAATTATGACGTCATATACAGAAAAATCCATTATCATAGAGAATGTCCTATGTCTAATTGCCGTCCAAGAGACAATTGTGTTTTTTCTTTTGCAATTTACTACTGGAATTATAGGATCGGTTATCCAACCAGTCATTCCAGTGGTAAACTTTCAAAACAAGTTCTCCGGGGAGTAGCTAATGCAAATGGACATTTCTCACGATCACCGCAACAAGCCATTTGTGGTCAGTTTGATAGAGTGCTAAAGTGGACATATAAGAGACGCTGCGAGTGGGCGTGTACTTGAGTACTTTCAGCTGCAGAAGGAATGATAAACATGTTTTGCACGCAGTCCTCCAGAAAAAGACGCTTATTTAGAGTAGTTATTTGGAGTTCCGTTGGCTGTTTATTAAAATAATTAAGCGGTCATCGCCGCGCAAACTCTATTACAGTCGGACCAGAACAAATAAGAGAACTTAATTATGAGATATCCAGCAATCTAAAAATAGAGCCGTGTCTTCGCGCCGAGAATTATTAGATCTCGTATCGATGGAGATCTCGCGAGACATAGACCCACAATCCCCTGCGCGAAATGGCCGCGCCAATAGGCAATTCTAGGCAGCAAAAAATAGAAGTGTGCCCGCTGGAGCGGGCACGCAAAAACAGATTAATTATTTTAAGAATTTTGCTAATTCAACGCATAGCTATATAAGTTTTGAAACGTTTTCCCTTTTGAGAAGGCTGCAGGTAAGTTGAGGTAACTAATTTAACCGTGCCTACTCAAAACTTTGATAAAATGCATTTCTTGGTACATGGATGAAAAAACCCACGATGTCCGGCCTGTTAAAAATCCACAGATCCGGTGAGATTGTTGCCCTGGAACATCATGTGATGAGTTAGTTTGGAAATAATTGGCCAATTGCACGAATTCTGATATTGCATGAAAATAGGCCTTTTGTGACCTCTACCTGACTTCGGACTGTCAGAAGTTGAGGTTTTGTATCATCTACACTCTAATATGTCTTCGGTGAAAAAGGTGCACCTTTGAAAGTCCTGCCCCTACACACCAAATGTTAAAACACCTTTAGTACAAAGAACGAAATAACTTAACATGATTCAAAAACAAAATTTACTGGTACTGTTGAATATTTTGAACATAATGGACGTTTCCAGATTATCCATCCATCATGCGAGGTCATAATCAACTACGTGACGTGTAGGAGGACGTCATAATCAATGACGTCACGAATGGCGTAGATAAGTTCGTCACGAACTCTTAATTGATAACGGAATAATCGTTGTTGTACGACTAGTATGCCTTTACTATTTAATAAAGTTGATGTTGAATATTTTGAAACTAATTTGACTGGGCCCTGTTTCTGCCATATGCAGCAACAGCACCCAGTCAAATTAGTTTCAAAATATTGAACAGCTTACCTGTATAGTTTTCTGGAAATTGAGATTCATAGGATGCAGGGATCCCAACACGGACAAAGCGTGGGTGGAGCTTAGCTAGAGATGGGCGGGGCACAGCTAAAACTGGATTTCTCTATTAGATTGCAAGACATTGCTGCATACATTGTTTTGTTTTGGAAACACGATAAGTTATTTCTGAGCCGTACTGTAACTAAATGTATGGGGAGATAAGCCGTATATTCATATTATAACGCGCGCACGAATGGGGCATAGATACAACTGAACATATTTATTGGATGCGTATTATTTATTGACATTGGATGAAAAAGTCAATTACGTTAAATTCACTTGAACATGTTTTTGGTCGAGAAAACTGCTGAGTAGAAATGCTTCTTTAGCGGGCACAAAATAGAGCACAACAACCCGGACAGTCGAGACCAAATGGGGCTGAAAAAAAATAACAATAATATATATATATATATATATATATATATATATATATATATATATATATATATATATATATATATATATAGAGAGAGAGAGAGAGAGAGAGAGAGAGAGAGAGAGAGAGAGATCGATCAGGCATATATATATATATATATATATATATATATATATATATATATATATATATATATATATATATATATATATATATATATATATATATATATATATATATATATATATATATATATATATATATATATAGAGAGAGAGAGAGAGAGAGAGAGAGAGAGAGAGAGAGAGAGAGAGAGAGAGAGAGAGAGATCAGGCATATATATATATATATATATATATATATATATATATATATATATATATATATATATATATATATATATATATATATATATATATATATATATATATATATATATATATATATATATATATATATGCCTACGCTACTTACAAATGCAACAAACGCCGTATATATTTATGGAAGCGTCTGCTACATCCGAACATTCGTCAGCGGATAGGTCAGCGCAACATCTACCATCATCAGTCAAATCAAAGCCGGCAGGACAGGCTGAGAAAAATAATGTAATATATGTTAATATTACGCAATGTATATCAGGAACCTGGTATGCGCATGCTTAGATGGTGGCCGATCTATATCAATGGCTAGATGATACTGGTTCTACGTTCATGGTTACAAGGTACCGGTTCTATATCCATGGTTACAAGATACTGGGTATATGCCCACGGTTAAATACAAGATGCTGGTTTTATATGAATTGTTGCTAGATGTTGGTTCTATATCATCATCGTCATCGCCACCGCCACCTCCACCACCAGCCACCGTCACCACCAATAACAACAACGGAGAGGGACGTGCCTGTGAGTCATTCGTGTCTTGCGAAACTAGATCGAGAAAAGTGTATTCTCGACCGTAGACTCGCGATCATGTCACATGGCTGCCAGCCCATAGGGACCTATAGCGGCCAATATACTACACGGAATTTCCTGTAGTAGTACCAAAGATAATATATAGATATTATCTTTGATAGTACTATTAATAAACACATTGAATAACTGAACAACCGCTTTAAATAGCTCTGTAAATATATATTTAACGTCCGATCTTATGTCATTGTTACGAAGATTTGCACTCATGTATTTACTCGCAGACATGCATTTCTGGATAAACGTGATTTTAAAATGCTAGCGAACCCCGTATTAAAAAAGGTGACCGAAAATGGGCCGGCAATTACAGCTAGACCTATAAGTCTCACATACATTGCTTGTAAAATCCTAGAAGGCTAATTAGAGATAGTAGCCTACTTCACAGGAAGAAATACAAATTATTTAAAAAAAAAATCAATACGGGTTTATCCCAGGTAGAAGTACAACCTTACAGTTATTAACCGTGATAGACGAAAATGGACCCGAACATTAGATGATGGGGGGGGGGGGGGGTGCTGTTGGTGTGGTCTATTTTGATTTTTTAAAGGCTTTCTACAAAGTGCTCCATCAGACGTTAGGATACAATTTGGGTTTATATAACATATGTCCTAAAGTTAAGAAATGGATAGGAAACTTTCTTTCAGAACGCAAACAAAGGGTGGTTACTAATGAACGCACTTCAGACTATACAAATTGTGGGTGAACCAACCCCTGTTTTACTGCTACCAAGCCATAGATATAAACCCAAAACTATATCCAACAACCATAAATTAACCACGCTTATGTAAATAACACACTATATAATTGCAAGTGTATAGTAATCTGTCACTATATGCCAGCATAGCCTTCTCACAGGAAATATAATGTGATTGATTGATTGATTGATTGATTGATTATCTCCGGCATGGAGAGGGGCGTGTCTGTGAGTCTATTCTGCGTCAAGTGACGGTAAAGGTGCGCGTATGCGTAGACAGCTAGACTAAGATGTCGTATTCTGATCCAAACCACCATCTTCTTCCATTTTTGTTTAATATTCATGATAAAAAAAATCTTGTTCAGCTTCAACACTGTTACTGCGACTCTGGCTGTCATTTTTAATTTGTAACTACCGCCATATTGTAATCTGATTATAGGCCGTTCAGAAATGACAATTGTACACCTCAGACATATAATTGGGGTTGGCGAACTTGGGTATCCGAACGTATGCATTGTGTAAAATACTGTATCTATTCAATGACTCGTGGGTTGTTGACGCAACTTATGCACCACTTATGAATCACGCACGTGCGAACGTCAAAAATAGACACTGACCCTCCTTAACCCGTACCACTCTGATGCCAATATTCTATCAGTAATAGCAAAGAAACTGGTGAACATGTTCAACAGCATTTGTGGACGCTGTTGCTGTCATAGACAGCAACATCTTCCACCATATTTGTTGCGAAATGAACACTAGTTAACCTTTTAATTGAACTTGAAAATTAGATTTTTTTATTTCATAGTGGTAAGGGTCAAAACTGTTCGAATACGACTACTTACGTGTGTAACAACAACCATCATCATCGTCCATGGAAGCGCCTACTATATCCGAACATTCCACCTCTTTTATATTCGCACAGCAATTACCACCCGTTTGGTCAAAACCGTCCATACACGCTGAGGATAACATGATTGATATGAAGTTAATATGAAATGAAGCAGAATAGGTAAGGAACACGTGACGATATCTCCATGATTACAAGATGGCCGTCCTATATCAGTGGCTACAAAATTTTAGTTCTATATCCATGCACAGGCCTTTGAATTTCCGTCAAGCCATCCAACTAACACACGTGGCCTGTGATCCATGGTTACATGATGGCTGTTCAATATCAAATTAGGTTAGAATGATTTGTGTCTCAATGTGTTGTCTGATAAACTAGAAGCCCGCAGTAAAACTGTCAAATAATCTTCAGGTCATGACTCATTGGGCAAGTACATACATGGCTTGTCGAATGTAATGCTTCCAAAACAAGCACTTTATTTATTTCTCTACCACAGATCCAACTGCCTTTCCAATAAATTTCAAAATTTCTGTGATAGTCCCATCCATCCGCCACATACACATTGGCATTATATTCAACAATAACGGTCACTGGCAAAAACCACGCGGAAACTCTCATAGCAACGCCCAGCTCAAGCGTTCCATGCTCAAGGGACTTAAATATATCTTAGACCGCGAATGTCTCGAAATTGTGTAAAAAACCTTTATTAGGCCATCACTGTCTGGGATATGCAGATTCTGTTTGGGATATGCAGATTCTGTCTGGGATAAGTTAACTTACCACATGATGCTGTAGCCTAAATGTTAACAGACTAGAAGACGTACAAAAGGATGCGCTTATAGGACAATTGGCAGAGTGACACGGAGTGTACACTCCGAAGACTTGTATATAGAAACTGGGGTGGAAACACCCACAGAAAATCATAGACTAGCCCTGTTTTACAAAATTGTCAATGAGATGACGTGCGAAACATTGACTAATTATCTTTCTCCACTGCTACAAACACGTAATCCCTACACTGTCCGCTGTTCGAGTTCCTTCACCCGAGTTAGATGCCGGAGGGAACTTTATCGTGAGTCGTTTTTCCCAGCCTGGAACGTTATCGTGAGTCGTTTTTCCGGCCTAGAACGACCTTCCAGTACCTGCCATTATGTCTAATAATCTGCCGGAACTCATGAACAAACTAAAAACGCTTTTGAAAATGAGCTTTCCTCAAACCATATCTCTTCCCCATCCACACCAACAACCCTAACCACTCATCAACTTCTATGTAGTCGCACTGGCTTTAATGTAGAGATAAACGTCACAGTGTCCACCATTCTATGTCAATGCTTCAGTGACACCTGTCGGTTTAAATGATATAATAATTGCTATCCACCAGTCCTGTAAGTGACTATCGACATGATCATAAGCGTTAAGTGTGTGGATCCATGGTTTATTAGAGTGCGCCGTGCGGCTTGGAACCTCCGTCTTCAGCACTCAAGGTTTCTGTCAGGGTTACCTCACCTTTACCTCCTTTAGTCGCCTCTTACGACACGCAGAGGATACGGAAGGTGTATTCTAAGCCCCACCTACAGGGCAACTACCTTACTCTATCCCCTTCTACTTCTTCAAATCATGCTTTCTCGCCTCTGTCGAAGATTTCATTCTGTCATCCTTAAGCTACCTACAAAATTATTGTTGTCATTGATATCAGTGGCGATGATATCATGGTGATAATAATAATAATAATAATAATAATAATAATAATAATAATAATAATAATAATAATAATAATAAATATTGATATTACTGTTGATGATTTGGTCTTCTTCTTCTTCTTCTCCTTCTTCTTCTTCTTCTTCTTCTTCGTCCTCTTCTTCTTCTTCTTTTTTCTTCTTCCTCCTCCTCCTCCTCCCCTCCTCCTCCTCATCCTCCCCCTCCCCTCCTCATTCTTCTTCTTCTAATAACTGTTTTTAAAATATTTATTCCGCTTCTTGACTTATTTAATATATCATATGTGCACACAAATGGGAGACGCGGCCATAAGACATGTCTTATTGTGCTCCCACACAGACTAAATAAGCTATGTTTAAACTAAGTTATGCTAGAAGAGCGTAGTTTTAGCAATCTAAAAATATCGAAGATCTCGCTAGACACAAATGTAATTTTACAGGTAGACTGTTACACGGATTTCACTTAGTAGACCAGACGGGCCGAAGGAGGGTGGGTGTGTGTGTGTGTGACATTCCATTTCCATATTGGGACTGTAAACGGCAGCCATCTGTGTGTCAAAAATTGACATCATTGACATCTTGATTGGCAGTTGGGCATGAGAAATAGAATGAGATGCCATAATACTAGTATGTATGTATAATTAATGTATTCTGGGGCTGTAGTAGTAGAAACATCCTACAGCGGCAATCAGTGCTTCACTTTTGACCACTGTATCTTGTCCTCAGCCGAAATCGTTAGCTTCCTCAGGTCCATTCTTAATCTGAGTGTACCGAGTCCCGCTTTCTTGAGGTTACCTCGTAGCATGCTTAATCTGAGTGTACCGAGTCCCACTTTCTTGAGGTTACCTCGTAGCACGCTTAATAGATTTACGCAATGACGTCTTCCCCTGGCTTTGTAGTTGCTGGCTTCCAGTAAGGCGAATTCCAAGCTCTCTGTGCAGGTGTGTCTGTGGGCATCCTTAACACATGGCCAAACATGGGCCATCTTTGCTGGGATACCTATGGACAGCCCCGATATTATTATAACCTTGTATAGTGCATCGTTAGAAATTATGGTGTCTGGCCATCGGTGTCCAGTGATGGCGCAAAGGTATTTGCGGTGGCAGCCATCAAGTTTGGCTAGAGTTGCTTTTGGAGCTACACCGCTGTTACATTTATATATCATCAATGATAAAGCAAGGTTGTGTTTTATAAACATAGTCATTTTGTCAAGGGCATCTTTGATCTACAAATCCATATCTTCCATGAGGTCTGCAAAGCTATGCTCCCCATGATGTAGAGTTTTAGGAGACCAGCGATACAACCCATTGAACGCAGATTCACTGGGCCTGTACTGGACTGCCATCGAGCCAATACGTTATCAGGGGAAGGAAAGCGTGTTGGGCGAGATTAAATCCCAGACAGTCGCATGCTGGTAGTAGCGGCATGTAATTGTCCGCGATTTGATTTCACCCAACCATTTCCTTCTTTGGGCATGTACGAGAAGGGGTTCTCAATGGAAATACGATCTGAACAAATCATATGATATCGGAGAAAATCGCATCGTATGAGGGTGTCTTTTGCGATTTGCTGCGATAAGATTTCCTGCGAAAGTGCGAGTTTGTTGGATAAAATCTTGTCGTCTTGTCGCGATAACTCACAGACAAAATCGCACAATGTGAGGTGAGCCAATGATGTTTGGTTATCCATATAATTATCTGACCGAGACATACCTATATCTTCAACGCTTTTAGCCATAATAGCGATGGCGCTACATGCCACGAGAAACAGCAAAGTTATCTGAGCCATGGTTTGGATCTGCAAAAAAACATATAAAGGAGTTTAACGGGGATTTTCCTTGTGTGCGTTAATCACTCGTGTGTGAACAGCACCTCACAGCGCTCAAAATACTACTTGATATATTAATTAAACATTTTGATGGTCAATATATTTCAAGATATTTTAATTTTAGAAGACTATTTTTGTCAACTTACCACTGAAACTTTTTTCGCCTTTTTTCGCCGGGTTGCCCATTAACGGGGTAATGGTAAAGAAAATTAAGGGTTTTACTTTGCCAGTGTTTAGCTGCCGGCTGAGAGAAGACTTAAAAAAATGTACCACTAGAATGACTGGCTCTGTTACCGTTTCTAGCTCAACTCCGCCCACTTTGCAAACATTTAAATCCAATTTTTACACTTTGAATTGGGTTAATGAGACCAATGGTGGTGGCTGTGTCCTGTTAAGTAAAACGACGTAAAATCGTCTCCCATTACCCCCAAAGGAATGTACCCAGTCAGAAGAATATACACGTCACGACAATATAATTTCATTACACCAAATGAAATGTACTCAGTCAGAAGCATATACACACGTCACGATAATATAATTTCTGTTCGACATTAAATATAACCAAGGTTTAATGATGACAATCACGTCGATGCTGTTACCGCTGTTGCTGCTGCTGCTGTTTCTGCTGCTACGCCTGTTGCTGCTACTGGTGCTGCTGCTGACTGATTATCATGGTGATGAGGATGAAGACGATATCAATAATAATAATAATAATAATAATAATAATAATAATAACAATAATAATACATCAGTGTTACACTGACGGGATATTGGCAAACATCTTGGGGTTTTGCATTTCCAAATGCAAACCGAGCTTCGTATCAATATCACAATGATCTTGACCTCAAAAGTCTGAATGTGTGTGCTGTTCCTCCTTACTGAGGTAGGTATATGATGATACTTAGTTCCAAATAATTTGACCAATTCTGAAATAAAGGCCAGACGAGCTAAGGAGAAGCAAACGGCTAAGGTCTGCATGTTATACAAAGATTACAATGACGGTGACCTCTAACATCAATGTCACTGTACTTCAATAGGTGACCAAGTTAAATTCACATATGGTGAACTAATCCTGAAATATAAGGCAATATATTGAGCAAAACCAAGCATGTAGCCGAAAAGAATCGAGTTTTATATTAAGATCACAGTTAACTTGACCTTTGACGTCAAGAAGCGTGTGCTGCGTCTGCTTAATATATGTAACCATGTGTTCCAAGTTTAGTCACAATAGGCTGAACGAATCATTAGATATAAAACAATACAGTAGTATAACAAGGTCCTGGCAGCATTCACCTTTGACCTCAATAGCATTGTGTTCCATCCTGTTGATATATGTAATCATTTGTCAAAGTTGTGTACAAATAGGCTGAAGCCATGGCAAGATATACGTTGAGCTAAACACAAAACTTAACGGTAAAATAGTTATATATCAATGTGAACGAGGAACAAGTGTTCATTTAACATTTTCAAAATATGTGTTGCATTTATATAATATACTTGAGCTGCTGCACTGCCGCCTGTTACAGGACCGCCCGCTACAGGATGCGCTAAAATATATATGTGGTCAGTGTACAATCTACCGGAAATCGTCATTTACATGTTTACGATGTTTTCAATATTTCTGTCTGTTTATCCCTATGTGGTTGCTGATACTTTGGCATGATGTATGGATCGTCACCCGGTTGATTTCGTGCTCCATAGAGTGTTGTTGCATCCCAGTATCCATGCTCCAGTTCGTTCATATGCGTTGGTGCATTGATTCGTGTCCATGTATCATCACTTAATTAGCTTGGCACAACCCGGTGGTTAGGGTAGGTATTGGTCAGAATAAACCTAGCTACACCAATTCTATTAAGAGAACATCTATGATTTGCTCATCTGATTCATTGTGTTATAACTGGCTTCATGATGATCTGTCCAGCTCGTGTCCGACCCTCTTACATGGCAGTACGGCTGAGGTCGAGCAACAAATGGTTTCTTCTTGTGTTGTGCGGACTTTTGAGACCTTTGTTATGATTTCACCTTCGATGATGCGAATTCGTGATCTTGTGTTTGGACTTGAAACAGGACATAAATCAAGTGACATTTGTTGGCATTTAAAATGCTGAGATATATAGCCTTTACATATTCGTTAAATGAAAAACAAATCATAGCCACTGTACGATTTTCGTAGTAGTAACAACTCATAATTAAATAGTACTTTAGTGGTACACCTCAAAATTGAATGTGGTCGCAGTAGTAACGCCTCATAATTGAATATAGTAGTAGTAGTAGTAGTAGTAGTAGTAGTAGTAGTAGTAGTAGTAGTAGTAGTATTAGTAGTAGTAGTAGTAGTAGTAGTAGTAGTAGTAGTAGTAGTAGTAGTAGTAGTAGTAGTAGTAGTAGTAGTAGTAGTAGTAGTAGTAGTACCACCACCTCATAATTGAATATGGTCGTAGTAGTAACACCTCATAATTGAATATGTCCGTAGTAGCAATACCTCATAATTAAATAATTTCATTGTTCTACCATTCATATTTGTACATGTATGTCTTTTAATATGCTAAAGATTAAGATGCTGAAATTTGGAAGGGTAATTGATATGGGTATACATTATCAGTTGCTGTGAATGAGTTGTGTCAAATCATTGATGCCCCATTTTTTGTTCGTCCAATTTTTTCTATTGTGTGTGTCTTTTTATATTACCAATATGGTTGAGAGTGCTGTGAGAATAGATGCGTCAATAAGAGAGTTAGACGCCTTAATGGTTAAACTAAATTATCAAACTGGTGAGAATAAGCCTCATGTAGTAGTGTCAAGTCAAGCCCGTGGTAATGAAATTAACGATGATCTGGATGAGATTATAAAATTACTTCTACGAGTATTTGGTGATGGAGATGAACTACCCGTATTGCAACAGCGTTTTTACTCTTATATTCACGGTGTAGAGGATATAATTGATTGCTCGCTTAACCTTATTGCTTTGCATGACCGGATCATAAAGTAAGACGAGTCACTTTCTGCGAGTCCACATTGATAGGTCATTTTGCTAAATATTTTGTCTCATGAGGGATTTCGTAGTCGCCTTAATGTAGTATCCAGACTAAATTTGTTCGTGGTTTGTGATCGTGCTGTAGGTTGGGTCTGAAACCTGCTTATGAAGTCAACATTTAAGACAGCTGCTTGTATTGAAACCAGTTAGTTATGAATTTGTGTTCACATCACAGGAAAAGTTAGTCAATGAACATAAAAAATAAATCATCAAGTTACTCAAGGCAATGGAGAGGCATAGCAATAGTAATAAGGTATGGTCTCATGCAAAAGCTTGTGATTCTACAAGAATGTGTTGGCACTGTAATTCAGGTTATTTTTAATGGAACTGTCCTCTACTTGTGCACGTTGGGATCTACATCAGAACCCTCGTCGTTAAACTAGTGAAACCTGTTATGGCCAGTTACATGGCAGGTGCGAATTTAGTCTCATTTTTGCATAAAGCAATTGGAAATTGTCCTAAAGCTGTTGCGAAGCTCGGTGACGTAGATATTATGTATCTGTTGGACACAGGGGCCTAAGTTTCTACAACTGCAGAATCATTCACTTGTCAGGTAATAGCGATTTAGTTAATGTGATGGATTATATAAAGCTCTACGGAGCTAATGGCCTGGATATTCCTTGTTTGGGCTATGTAGAATTCGATTTGACTGTAAATGGAAAAAAGTTTAATGATATGGGTTTCATGATTGTGAAAGATCCTGTTAATCAACACATGCAGACGATAAAGCGATTAGTTTCAGGTGTAATTGGATCAAATATCTTTAGGAATATTAAACACTTAAATGTGAGTGATACATTTGATATTCAATGGAAGAAAATCTTAGCAATGTACGAAGAAGTGAGAACTATTACAACTCAATCTTCAGAGCCGAGTTGAAGACATCGTGCTCGGATCACCTCAAATAAGCCGTTACTGATTCCAGCATGGCCACTACTTGCTATAGTGTCATGTACAACCATCAACTACAAAGCATGCAGTGGTCATCAACGAAAACGAAACTATCCCATTACATAATGGACTTCGTCTAGGACTGACATGTGTAACTGTTGATAGTAATGGTAATATTCATGTGCAAGGTGGTAATTTTAGTGATAATGATATATATCTCCTAGCCAAGTTCCCTATTGGACATCTAATGGCAATGTTAATGTTGCTAAAGTAGGTGCTTGTGAGATTAAAGGTAGTACAATTATAAAACCTATTCAGTCAAAACCTCCTTTCCAAAATGGATGTTAATGATGCATTTAGGGATATACACTGGACCAAGTTGCAAGCACTTATTGACAAGCACGAGTATGTTTTCAGCAACTCTGAAGATGATATTGGTTATTGTGACTTGATAGAACATAAGATTAATGCAACTAACAATATACATGTTAAGTTCCTCACAGACGAATAACCCCCCCCCACCCCCCCACCCCCCCCCCCATATGTGGACAGAGGTTAGAAGTTATCTGACAGAAGAACTTAATACAGGAGTAATTCAAGAATCATCTAGCGCATATGCATCACCAGTGGCCCTAATGCATAAAAAGGATGGCCGGTTACATCTGTGTTGTGATTATAGAGCTCTTAATAATAAAACTCGTAGATGCCTACCCACTTCCTCGAATTGGAGGCACTGGATGTACTCAAATGAGCCATATATTTCTGTAGTTTGGATCTAATTCATGGATTTAACTAAATTTCTGTAGCCAAAAAACTGTGGAAAAAACATCATTTCGTGTTGGAACTAGTGCCCTTTTTTAGTACTGCTGTATGCCATTTGGTTTAACCAGAGCTCTTTGGTGACAGAATATTCATACCATATTGATATACTTAGACGAAATTCTTATATTTGGTTCAACTGTTGAAGAACCCGATATCGTTTTAACCAGACTAACAAATGCCAATATGAAAGTAAAGCCTGAATGGCCCATAACAAAAACAGAAACTGAATTAAGGGCTTTATTGGTTTGGCTGGCTATTACAGACGATTCATACCTGCATTTGCCATGATTGCAACACCAACGCACGCATTGTTGAAGGGCCCAAAGAAATGGAAATATGGTAAAAGGCACCCTCTTGGAATTGGAGCCTGGGATCACCATTGTGATAATGCTTTTGAACTACTCAAGCAGAAGCTAACAACAGCACTGGTTTTTAGGATATCTTGATTTTATTATGCCTTATATACTGGAAGTAGACACTAGCCACCGGGGCGTAGGTATTGTATTGTCTCAATATCAAGAACAGGGACGTGTTGATTTGAGATATGCGAGTCGATCTCTGCGAGACCATGAGCACTACATGGACAATTATATCAGTAGCCGAAGCTAGTAGCCTTAAAGTGGGCAGCAGTCGAAAAGTACAGAGAATTGTTACATGGTGCAGAATGTTTAGTTTACACAGACAGTGATCCTCTAAGTTGCATCCAGACCACCGCAAAGCTAGGTATGACTGAATTGCGATGGGTCTGTGGATTACCAGGGAAAATTGCCATGTCAGGTCCGAAAGGGGTATACATAATTACACAGCTTCCACAGATGTTTTAGATGGTTCGTCTTTAGAGTGTGTGATGCCTGAAGATTTGACTGGGAATGCTGCCCATACTAATGAAAATACTGATGTTCATACTGAGGGTGATGAGCCAGAAACCTTGGGATGTACTCCAGACAAAGTAGGGAAGCCAGACCCTTGTCCAGAGGAAACATGACTCTGAGGAGATCTAACCAAACTACAGCTGGCCAGCATTCTAACATTAAAAAGTTAGCGACATATTCAGTACAACATGAACTGTGTGGAAATGCTGTAAACCCTTCGATATTGGCAGATGTTAGTAAGTCGTTACTATTTCAAATGTTAGCCGGAGTTAAACCTGAAACGTAATTTGTATTTACTCATCTTAGTTTTATCATAATATTGTGTATCACTATATGTTCAGTCATTTTATTCTAACAATATATAGTTGGAAATTATATTGCCAAGACTGTGTTATTGTATGCCACTGTTTATGCCTATATGGTCAAGTGTTATGTTTGAACAGTATGTATAGTTGGTATTATATTGTTGAGACGACAATACTTAAGTAGGGGAGTGTGATCGAGGAACACGTGTTCATTTGAAATTTTCTAAATATGTGTACTGTATTGCTTTTATATAATTTAACTGAGCTGCTGTACTTCTGCCTGCTACAGACCCTCCATAGACATGATGCGCTACAATATATATATATATATATATATATATATATATATATATATATATATATATATATATATATATATATATATATATATATATATATATATATATATAAACAAAACTTAACGGTAAAAATAGTTATAGACCAATGTGAACGAGGAGCAAGTTCTCATTTAACATCTTCAAAATATGTGTTGTATTTATATAATATACTTGAGCTGCTGCACTGCTGCCTGTTACAGGACCGCCCACTACAGGATACGCTAAAATATATATGCGCTCAGTGTACAATCTACTGGAAATCATGTACGTGTTTTCGATGTTTTCAATGTTTCTGCCCATTTATTCCTATGTGGTTGCTGATACTTTGTCATGATGTATGGATCGTCACCCAGTTGATTTCATGCTCCATAGAGTGGTGTTGCATCCCAGTACCCACGATACAGTTCGTTCATATGCTTTGCTGTACTGATTCGTGTCCATTTGGTCAGAATAAACCTACCCACACCAACTCTATTAAGTGAACATCCATGATTTGCTCATCTGATTCGTTGTGTTGTAACTGGCCTCATGATGATCTGTTTAGCTCGTGCCCGACTATCTTACTCCAAGTTCTCAGTGACCTTCGACTCTGATCTCATGACCTCGCTAACATTGTGCTCCATTCACTTAATATAATGAAGTGTGCATCCCAGTTTAGTTGCAATATTCAGCCATGCCGAGATATAAGACGATATGTTGCGATAAACTCAAAGCTTAACCGTAAAAGGTAGAGCTTTATACCAAGGTCACAGTGACCTTGAACGTTGACCACAATATCAGTGTGCTCCATCCCCTTGATATAAGGAAGCATGTCGCCAAGCTTAGTCCCAATAGGGTGAAGCCATGCCGAGATCTTGAGTCAACCGCAAAATTTAACTATAAAAAGTAAAGTTTTATACCAAAGTCAAAGTGACCTTGACCGTTGACTTCAATATCATTGTGCTCCATTCCCTTCATATATGGAAGGGGGTTTCAAACTATAGTCCCAAGCGGGTGAAGACATGCCGAGATATTAGCTCAACCGAGATTGAACCCGAGAAACAGACAGACAGACAGACGGCGCAACTGAACACATTGATATACCAATTTTCGCCAATAATAATAATATGGAGACAAAATTGCTTCTAAGTGAACGGTAAAATATGTAAATGGATTATATCCACGATATGAATGTTTGTAATATTTTATTTGTATAATAAAAAAGTAAAAAATTGGAAAACTTAAAATTTGTGAAAAATATTTTGTACAATTTAAAAAAGAAAGATCTAACATACTTACTTGTGTGAGATACGTCAAGAGATGTGCTCATCTATCTCTTGAGCTCGCGTTGAATTATACCCCTATGTTTAGTTGATGACAAACATTGATAAGCAAGCCTTTCCTTCCTATTCACAGCAATTTGCCATGATTTTATCATATCTAATTGGATAGCTATGGCAAAGGAAATTGCGTTTTCGAAACTTTTCACTGCCTTTTTCGCATTTCCTAAATGACATAAAGTAGATTTTATCATATTTCATTATCGCGTTGAGGGAAAGGAAATTGTATTTTTTGAAAATTTTAATGAAATGGCATGCTTTCTCATATTCGCGAAATGCAGTAAAATAGATACATTTATTTTTTAAATATTGCCTTTCTACAATGGATGAATTCAATCTGTCACTGAAGTATATGACATCATAATCAATTACGTGAAATATAGGTTGACGTCACATTCATAACTGACAGACAATACTCCGTCATGAAGCTAACATAGTGCGTCATCTGTACGAATTGTATGGCTTTACCATTTAATACACACATTGTGTTGAATATTCTGAAATTAATTGGACTGTGCGCTGTTGTTGCCATATGCTGCCAACAGCGACACCCCCACAACCCCCCCCCCCTCCCACCCCACCCATTGGTTAATTTAGTTTCAAAATATTCAACAAGTTAGCTGAATAGTTACCATGAAATTGGCCAGCCATAGCTAACAGTGGATTCATCCAGTAAGCAGTATCTCTAATAAATCTGGCCACCAAAGGATTCAAAGGCCATTGTTGCCGCGTTGCTTTGCGAGCCTTTGATAAAATTCCAGAAATTTGTCAATAAGTAATAAAGAATTAATTAAAGGCATTCCCTGATACCTGGGCATATGCGAAGATAAAATGTAATTAAATCAAGTTATGCAAAGGTAAACTGATGATAGCAGCTTCATACATACACACAATCTAACTTGTTGCTGTGCACAGGATATTAAATATTAAAAGATTGATGGAAAATATAAAATTTAATTTAATATGACATCAATTCTGATTAATATTCCAAATTGCATGCCGTAGATTGTCTGTGTGAAAACGTCTCCATATTGTAAACATGTATCACCCTCGTCATTCTAGATGTATTCTTGCGTACGTGCGCGCGCGCGTGTGTGTGTGTGTGTGTGTGTGTGTGTGTGTGTGTGTGTGTGTGTGTGTGTGTGTGTGTGTGTGTGTGTGTGTGTGTGTGTGTGTGTGTGTGTGTGTGTGTGTGTGGTTGTGTGTGCGAGTGCCGACGGGTGGGCATACCGGCGGGCGTGTGGTGTGTGCGTTCGGTTGGGTGATTGCGTCCGTGCGTGAGTACGTGCGTGAATCTGTCATATCCGTGAAACAGTAACGCAGCCTCCGGTCCATAGAGATCAAGTACATTGGACAAACAGTGGCCATATGGCTGGTCGTTTATGGGATCAGAAGGCCATGTCCAGCTTTAAAGGGCACGACGCCCGTCAAAGATGAATCGTGCGCCATCAGGAAGTCGAAAACGGACATTCATTCTTAACACGAGGACGCTTACCACGACACTCGGCACGTTCTTCCTCTATTGAAATTGAATGTTGGCTGTTTAGAAAACTCGTGAAAGAGATAATAATCTCAAAATTATCCTTAAATATACATTCACCTTCATTGATAAGGAACTCCATCTGAACACCACATACACATATCGCTCTTTTCTTTTTATCACAACTGATGCTACTCAATCAATCTTTTCGGTTCAACCGTATGTCAGTATTTCTTTGGCCAGCCATATCCAAAGTAGCGTTGATGCCAAGAGCAGATGCTTGCTTCATTTTTACACACTTGCTAGCAATATCACAACCTTTTGCTACAGTCCTACGGATCAGCATATTCAGGCTCTCTGTCTGAGAATGGAGAGCACAAATCCAACCAGTCCTAAAAGGTGTCACAGGCTTTAGTATCCGGGTATCCCAGCTTGAGATACTAGCGAGCATGGGCACATCCTAGTCGAACATTTGTGACTACAGGTCACCCTGAAATTCACCTTTCCAGAGTATCCACCCATCATCTAACCTCGTATGACGTCATAATCATCTCAGCGCGTGTATGATGACGCCACAATCATTGCGTCACAAAGGGTTCCATATAGACAGTCACCAAATCTCAAATACTCCGACGCGTTGTATGAATTGTATGTCTTTATGATTCTTTGCTATTTAAGAAACATGCTGTTGAAAGTTTTCTTGAGATCGATAGTCATGGAGTTCAGAGATCGATCGATCCGAACACGAGCGAGGTGTGGGTGGAGCTTAGCTAGAGATGGGCGAGGCATAGCTAAGAATGGAAAGGTCCCTTGTCCATGACATAACAGATCGAGATACAACACTACATTGTGTGCACATATTTTTAGTGTGCCATGTGCGATAACTCAACCACGAGTCATAGACCTGGAGATTTTTTTTCAATCACATTAATTCTTGTTCGATTAATTGGTCACTGAGGTTTCGACTCTAGAATACATTTGTTCCTATCCTGGTGTGCTTTGCATACATGATATTGGCCAAGCCTTTCATCTGAGCCATGTAGAGGTGGGTAGGTTTTGCATATGCAGGGTGATCAACAGTATGGAACAAGGGGAGCATTCACTACCTGAAGCGGTAAACCACAATCCCCAATGTGCTCTGCTCGGAAAGCATACCTAATACGGTATAATGGTTTCAAATATTCAACCCAAGTCTTACGGTTACCAGTTCTACTGTGAGTGGTAGTAGCGTCCACTAGATCATCCATAATATACATCATCATTTTACACATCGACCATGGTAACATTCATTATTCAACAGAGTCGTGTGCATAACCTGGACGATTTATTGAGACATCCGGGTGTTTGCAGTAAGATAAACATAATGAATAATGATGTGAAAAGCTGAGGACGGGGTGCGAACATGTGCGTGGCCTGTCATCATGTGGATTGTAGTATTTGGATCATAAACAGTTTCTCACATATTTTGTAAATCAGTGCGTAGCCAATTTATTCCATATATGGCATGCGTGCGTGAAAGCCACCAGGTCTAATACCAGTGTGGTCCAGCTCTGGATAAAACGATTGCACTATTTATGTGGCTTTGATAGAGTGTAAATACTCAAATGTTTCAAACCAAATCCATGCTTTCAAACTACGTTGCTAAAGATAAAGCAGAATATATGGTGGCAGGTTGAGATGTGTCCTGATTATAGTGCTACAGATATTAGCTGGGGAATAAACAAATCCGCCTACCCAATGTGAGGCGGCACAACATTTTGTGCTATATATCAAATTAACGAACAAAGGTTCTCGTTTTTTAAAATATGAAAGATGTAGTATCCAAAATTCCAACTCGCACGACGATGCTAGAATGGAATACTGTTTAGAGACTACGGAAAACAAGACACTCGAAGGTAATGGTGGTGTTATCGGTCCAACTATGAGATGATCCGTCCTAGCTAGATGTTTTCTGGCCAGGCTAATTGTTTTAAAATTTTCGAATCAACATATCTTCAAACACTCCAGATAAAAGGCAAATAAATCAATATGTAATGGCGTTAAAACAGGCGAGATGGACTTCTCCAGTTTTAGCTATACCCATCTCTAGTTAAGCGCCGCCCACGCTTCGTCCTTGTTGAGATCACTCGATCCCTCAACACCCTGACTATCAATTTCCAGAAAACTATACAGGTAAGCTGTTGAATATTTTGAAACTAATTTGACTTGGCGCTGTTGCTGCCATGAACTAAATCGACTGGGTGCTGTTGCTGTCAAATTAGTTTCAAAATATTCAACAGCATGTTTATTAAACATTAAAGCCATACAACCTGACGGACTATTAAGCGTTTAAGACGGACTAAATCGAGTCATTCATGATGTAATGATTATACCGTCATCCTATACGTCATGTAGTTGATTATGACGTTATGTGATGGGTGGATAAACTGGAAAGGCCAATTCTAACATTTGTAAGATGGAGCTAATATTTGATGGCACATTCATTGATCCATTTAATTTGCTTAACCTTCCCATTAACGTGGTAAACTGTACTATTGGAGCAGCTGCACGGAAATACATCCCGGATGGCCTTCTGTCTGCACTCGATAAAGCAAATGCAATGGTTACAGAGTGTCTTGTCATTGCGAATAGACAGCATAATACAACAACAACAACACCAACAATAACACAACGACAACACCACCACCACCACTAACAACAACAACAACAACAACAACAACAACAACAACGACATGCTCATTGCTTCATATATGTATTTTATGTATTGTAAGTTATGTGAACGCGTTTTTATTGTTGTCTTTTTTTTTGTATATCGTTTTCGGTTTGCGATGGTCTATGATATATATATATATATATATATATATATATATATATATATATATATATATATATATATATATATATATATATATATATATATATATATATATATATATATATATATATATATATATATATATATATATATATATATCATAGACCATCGCAAACCGAAAACGATATACAAAAAAAAGACAACAATAAAAAGGTGCTGGACCCCTTATATATATATATATATATATATATAAGGGGTCCAGCACCTTATAGGCATTGCCTTGGATGGACTTCCTGTAGTATCTGTGTACATGCAAATAAATCATAAAATAAATAATATTGAACTTGAGCAAATGCCAGAAAAGAGCCTATATGACAAGCCCACGAAGTATCATAAATCAATGACAGAAATGAAAATGCTGCTGTCTGTAAATGTCAGGAACAAGATACCTCTTATGAGAAATCCATTTCCTCACTCAATCATATGCTATCATAATCAACTACGTGACGTGACGTCATGAAAGATTCGAAATAGTCCGCCTTAAATGAGTAATAGGCAGCAACAACACCCAGTCAAATTAGTTCCAAAATATTCACCAGGTTTCCCTGTATAGTTATTTTGGAAATTGATAGTCAAGAAGCTCAGGGATCGATCGATCCCAACATGAGCGCGGTGTGGGCGGAGCTAAACTCGGGATGGGCTGGGCATTGCTAAAACTTGACAACACATCTACACACCCTGATATATTAATGGACGATGGCGCTGTCGTTTCACGTACCAAATCACACTTTCTAAACTAGCTCTAATTCCGATAGATAACATTACACTCATTCTAATCAGCAGATGCAATCTCAATGAGAGCCGATAATAATGCGCCAATGAAACTGCGGTTTATTCATCAATCATATGACGTCATAACCAAACTACGTGATGTGTAGGATGGAGTCATTGATGCCGAAGTCATGAATGACATAGATAAGTTCGACACGAACGCTTAATTCATTAATCCATTTCCTCACTCAATAATATGACGTCATAATCAACTAAGTAACGTGTAGGCTGACGTCATAATCATGGCGTCATGAATGATTCGATATAGTCCGTCTTTAACACGTAATAGTCCGAAACGTTGTACGAATTTAATAAACATTCTGTTGAATATTTTGAAACTAATTTGACTGGGTTAGGCATCAACATCACCCAGTCAATTTAGTTTCAAAATATTCAACGTTTCCCTGTATAGTTTTCTGGAAATTGATAGTCAAGAAGTTCAAGGATCGATCGATCCCAACACGAGCGACATGTGGGAGGAGATTAACTAGGGATGTGCGGGGCATAGTTAAAACTGGAAGGTCCATTAATGACGGAATTGATTGTTAAGCTTTGTTGCACGAACTGTGTCTTTATTAGTTAATAAACATGTTGTTGAATATTTTGAAACTAATCTGACTGGGCGCTGTTGCTGTCTTAGGCAGCAACAGCAAGCAGTCAAATTAGTTTCAAAATATTCAACAGCCTACCTCGATAGGGTTCTTTTGTAATTGATAGTCAGGGAATGCATGGATCGATCGATCCCAACACGGGCAAAGTGTGGGTGAAGCTTAGCTAGCGATGGATGGGGCATAGGTAAAACTGGATTCCTTCATTTACCATGTTCAGCTTGATGGGATGATAATAAATTAGAAAGCTTTCCTGAAAAACAAGCGTAATCTTGCATGTTGTTATGCACTGAAATATTTAAGTAAATGGTATGGGGTGGGGGGGGGGCATTTACTAAACATTTTCTTCAAATTTGTCTCAAAACTAGACTTAAAACCTTAGGTAAATGCTATCTAGGATCGATATACTGAACATTTTCTTCAAATTAGTCTCAAAACTGGACTGAAAAACTTGGTTAATAGTATCTCGGGCCAATTTACTAAACTTTTTCTTCAGTTTTCTCAAAACAGGATTGAAAAATTAAGTAAATGGTAACTGAGGCCATCTACTAAACTGTTTCTGCAAAAGTTTCTCAAAACTAAACTGAAAAGTTTAAGTAAATGGTATCTGTGGGCCATTTACTAAACATTTTCTTCAAAATATTCTCAAAGCTGGACAGACAAACTTAAATAAATGGCCCATTTACTAAATATTTTCTTTACAATTTTCTCAAAACTGGACTGAAAACAAAAGTAAATGGTATCTGGGAGCCATTTATTAAACTTTTCATTCAAAATCTTTTCAAATTTGGATTTAAAAACGTACGTAAAGGTTATCTGGGGGCGTTATTACTTTTTCTCTTGGTGCCATATCACCAAACTTTAAAACATTGAATAAATTATTATGTCTCCCACAACTATAATAAAGACGGCGCTAGAGACGTAAGCTGAATACAACATTGTCTGGATCAGTCTGATGCTGATGGATGAATCGACTTTTAGCAATGATCCGACCATCTCTAGTTAACCCTTTAACACTCATATCCGCCAAAACAGCTTCCGCAGTGGTACTGAGAAATGTTCATTTGCAAACCAAGAGAAGACTATTTTTAAAGATTTACCACTGGAATGATTAGCTCGATAACCGAGCCGGTCATTCTAGTGGTAAATTTTCAAAAATAGTCTTCTCTTGGTCTGCAAATGTACATTTTCTATGAGAAAATTGAAATTTTCTTGAACAAATTCAACGGTTGAAGGGTTAATCTCCGCCCATGTGTTGCATCGTTTTATATACTTTGATCCCGGAATTGCCACAATTCCAATTTCAAGATAGATATACAGGCATGCTGTTGGATATTTTGAAACTAATTTGACTGGATGCTGTTGCTATTTATGGCAGCAACAGCGCTCAGTAAAATTAGTTTCACAATATTCAACAAGATGTTCATTAAATTATTAGACATACAATTCGTACAACTGAGACTTTTAAAAGTTCATGACGAACTTAGCGGCGTCATTCATTACGCGTTTTGATTGCAACACCAGCCTACATGTGACGTAATTGATTATGACATCATATACTTGAGCGACTGGATTGGATTCAACAATGGATGATTCTAGTTTTAACTATGCCCCATCCACCTCTAGCTAAGCTGCACCCACACTTATCCCGTATTATGATCGATTGATCCCTGAACTCCCTGACTATCAATTTCGAGAAAACTATACGGGTAAGCTGTTGAATATTTTGAAACTAATTTGTGTGGGTGCTGTTGCTGCAGTGTCCAGGAAAATTAATTTCAAAATGTTCAACAGCATGATTATTAAATAGTAAAGCCATACAATTCGGACAACAACGCTCAGTCTGAGCATCCTAAGCTCCTGCTGTGAGCAGCCTGAACTCCAGCTGTGAGCGTCCTAAGCTCCTGCTGTGAGCATCCTAAACTCCTGCTGTGAGCATCCTAAGCTTCTGCTGTGAGCATCCTAAGCTCCTGCTGTGAGCATCCTAAGCTCCTGCTGTAATCGTCCTAAGCTCCTGCTGTGAGCATCCTATGCTCCTGCTGTGAGCAGCCTAAACTCCAGCTGTGAGCATCCTAAACCCCAGCTGTGAACGTCCTAAGCTCCTGCTGTGAGCATCCTAAGCTCCTGCTGTGAGCATCCTAAGTTCCTGCTGTGAGCATCCTAAGCTTCTGCTGTGAGCGTCCTAAGCTCCTGCTGTGAGCATCCTAAGCTCCTGCTGTGAGCAGCCTAAGCTCCTGCTGTGAGCATCCTCTAGCTCCTGCTGTGAGCGTCCTAAGCTCCTGCTGTGACCATCCTAAGCTCGTGCTGTGCGCATCCTAAGCTCCTGCTGTGAGCATCCTAAACTCCTGCTGTGAGCATCCTGCCCTACTGCTGTGAGCATACTAAGCTCCTGCTGTGAGCGTCCTAAGCTCCTGCTGTGAGCATCCTAAGCTCCTGTTGTGAGCATCCTAAGCTCCTGCTGCGAGCATCCTAAGCTCCTGCTGTCAGCATCCTAAGCTCATGCTGTGAGCATCCTAAGCTTCTGCGGTGAGCATGCTAAGCTCCTGCAGTCAGCATCCTAAGCTCCTGCTGTGAACATCCTAAGCTTCTGCTGTGAGTATTCTAAGCTCCTGCTGTGAGCATCCTAAGCTCCTGCTGAGAGCATCCTAAGCTCCACCTGTGAGCATCCTAAGCTTCTGCTGTGAGCGTCCTAATCCAGATCATTGCTAGTTTCAAACATTAAGCAAAACCTTTCGTTTTTCGAGCGACAGGCTATCAACAAGTTACGTAGAAATCAGAATATTATTATAACACCAGCCGATAAGGGTTCAGCAACCGTCATTATGTCTAGAGAAAACTACATTCGCGAGGCTGAAAGGCAGTTAAATAACACCAAGCATTACAGAAGACTTGATGATTTAATTTGGTCTCAAAACCGACTAAATTTCATTGAAATACTTAATTCATTGCATACAGATAAGTACATCGATAAAAAAACAAAAACCCAGCTAAAGTATCTGCTAGGCGAGAATAATACACAAAATCGAACATCTTACATCTTGCCTAAAACCCATAAACCAATCAGCGCCTGGTTAGATCCATTGACACCACCTGGACGACCTATCATTTCAGACTGCGGCAGTGAGTCATATGGCACTTCAGAATATATTGATTACTATGTAAAGCCCATTGCTAATAGACACAAGAGCTTTCTCAAGAACACAGAACACTTTCTTTCAAAATTATCCAAATTGTCAGTTCTGAAGGATGCATATTTAGTTACATTTAGAACATGGATTCTATGTATATCAATATAGATATTGATGCTGGAGTCAATGCTGTTAAGAATTCTTTTGTCAAATTTCCTGATCCAGATCGACCAGATACGGAAATTCTAAAATTGTTAGAGCTAAGTCTTAAAAGAAACGATTTCCAATTCAATGGTGAAAATTACCTTCAAATCTCAGCCCAAATTTTGCCACGATTTATGTTGCAGAGTGGGAAGAGGAGGCACTGAAGACATCAACCAAAAAGCCTTTTCTTTACCTCAGATATCTAGATGATATCTTCATAATTTAGCAACATTCAGACGAAAACCTTTGGGAATTTTTTCGCATTTTAAATAACCAAGATACAGACATCAAGCTGAAAGCTACTATTAGTGGAACATCAGTTGACTTTTAAGATGTCACGATCTATAATGGTCAAACAGTGTTCCTTTCAATTGTAATTTAATATAGCTATGGCTGAATCCAGATTGCTGTCATTAGCAGCCCCACCACCTCGATTTGAGGGAAGCCAAGGAGATGATTTTGACACTTGGATGGAATGCTTTGAGACATGGTGCACCATTCACGCTCCCGATGAGAAGGACAAGTTGCAGTATTTTCCAACACTCTTAGGCAATGCTGCTTTCACCATCTATAGAGAGTTTGACAAGAAAACCAAGGAAACTAAATATGCTAAAGTTGTGGAGGCGTTTATGCAAGCGTATTCCTCACCAGCATTAGTGGAAGCTTTTCGCTCCCAATTATCATTAAGGAGTAGAGATAAAAACCAAAATTTAGCTGTATATGTCGGTGAATTAAAGCGATTGGTACGCCGCGCATACCCACAATATATAGGGTGTAAGGAAGCCCTAGATGATGTTGTATTGACACATTTTTAGTGGGTACCGGTAGGATTGGTGAAAAGGTACGCCATAAATACCCAAAGTTAGTGGATGAAGCACTGGAATCAGCTGCAAGGTTGGACTGTAGATGGGAGGCTGAGAAGAAGTTAGCTACAGTTCCGGTGAATACTATTCAAGAACAAAATGTAAAACACCAACCTACAGAAATAGGACATAGGTCAGAAATAGAGGATATGCGACATGAAATTGAAGAATTAAAAAACTGTGTTGCAAGTTTATCGGTGCAAAGAGCTCGAAGTGGAAGAACGTGGGGGAATTGCTTTAACTGCGGAATCCCAGGGCATTTTGCCTGGGACTGGTACAGAGCATGAAAGCCCCTATCTCGTGGGTCAGGACAGAGAGGACAGAGAGGTAGCTGTAGAGGATTTACATTTGGTTGGGGTTACCAAATGCCTTCGCCACCGTTGGCAGTCCAGCCTGAAAGTAGATAGTAAAAATGACTTATGGAAAATGGGTAGGAAAAGATTCGCATGCTCCCTAGTTGGAGAGCCTTTCCAAGAGTTTGCTCAGCATTATTGAAAAAGACACAGATATTACCTGCCAGGACAGAGGTCACAGTTAGTGCCAAATTGGAGGCAGAAAAATCATATGAGTTGGTTCCTGGTGGTTTTACAGGAGTCTTAGAGCCAGACGAGGTTTATTGGCAAGATAAAGGCCTTTTAATTGCCAGAACTGCAGGCACTGTTCAGATTGGACTCCCACTTGTGCGTATAGTAAATGTTACAGAATCTCCGGTGGAATTATATGAGGACACACCCCTTGGATTTTTTTCAATTGGAATTTTCTGGGCGGTTGTATGTGCTGTTAGAAATTTTCCACCATATCTCTATGGAAAGAAGTTCCAACTTTTAACTGCCCACAAGCCATTGTTGAATGTAAAAACTATCAGATCCGAGAAAGACCCTACTGGAAGACGTACCAGATGAGTTAGGGGACTATAATTTTGATATTGTCTACAGGAATGGTGAGGAGAATGCGAATGCGGATTACCTCTCCCGACTGCCAATACCTGTGCCTGAAGGAATAGAGGATATTATGTATGTTGCTGAGACAGGTGTTGTGTATTGTGATGAGAAAAGTCAAGCCATTAGTGTTGATGATGAACAGGATGCAGATGAGATTTTGCAGTGTGTTAAAAATGTCATGAAAATGAAATCTGATTGTATTGAAGAAAGCCATGATCTTGAGTGGAGTAAAGGGGAAGTCATGCGATTGTGGCGTCAGAAAGATAGTTTGATTGTTCAGGATGATATACAATATAGGAAGTTTGTAGCTAGAGACGGTAGAAGTTGCTTACAAACAGTTGTTCCAAAGAGCTTAATAGCATTCGTCATCAAGGAAAATCATTGTGGAATTGGTGGCGGACATTTTGGTGCAGAGAAAACGTTGGTGAAACTACAATGGAAATACTATTGGTATGGGATGTCGTCTGATGTGAAGCAATGGTGTCGCGCATGTGAGGAATGTGCAACAGGGAAATCATCTCCGTTAAAACCAAGAGCACCGTTAGTGCAGGAACAAGCTATCTATCTATTTGAAAAATTAGCGATGGATGTGGTTGGACCTCTGACCACAACTAATAATGGCAATCGTTTTATTTTAGTTGTGTCCGACTATTTCACAAAATGGCCGGAGGCATTCGCACTAAAAGACCATAAAGCAGAGACAGTTGCTAGAGTTCTGGTGAATGAAGTATTTTGCCGGTATGGAGTTCCAGCCAGGTTGCATTCAGATCAAGGCCGAGACTTCGAGTCAGAATTAATTAGTGAGTTGTGTAAGTTATTGGACATAACCAAGACACGAACAACGCCTTATCATCCTTATTCAGACGGATTGGTTGAAAGACTTAATCGCACTTTAGTTGAGATGCTAAGCATAGTGGGATAGCGATAATCAGAAGGATTGGGATGAACATCTCCCAAAGATGCTGCTGGCTTATCGATCAAGTGTTCATTCTTCAACTCAGTTTTCACCAAATTTGTTGATGTTTGGTCGGGAGGTACAGTTGCCAAGTGATATTGTGTTTGGTGGTGTAGAGGAACGGTTTCAGTCTACCAAGC
This sequence comes from Chaetoderma sp. LZ-2023a, assembly GCA_034401795.1. Lineage (NCBI taxonomy): Eukaryota > Metazoa > Mollusca > Caudofoveata > Chaetodermatida > Chaetodermatidae > Chaetoderma > Chaetoderma sp. LZ-2023a. Next base: position 8,352,778 of record CM067368.1, read on the forward strand.
AGTATGCCACTGAAACACAACAGATGCTTCAGCAAGCATATGAATCCGTACTCGAGAATACAAAGGCAGCTCAAAGAAGACAGAGGGATGGATATAATAATAAGATTAGAGGTGAGTACATTGCCATGTTGGCGATAAAGTCAGAGTGTAGAGTCCAGCTGTGAAACAGGCCCTATCAAGAAAACTTCATAAGTACTGGGATGGTCCATGGACAGTGATCAAGAAGATAACAGATGTTGTGTTTCGAGTGAAAAGAGACGGTGGGAGGAAAAAAATGTAGTTCACTACAACAGGCTGTGTAAGTGCAGTAGTTTTCCATTAGCTGATAAAGCTGGTGGGTTAAATGGGTACAGGTATATCGGTAGAACACCTGATGTCGAGTCATCAGTTTTAGAGGAGCAGGTAGATCCACCAGTTCCAGATGTTCTTCCTTGTGCGCCCCCACAAGGTGGTATTGCCTGGAGATATGAGTTAGGTGAATCTACAGGAACGGACGGTCATTCTGCTGATGAACCTTTGGACCATTCTAGTGATGAACCTTCAATGGGTGTTGGTTCTGATGACGCAGTGGCCCCGAATGACGTGGATGATGATTTACCGATGATTAACCCCATGGCTGGCAGCTGGAGAGCGCATACTACTCGATCAGGCAGAGCGACAACGAGACCAGTACGCTTGCAGGATTTTGTGGTCGAGTAGGCTAAGCAATGCATTAATGATGTATATTAGTATAAATATCGATACACACTAAAATGTTACTCAATAATTGTAATTGAACGTGTATATAAGTGTATAAAATATAAATAGTGTTTACTACAGTTCTGTAAATAAAGACAAAATGTATATATACCCTATGACTCTCTTCAGTGTAATATTCATATCGCTGTAGCATGGTTGCTATTAATATAATAGATCATAAGCATTTTTTTTAAAGGGGGGGGAGGAAATGTAAAGTGTTGGAACTTGTCAATAAACTGACCGGTTACAGTACTTTCGAAATCCAGGGGAGTTTTAGAATCTGCCTTTTATACTACACCAGTTTAGTTTGTAACCCGGGGGTAGCACCCACGCAGAGGGACGAAACTACAACTATAAGAAAGTTGGACGCGTGAATGAAGCTGGCCAGCAACCAAGAACAAGTGTACTTGGAACATAATCTGGTGAGTTTAAAGGTTACAAAAGTATTGTTTGAGCCAACAGACTCACATCAGCTGCTTCACAAAAAGTCTTTTCATCCTCCACACACATTTAAAGGTTTGATTAAATCGCAAATCATAAGATTCTTTCGAAACTCTAGCAACAGGCAAAATCTGAATAATGCATGCTCTGCCAATAGAACAGATTCCGACTTTCGATAGTGAAGAAGAAACGAGTTCGTTTCGCAAAATACGAGAAGGTCATTGGATTAGAACACTCCAAACAAAAGCACCATTTGGAACAAATGGAGATTCTGGAATGTCACAAAAGAACAAAATTATCCCATTTCATCTCATATACAATAGACGTAATGTTGAATTAGCGAAAACCATGAAAGATGAATATTCACAGTTGCAATCTAAATTAAAGGAACCAATCAAAGCATGACCAGTAATAGCTTACAATAGAAATCTAAACCTGAAAGATTTGCTAGTAAGATCAAAGTTAGACCTCATAGTTCCTGATAACAATGACAAGATTTCATCCCTCCCTTCATATTCTTAAATAAATCTAATTCCAAACAAAATCAATGGTGGGGCAACTTGAAATCATATCCGTAGGACATTTCATAATTGTGTGTTTGCGAAAGTATGTGTGCGTGCGTGCGTGCGTGCGTGCGTGCGTGCGTGCGTGCGTGCGTGCGTGCGTGCGTGCGTGCGTGCGTGCGTGCGTGCGTGCGTGCGTGCGTGCGTGCGTGCGTGCGTGCGTGCGGGCGGGCGGGCGGGCGGGCGGGCGGGCGGGCGGGCGGGCGGGCGGGCGGGCGTGCGTGCGTGCGTGCGGGCGTGCGTGCGTGCGTGCGTGCGTGCGTGCGTGCGTGCGTGCGTGCGTGCGTGCGTGCGTGCGTGCGTGCGTGCGTGCGTGCGTGCGTGCGTGCGTGCGTGCGTGCGTGCGTGCGTGCGTGCGTGCGGGTGTGTGTTCGTGCGTGCGTGCGTACGTGTGTTCGTACGTTCGTACGTGCGTGCGTATTTGCTTGCGTGGGTGTGCATGTATGTGTGTGTGTGTATGTGTGTGTGTGTGTGCGTGCGCGCGTGAGTGTGTGTGTGTGTGCATTTATTCGTGAGTACATTGGTGCGTGGCGCTCTGCGTGCAGGCATTCTTTCGTCTGTTCGTACATACGTTCGTGCATACGTTCATGAATGCAATATTGTGTGCATTCGTGCATGTATTATTGTGTGCATGTATTATTGCGTGCATTCGTGCATTCATTCGAGGTGTATGTGCATGTGCATGTGTGTGCACGCACGCACGCGTGTGCGTGCGTGTGTGTGCATTCATTTAATCCCAGACTTTACCTGCTGAAGCGACCTACTGATTAGTACACTTTACCCCAACTAATCTCAAGGGGGCGGGGGAGCGCCACTCTAAGTAAATCTAAACTTGGTCTCGATAGGACAAATTTAGGTAAAGAAGTTTTAAATTAGATTCCTGTGCCAATACGGTTTTTTTCAGTGTAAAAACAGACAGACATGCAGGCAGGCAGGCAGGCAGGCAGGCAGGCAGGCAGGCAGGCAGGCAGGCAGGCAGGCAGGCAGGCAGACCGTCAGCCAGCCAGCCAGCCAGCCAGCCAGCCAGCCAGCCAGCCAGCCAGCCAGCCAGCCAGCCAGCCAGCCAGCCAGCCAGCCAGCCAGCCAGCCAGGCAAGCAAGCAGGCAAGCAGGCAGGCAGGCAGGCAGGCAGGCAGGCAGGCAGCCACCAATACAATACTCTCTTCCGCTTATAGAGTAATAGAAATAATACAATGCCTGTGTACATAGAACTTACAAATGTATGCTGACTGTAAGGCTACGCATTTCTACTACAAACTCCTTGATTTAACAGTTTTTCTTTGCTTAATGGCGTGTCCCCATTACCTATCGCAGACAATCAAACATATATGTTATTAATAGCACGAATTAAGTTATCTCTTGACAATGACATGATTCACCACCGATGATTCTAATGCACCATTTATAACAAGCCACATACGCACAGGATGCTGTCGTAAAGTAAGGCGTTTGTTTGGTTGCCCTATATCGGATCCTTATTTTCCTGGGCACAGTCGCGCAATATCTATCTTTCTTTTCTTTCTCTCAGTCTATTAGAGGTAGCTACCGCAGTATGGTTGTTTTTGTAGTGGTGGCCATTTTTCTTATGTAACTATGCCTGTTTAGCTGTGGTCGGGTAACGGGAAGGACTAGCCAACCCGGAACCGGTAATACACACCCTGGGACGTGCAACGGCCGCCCTATTGATGGCTATACCCCAAGCACACACTAATAGCATAGAGAGCACTAACTAGTGTTGACCAAGGTCTGCCAGATAAACCTTTATCAAATGTGCAATATTTATTCTTGCTGCTTTGCAACGAATAATTGTGTTTTCTCTAGCGATGAGTAATGTTCTGGAGTACCTTAAACAATTCCATAACATTAGGGCAACTTTCTGCTACACATTTGCCCACCAAATTCAGAGAATGACCCATGTATAGTGCATACTCGGCGTGATGGCAAAACATGTATGGGGCTTTGTGTACCACAATATGTTCCCGACATATTACTTGCTTTGTCATAAAGCTGGTCATGTGATCTGCAATGTGTATTTTCTTCTGGAGAAAATTTAGAACGATCTTAGCTATTTCCTTGTCCGTGCGACTGAGCATGGGTAGGAACTTCAAGCACCGCCCAACTTGTCCATTTGGCAAGACAATGCGGATGGGGAAGCTCAGTTGGTCAGTATGAGACATGCCAACGGTAGAATATACAGAAATAGAAAAGTAATCATTTGTGATTGCAGACAAAACTGTGCGAGCCATCAGTTGAATAATCTCACAAACAAAATGTGATAAGTGTGCCGTGTGTACTCTACCCTTATCTGCATGCCCACAGATATGTGCTGCCAGGAAGCTGTCATAGAATCAAGCTCAGGGCCAAACCTAGGAATCAGGGGACCGTGTGCAAAGTGTCACCTGATGTCGTAGGCCACAACAGTCTTATACAGTACAGCTCGTGAATAAGTTGACTTATTTCAAACACATAAAAAGATACTGTTGAACTTTTGAACATATTTTGAGTGGAAAACATAGCTGCCTAAGACAGCAACGTCTTCGAATCCAATTATGCTCAAATTATTCAACAGAACATTTTCACATCGTGTTCAAAATCGTTTTCTTTTGGAAACACATTGACTATTTATGAGCTGCACTACAGGTGTGACATCTAGGCGTGTAACTTGAAGTTATACAGGGGCCACTAAATTAAGAAAAATAATGCGTGAATCACTTTTTGTGCGCCCTGGAAATGTGGGGACCTTGTGCAAATACACGTGTTGCACTGGCTTAGGTTCGGTCTTAAAGTGACTTTAAAGGATGAAGGTGTAGCGCAGATCGACCGCTCGGGTACGAACCGTCCCAGCTAGACTGGGTACGGGGCGCCTGGGCTGGGTACATTCCAAGCACGCCCCCTGGGTAGGACGATACGCGTGTGCAGAGCCGATTACGAGAGGAGCATAAAATAACTATGTCCATGAGCATGCGTGCGTGGGCGTCAGAGATTGCTTAACGACACGAGCTAGCGTTGGCCAGAAAAAGCATCTCATACAGTACCGAAGTGGTACTTGTAATCATTTTAGATTGCATCGTTCTCGCCGTTCTTGACCAGAATGAAGCGAGGATTCTATAACTCCTTACCATTTTAGAATTGGTTAAGAATTGGCCGAGTTATGGCTAAATTAGCCAGCTTATTCTATTTTCAAAATATTGAACCCCATAGGCTTAGCGCATGTATGCTCTCAGTGCGTGGGTACTATAGCGCATCACATGACCCGCTTCCCTGCCTCTGAAGATTGGCTGTGGCGTTCCATCCGCGATGTCACAGGCAGTATATAAGGGGTCGATAAATCAGATTCTCCAGCAGTCAGGTGGTGGTGAGGTGCCTGGTCTGAGAGGACGAAACGATATAGTACCGCTTGCTACAGCAGATACCGACAGCTGCTGCGGCGCCATTTGGTGTTCAGAATTCGTCATCTCTCGGGTACAAGCCACCACATCCCCAACTACCAGATTTTTTAGCTCCCAGAAGATATCATCGGGGGGTATTAAATAACTTAAAGTCATGCATCCCAAGCCACCACTTCCGCAAAGGGAACTTTTGTGCAGATGGGTCTTGTGGCCCCGATGTAGCTCATCGTCCAGTATGTGGGCCGAGTGGCGTGCTCTATGATGACTCGCCAGATCTGCCGTACCACTCAACCAGTGGTGAATTCATCCATAGCCCGTCAAGAACAAAAGGGCACTTTTCAACCTCCGCACCAGTATGGAACTTTTAGGCCACTCAGTTAAATTAATAACTTTTCATGTGGACTTGACTATCTACTAGCCATCTTCCTCCGCGAAGGATCGTCTTCACTTTTCTTGAGAATGAGCCATATCCATAGTGTGTGTGTGCAGTATTTTCCTCGCAGCTAACTTCCACATCGTGCCATCTCGCCTTCCAATTGTGTTACGCTTTCAACTATAGTGAATATGGGACTTCTTCCGTACCTATGACTGATAGGTACTCCGTCTTATTATATTATTATTATTGTATTACTTTTATGTAACAGGTACTGATGACTAATAGGTACCTCCCGGTCATTTAAGACCGCATTTTATAGTTTATTATTCTTATGTATATATTACCCTAAATTTTCGTGCTCGTAAGCACCGTAACGTCGAGTGACCTTCTATTTACTGTATTTTACAAAGTTAGTGATATGGCAGCAGCCATCCATGTTAAATTGCTTTGCTTATTTTAACAACTCTTGGACCGCAGTATCACTAGGTTACACTATACAGCAACAACCTCCGCACCACCTTGTTCCCACGCACAGCATCAATTTTTCACTGAGGTTGCGGTTCATGTTCTCATTGTGCGAACATGACATGCGGCCGACTAAACCTGGACTGTTCTAGCTCGATAGGATAGGTGTGTAGCAGTAGGGACGATTACTCGGTAGGAGACATTTTGTGTTAGTCTCTTTTTCGGAGTAGCGGATATGTAACACCGCATTCTGGGCAGATTGTATAAATTCCATTATGAGTAATTGTCTCTGTCTACGCTCCACCAGCCTTCGGGCTTATCAATTGTCTGGACTTCCTTCCGTCGCATTATTTAGAGTTAGCTCTGGAACTATTGGACCTTTTCATTTTTAGCAATGCCCCCCCCCCCCCCCGCCTAACTCTACCTAAGCTCCACCCACTCCTCGCTCGTGTTGGGATCGATCGATCCCTGAACTCTCTGACGATCAATTTCCAGAAACTATACAGGTAACCTATGGCAGCAACAGCGCCCAGAAAAAATAGTTTCAAAATATTCAACAGCATGTTTCTTAAATAGCAAAACATACAATTCGTACAGCGTGTCGACGTACTATTAAGCGTTAAAGACGGGATTAATCGAATCATGCATGACGTCATGATTATGACGTCGGCATACACGTCGCGTAGTTGATTATGGCATCATATGATTGAGTGAGGAAATGGATTCATGAATTGACGTAGACAAACAGATTTCATATTCGATGATGATGAGTGACTATATTCGGTGGCTGAGAAAAATAGAAGCCTCATTCATGTGAAATCGATGTTCTTCAACATTCTCCACTCTATCTTGCCTGTGGCGAGCACAGTAACCTCCTTTAGGTGCTTCTGTCCCTTTAGTGGTCCCAGATTACGTGATTAGGCCTGATCACAAAGCACTTAACAAGTTAGGGTTATGGTGTCCCATCGGTACCCGATACTTATGTGCGGCTAGTAGTGAAATTTGTAGGATTACGCCATAATTAAATACGTAATGAATGATGTACTTAAGTTCGTTACGAACGCTTAATTGATGACAGACCAAGCGTTATTGGACGAATTGTATGTCTTTACATTTTCATAAACATACTGTTGAATATTTTGAAACTAATTTGACTGGGCGCTGTTGCTGCTACTTATCTGTATAGTTTTCTAGAAATTACTATTCAGGGAGTTCAAGTATTGATTGCGTGTCGGTGGAGCCTAGCGAGAGATGGGCGGGGCATAGCTAAAACTGGATTCCTCCATTGTCTATCAGTGGTTCCCTGTTAGGTTCTTCTGGCCCTTTAGTGGTCCCAGATTATGTTATGTCTGCTCGCGCAGCGTTTAATAAGTTGAGGTTAAACAATCTACTCTGCACTGAAGCATGCCTTTGTATGGGAGGTGAAATGTGTGACAATGTTCAGCATACAATTGTCGAAGATGACTCTGACACGGATGAGTAACATTCTCTCATTTGCTCACGTGATAAATATGTCCTGCCAGCTTGTGTAGACATGCACTGCATGTCAGTTAAAAGTTTAATTTTGAAAAATGTAGAAAACATGGGCATTGTTGTAGCTAAGGTATTGCTAGTCACAAGAAGACCTAAGTGCCCCAGTATGTACAAAGCAACATACGGGTGTCTTAAACGAGGTTGATTATGTATAAATCTGCGATATACGATCACTCCTTTCCATTTTGGTTAAAATTGTATTGATATAACATGCGCTTAAGTTTGTGAAAAATTTACCATTGTGAAAATTGTTTGAGAGCTACATTCAACACCTATTGTAAATGGGCTTCTCACGGGTTAGTGATACCACAATTTTCTTGTACAACACGGCTCAGAATATACCCAAGACATCGGTCTAGCATAATATAGAGACAAACCTTCTGAATACTGGGTGTGCTACGAAACCATTCTTCTAGACCCCTTTTGAAAATTGGCTCCCGGACTATTAAGGCGTCCCATCGGTAACCGATACTTATTTATGGCTAGTAGTGAAATCGTTAATGCTTTCTGCGTGGGCGTAATCTACGGAGCCCAGTAAGGAATATGTACAAAAAGAAAGATTTCTAGATTATTTCGTGCGCACGAAATATTATTTCTTGCACACGATATACTGGTTTGTGCGCCCGATATACTATTTAGTGCGCGCGATATACTAGTATTTCGTGCACACGAAATAATCTAGAAATTGTGTTGTATCTGTTCCTTACGCGGCTCCGTAGTAATCTCTGACATTCGAAGAACATGTACACACATTGATCATGCCATACCCGCACAGACAGTTAAACACCCGTTATTTCAATTATTGCAGACCGGAAACATTTTTGCTGAAAACACATGCATGCACTATCGTGACTATCTTATCTCAGCCAGACAGTATGCCGGAGCATTACAAAGTCAGAAATGTGATCGATCGCTATATATAGACATGAATGTCACCTGGTTATTACATCACTTCTTATGATAGTTATTATCTCAACTGACCCTATCAGCAACGACCTGGAAAAGGCTCTGAGCGATATTCTATACGCAAGGTGACCATGGCCGGATTAGTGGTTTCGTAGACCCTAGGGGCATGTTAACCAAAGGTGATAGCCAAACTAGAAAGAGGATCTGGGTGCCCCCCCCCCCCCCAGAAAATGTAGAAATCTAGATGCTATCAGACATGCCGTCATTTTTTAATATATAACTGCCCTCAGAGGCAATCTCATGCATTTCTGAACATTATTGACGTAAATATAGACATTCAGTTTGGCGTCAGTGGCGTCAGTGGCGTCAGTGGCGTCAGTGAGGTGTAAATCTGTTTTATTTTGGTCACATTTCGTGGGTTCCCCTTAACTGTCGTAGGACCCCCTACAATTTGTAGGCACTATGGACAGTGTCTGGTGTGCCCAATGGCACTGATTGTGACAATGACCATAACAGAGCTGATGGCCACGCTCTCCGGAACCATCGTCTTTGACCTAAGGTTGCGCGTTTTGCATAGTATCAAACAGTGGATGATGCCAATTTTTAAACCGGTTTGAATCGTAGATCGGTTTTGTGGGATGGGGTGGGGCCACGGAGTGTGTACAATTATAGTATGTAATAATTTTCGATAAATATATAGCAAATATACATGACGGGAACGTTTGGCACAAAATACACGCTTAGAAGTTTTAATTTCTTTATACGCATCAGGAGTAAATCAAATACTGTTTCTCTATGTCATATATGAAACCAGTATTTCATTCATTATTTGTATTTATTAGAAAATTAAAATACCCATGGCTGGACATGACGAGTAATACGTTAAGACATTCATTCACGAACGATGATCTTGATACAGAAAGTAAAATAGTGTAGCGCCGTGCATATGTAGACTATGATTTACAAAGATTTATAAAATGCACTGAAATTTGACTGAAAGTTGCTGGTGGCTCAGCCCCATCAATTTTAAATCGAATTGTTTTCAAAATATTCAGAATGGCAAATGCAAGCCACCAGCCAATAATTTCAGTGAGCAAAAACCCTTGACATTCTGATTATTTTGAAAACAATTCGATTGAAAATTGATGGGGCTGAGCCACCAACAACCTTTAGTCAAATTGTTTTCAAAATATTTAGCCGGTCCAGAGATAATAACCCTTAGAATATATGGTCTGCAAAACTCAACAGTCAGATGCTTATAGGAGGTCATTTTTTCACAATAAACCACAAATACAATGCCGCAATCGGCTAAAGAGTAAGCATTTGGTATGATAAGAAATTGGCTATCAACTAACCATGAACAGAGACGAGGGATACCGTATACCAGCAGTCTACCAGTCCATGCTGTCACGTGACCCCACAAGAACTGACCAGAGTGACGTTGCCAGCGACAGTCAGTTAGTGCTGTAGAAGTGACCGAGATGGTCACGAAAGCTACTCTCAAACAATTTCTACATCCCGGAGAGGTAACTAATTTTTCCTTATTATCTTAAAACAGTTTGCGCAGAGGTAGTTGCTCTCCTTAGTGAGCGATAACTTTGAGTCAAATTGTTTGAATTTTTTTCAAAAGACGCATAAATTAGTAACAAGTAAACCATTAAGCCAGTTTTTCATGTGAGCTCTTCTGCTCGCGTGCTCTCGCACGCTTTTCTGCTCTCGGGTTTGTTTATTTCCATGCGGCCAAGTTTACCGGCGAATCCGGCTGTTTTCCTAGTGAAGGCAAGAGAATTTCAGGCTCTAGTTCTGCATACCTTTGATCAATTTTTGCTTTCCTACACACTACATGTTCATGTCGCAAAAGCGAAAAGGACAGGTCCTGAAGCAGAGCTGTCAAAAACAGGAGTTTTAATAAAGAAAAAACCATGTTGTCAGTTTTTCTATGAACCTTTATAGTGTTAATTAAATTTTTCAAAATAGCGGCCATTAATGGAGCCTTCCATTTTTAGCCATGCCCCGCCCATCACTAGCTAAGCTCCACCCACACATCGCCGTGTTGTGATTGATCGATCCCCAAATGCCCTAGCTATCAATTTCCTGAAAACTATACAGGGAAGCTGTTGAATATTTTGTAACTAATTTGACTGGGTGCTGTTGCTGCCTATGGCAGCAACAGCGCCCAATCAAATTAGTTTCAAAAAATTCAACATAATATTTATTAAATAGTAAAAGCAAACAATTTGTACAACAACGCATAGACCGTCTTCAAATATGCGTTCCTGGCGTATTATCGACGTCATTCATGAGGTCATTCATTATGATGTCATTCTACACATCGCACAGTTCCTTATGACGTCATATGATGTCACCCATCATGACGTACTCTGGAAAAGTGAATTATCTCTTTATCGATATTTCTATACGTAAACATGGTATACACTTGATTTCAAAGAAAGTAGAGTATATTCTCACGGCCAATGCAGTGTTATCATTGTCACATCACATCTGTTTCGCCTGATAAGTTTGGAGGGTTGCATAATCAGCGACCTTGAAATATATTTGAAAGTCACGAGGTCATTATTTCATGACACATTATAGAGCACTTACATGCCATGTGGCTTGTGGGGGCTGCACGCCGGCAGTTCTTTGAGGCGGATGGTCTTATGAACGTGGTCTTATGACCGCACGTCTTAAGGAACCACCATCTTGTGGTCCAGATGTCAGTTATGAATACGCTTGTTTGGGGGATATGAACCTAAAATGTTAACTAGATGACACTGCTATGCTTGGAAATAACAGTTACCAAAGCAAGATCAGTAATGTACAGTTTCATTAATGCCATCATCAATTAAGGTCAGTTTTGTGTTAGAACATCTTTCATTAACTTCCTCACAATTACACACTTCAGTGCACACCAAATTGTTACTTTAACGCGAACATTGTCCTGAACATTTGTTTGTCTATTCAAAATTAGGCGCCTCACAGTTACACCTGCTTGTCATCTTGGTGTTGCCATCCACGTTTCACAGGGACATGATACGACGTATCCAAGACTAGATCATGTTGGCAGATGTTAGCTTGCAAATGAGCGCATCGTATATGTTCTGTCCATTCACCTGGGGTAGGTGGCAGTTTATTTACACATTGATCGACCTGTATCTGTTTAAAGAGAAACCATCTTAGGTCCATTGCTTGTGCTGCCGTTGTGTTTCCAGCTTCTACAACATGCAGAATCATAACGGTATCTACCTCCGCTTGTGTGTCGGCACCTATACTGTTTTGGCAGGCACACTTTCTCATTGCACTCTTATTTATTACTGGCCACATATTCACGACAGTCGTTGTCTTTATGATCTATTGAGTTAGGTATAAGTTCGGAGAGTCCTTAGTTTCATTGCTCCCGAGAAACATTGTTTGGTCCGTGATGCTAGTTGAGTCTTCACTTAAATAGAATTTGATTTGATTTTTTGTTTTTCCTCTGCGCCGAACCCTTAGACGTTCCTTGAATGATGATACTTTAGTGTAGTTATCAAATATAACACACACTTGGCCACAACCTTGAATTTTCGCATCGACAAGTCTAAAATAAGCGGCACTAAGGTCTTTGCAATTTTCAAAGATCTTGACAGCCATCAACTCTATCAATACAGCCATGCCATCAAATTTGAGAGCTTTTATCATCACCAGGGTCAGTAAATGCCAACACAATGCCGTCATCAGTTTGTATAAGATCTTTCAGAAGGTGTATTAGCTTGCTTTTGTCATTTGTAGGATGAACATATACATCTAGTTCTATTAGCACTCCGATTACATCTTCTAAATCAACATCGTAACGGGATGACTGAACAATAGTCAACAGTCGAACAAACAGTGATGGATTGGCCTTTAATATCACAACTTTAGATCCAGCATTCAGTTTAACGTCGATTGCAGCTCCATTCCATGACAGGACTTTGATCTTTGCCATCTGATCCCACAAATTGCATTTTGCGACTAGACGCTCTCCCAGACATTTTCTATAAGCTATCATGCCCACCTGTTCTGTAGACTGAAGACTATTTTTAATGTTTTGTGCCTTTATCAGTGTCTATATGGGAAGACTTTTGAAAAGGTTAAATAATGCTAATACTGACTTTAGTTGCACAATAGCCCATTCCCGACTAGCAACCATATCATTTGAAAGGTAATTGTACCGTGTTGTCGATGCTCTGCTATCTGAAACTGTTATACTCTGTTCAGTCTCTGCGTCACAGTTCAGAAGCAGTAAGACAAATGAAGTTGTTGAATTTTAGTTAATGCTAGAGATACGTCCTTGGTGTGTTGTAGATTTGGTAAGATGCCCCATCACGTGCTCTATCCTAATACGAGTAAGTGAAACAGTATTACTTGTATTCATACTGCAGTTTCCATTGACAACATCCTGCCAAATTTCTGGATCAGCGTTTCCTTCATGATCTCATCTGTCATAGGCAAAAAAGTAAACAAACAGTTTCTCAAGTGTTGACAAGAAGAGGAACCAGTTACCTTCACGTACATCGGATCCTTGTCATGAGTTGCATATTCTGTTAGTAAAAATCAAGTCATGTAATTTGGAACAACTGCCAAGAATAATTGGTATGCTTATTGAACATCTTGTTTAGTCATGCACACGTCATGGAGCTCATCTGCCCATGCCTTCATGGAATTGTGTATTTCAGAGTGATAATGCATGAGTGTTTCTAACCAGAGATCAAACAGTACTTGAAGTGTTATTATGTCAGCACGAACATCCCTATTGTAATGGCTTCCATTAATAATGTGAGTTACTGTAACACTGCTGCAGAGATCGACCTCTTGCCATACATGATCAACACACTACCTTCGATTGTTCGGATCTGCCTGAATATCTACGCGTCCTTGTACTTATTCAACACTTTCTTAGATACGCCCATATCTAATGTTACTCCAAGACATTTTCTCTTCAGGATAACAGACTGCTTATTTCTGTCAGTTGGATCAATGCTGCTGTTAATGTAGTCCATTTATGAACTGGATATTTAATAATTGGAAGGACAAAGGCTGAGTCTCAGATTTTAGGCAGACCAAAGAGAAATTGATCGTTCTTATCCAACTCGTCGGAATTCATGTCTGTCTCACTACGTGGTAATATTTGTCTTTTGGGAATAAATATCTCGGGAGCTGAAGTTATGTGGTATTTTTAACAAACTTCAGGAAAATCAGTTCTCAGATTTGGAATAACTTCTGTAATGAAGCGAGCCACCAACCCGGCGATGTTATTATTTTGCGATGTATTCTAAGCTTCATCATACAACCCGATCTTGTAATTGACATACTGTGGACTCGTTCTGGATTTTGAATTGCCTTCAAGTGTGCATTAACAAGTTGGATAACAGTTTGAGGATCATCTACCAATCCTTGAGAAGCACAGTTCAGGTTGTTGATTTGTAATGCTTTAGCCACAGTTTCCCTTTTGACCTGATGCCTGGTATACTCCAAGAAATACAAATTATGGAAAGAAAATTGGCCAACATTTACATTTAGTATAAATCACGATTAGGATCGCACGGTATTCGATTAATAAGGCTTGCTTTCATTTCCAAAAATACAATTTTAAAATTTTTGTTTTCGAGTATCTGGTGTGAATATGTACCTTTAAAGCTGCTATGTCACAGCATTTCATTATTATAAATCAGTCTCTAGGCTATATACATAATCTCATTGTGTCAGAAAAAGTTCATATTTGCACAATGCTGCCAATAAAACGATGTAATTCTACCGTTAGCGAGATCGTCAAATAGCGCATTTTCACAGCAATTACTGATCTTATCCATCTAGTTTATATTGTATTCAGTGGCCATCTCATAAATATTCATACAGGGAAATCTCTTATCACGTGACATATATTTGTTTCGCTTTCGGTTTCAACTGGCGTCAATCAGCTATTGTTATGAGATGTAGGCATCATCAGTAAATACTATCAACGACTAAATTAAATGATAGGCTAGACTAAAATAGGTGAATTAGTTGTAAACTGGCCAACACTACTAGTAACGCGCGCCGCGTGGTCGATTGCATGAGTGACAGATTGGGCTGCATCGGTGATGGACTGATGGGTTGCATGAGTGACAAATCGGATGACAAACTGACTGCATGCGTGACAGGTTGGACTGCATGGGTGATGGACTGATGGGTGGGATGTACGAGGGACAGATCGGATGACTGCATGATTGACGGACTGACAGATAGGGAAACAGACCGAACGACGGACTGCATGAGTGACAGATCGGATGACCAACTGCATAAGTGATGGACTGACAGACTGGATGAATGACAGCTCGGGTAGCTGTATGAGTGATGGGCTGACTGACAGGCCGACAGACGAACTTACTGACCGATGAATGAGTGACAGATCAGATGACCAACTGCATGAGTGACGGACTGACAGACTGGATGAATGACAGCTCGGATAGCGGTATGAGTGACGGACTGATGGACAGGCCGACCGACTGACTGACCGACCAACCTACTGCATCAGTGACAGATCAGATGACCCACTGGGTAAGTGATGGACAGACCAACCAACTGACTGAATGAGCGACCAAACAATTGGCCGACTTACCGCATGAGTGACAGAGCAGATGACTGACCGACTGCGTGAGTGACAGATCGGCTGACCAACTGCATGAGTGATGAACTGCATGTATGACAGATTGGTTGAATGATGAAATAACGGACGTAATGACTGGTCGATCGACCGACTGACCGACAGCATGAGTGACAGATCGGATGACTGACTGCATGCGTGATGGACAGATTGGATGACTACTTGAGTGACAGACTGACAGACAGGCCGAACGACCGATTGCATGAGTGACAGATCAGATGACCAACTGTATGGGTGATGGACTGATAGACCGCATGAGTGACAGCTCGGACAGCTGTATGAGTGATGGACTGACAGACAGGTCGACTGACCGACTGACTGCATGAGTGATAGTTCAGATGAATGGCTGACTGCATGAGTGAAAGATCAGATGACAGACTGCATGAGTGACAGACTGACAGACTGCATGAGTCACAGATCTGATGACTGCATGAGTGACAGACTGGTGGACAGCCTGACGGACTGACAGACCGACCGAACGACCGACTGACTGTATGCGTGACAGTGCAGATGACCAACTGACTGCATGCGTGACAGATCTGTTGAATGACGGACATGACAAATGGCCGACTCACCGATCGACTGATAGACTGACTGCGTGAGGGACAGATCGAATGACTGACCGACTGCATGGGTGACAGATCGGATTAGCGACTGCATGACTGACAGGCTGATGGGCCGCATGAGTTATAGACTGCAAAAGTGACATATCGGTTGAATGATGGATGGACTGACGGCCATAATGACCGACCGCTTGACCGACAACATGAGTGACAGATCGGATGACTGAACGACTGCAAGAGTGACAGATCGTATGACTGACGACTGCATGAGTGATGGACTGACGGGATGCATGCGTGACAGAGCTGATGACTGCATGAGTGACCGACTGACAGACAGGCCGACAGACATAACGACTGACTGCATGAGTGACAGATTGGATGACCAATTACATGAGTGATAGATCAGATGATTGATTGGATGAGTGATGGACCGAACGACTGTATGAGTGAGAGATCTGATGACTGCATGTGTGATGGACTAATGGACAGGCTGACAGGCCAACCAACCGACTGCATGAGTGACAGATCGGATGACTAACTGCATGAGCAACAGACTGACAGACCGCATGAGTGATAGCTCGGATGGCTCTATGAGTGATGGACTGACGTACAGGCCGACTGATCGACCGACTACATGATCGATAGTTCGGATGAACGACTGACTGCATGAGTGAAAGATCAGATGACTGACAGCATGAGTGACAGTGCAGATGAGGGACTGCATGAGTGACAGATGTGTTGAATGACGGACATGACGAATGGCTGACTGACCAACTGAATGCATGTGGGACAGATCGAATGACCGACCGACTGCATGAGTGACAGGTCGGATGAGCGACCGCAGGACTGTCAGACTAACAGACTGCATGAGTGACAGATTGGATGCCTAAGTGACAGACTGACGGACAGGCGGATTGACCGATTACATGAGTGACAGATCGGACCGACTGACCCAATGCTCGAGTGACAGATCGGCTGACTGCATGCTTGACGGACTGACTGATCACATGAGCGAGCGAGCGAGCGACATACCAACCATATGAGTGACCAACTGCATGACTGATCATTTGGATGACTGCATGAGTGACAGATCGGAGGACTGCATGAGTGACGGACTGATGGACAGGCTGATGAACCAAACCACCCACCCACCGACTGACAAACCCACTAACCGACCAACTGAGCAACCAACCGACTGACCGACCGACGAACTACATGAGTGACAGACTGCTTGAATGACAGATCGGATGACTGCATGATTGACATATCAGATGACTGCATGAGTGACAGATAGGATGACTGCATGAGTAACAGACTGACTGACTACATGAGTGACAGATCGGATGACTGCATGAGTGACAGATAGGATGACTGCATGAGTAGCAGACTGATGGACTGCATAAGTGACAGATATGATGACTGCATGAATGACAGACTGATGGACTGCATAAGTGACAGATCAGATGACTGCATGAGTGACAGCTTAGATGACTGCATGAGTGATGGACTGACGGAATGTATGAGTGACATATCGGATGACTACATGAGGGACAGATAGCATAACTGTATGAGTGACAAACTGATGGACTGCATGGGTGACAGATGTGATGACTATGAGTGACATACTAATGGACTGCATGAGTGACACACTTATGGACTGCATGAGTGACAGATCAGATGACTGCATGAGTGACAGCTTAGATGACTGCATGAGTGATGGACTGGCGGAATGTATGAGTGACATATCGGATGACTACATGAGGGACAGATAGCATAACTGTATGAGTGACAAACTGATGGACTGCATGAGTGACAGATGTGATGACTATGAGTGACATACTAATGGACTGCATGAGTGACACACTTATGGACTGCATGAGTGACAGATAGGATGACTGCATGAGTGGCAGACTGATGGACTGCCTGAGTGACAGATCAGATGGCTGCATGAGTGACAGATCGGACGACTGCATAAGTGATGGACTGACGGGCCAAACCACCCGCCCATCGACTGACGAACCCACTGACCGACCAACCGAGTGACCAACCGACCAACTGCATGAGTGACAGATCGGACGACTACGTGAGTGACGGATAGGATGACTACATGAGTGACAGATTGGATGACTGCATGAGTGACAGATCAGATGACTGCATGAGTGATGGACTGGCGGAATGTATGAGTGACATATCGGATGACTACATGAGGGACAGATAGCATAACTGTATGAGTGACAAACTGATGGACTGCATGAGTGACAGATGTGATGACTATGAGTGACATACTAATGGACTGCATGAGTGACACACTTATGGACTGCATGAGTGACAGATAGGATGACTGCATGAGTGGCAGACTGATGGACTGCCTGAGTGACAGATCAGATGGCTGCATGAGTGACAGATCGGACGACTGCATAAGTGATGGACTGACGGGCCAAACCACCCGCCCATCGACTGACGAACCCACTGACCGACCAACCGAGTGACCAACCGACCAACTGCATGAGTGACAGATCGGACGACTACGTGAGTGACGGATAGGATGACTACATGAGTGACAGATTGGATGACTGCATGAGTGACAGATCAGATGACTGCATGAGTAGCAGATCAGATGACTGCATGAGTGACAGACTGGCGGACTGCATGAGTGACAGATTGGATGACTACATGAGGAATAGAGACTGACAGTCTAGACTGCATGGGTGACAGATCGGATGAGTGCATGAGTCCCAGACTGATTGACTGCATGAGTGATAGGGCAGATGACTGCATAACAGCAGACAGGATGACAGACCGAACCACCCACACACGGACCGACCGACCAACTGCCTGTGTGGATGACTGACTTAGCGACGAATGAAGCTGTAAGACTCATGTATGCATATTCTACAAGCGAAACGTGGATAGTCGACCTATATCCTACATTTTCTTATGCCCAAGGCATAGAATCGGGCTATGGAACTGGGGTAGGTGTGTACAATATGACGTAAATTCGCGGAAATCACATGGACTTTAAAATAAGCCACCAGCGTATTACAATTGTACCATAATAACAACGGTAACTGTGGCGAATTGGCTCTGGGGTGAACGCCCCTTGATGGGATTGTTTTCCGCTTCAAATCGCGTAAATATTGTTGAATTTTCTTAGCCTAGGCACAAATATCTTCATATGATTCAATATCAAGCTGTCACCATGAAGTTGATACATGAGAACACGCTAAAACATGCGAATAGGAGAAGAAAAATATGTAGTGTAACATTCACAAACTCGTCACTGTCACGAGAGATTTGTTTATGTGTTGTGACATATTTTGCGATGGGGGAAGCCCTTCTTCTTATTGAATGGCTATTCCACCATTTCACGAGGCACAACCTACACATTTTAAATAAAACTCATCCACGTTGCATAGTTTTTATGCACAATTCAATTTCAATGATAGGGCGCTCAACATGGAAAATTATTTCATATTCCATTAGATTGCATAATAATACGCTAAATATGCCTGGAATATTGTACTACTTGGTATGACATAGTACCTTTAATAAATATTATGTTGAATATTTTGAAACTAAACTGATTGGATGATGTTGCTGCCATTAGACAACAACAGCCGCAGTTAAATTAGTTTCAAAATATTCAACAGCTTATCTGTATACTTAACTTGAAATTAGGATTTAGAATCCAGGGTTCAAAGTATCATAGCAGTTGCAATAAAGCACGCAGAGCTTATCTAGAAATGGTAGTGACAAATTTCCTGTGAATTATCTCTAAATGAGGTGAGGAATGGGCTCAAAGCTATGGAAAATTGAAGCTTTCCAGGCGCTCCTAATCGACATAAATTTATAGTCGAATTCGGAAAGGATATCTTTTCTAGAATCTACACAAATTACTCGAACAATCCTAACTTAAATAAAAATGATAACTTTATTAAATTATAACTGAACTGATATTCGAATTTCGAATAAACTTGTAAAGACTAAACATATATCTTCTAACTTAAATTGAATGCTCATGAAACTGATGTTACATTCGTTAAGGAACCGAGATCGTAAAAGGATGCACATACATGGTACACAGGAATTATATATGACTCAAACTGAGTAGGCACGTGACAGGCTATAATGACGTCAAACAGGGCTTCCCCTGTGATTCCTAACTTTTCCAGTGATTTGATTGGTCGCCCATGCATCCAAATCGATCAGACCAAAGCGGTTCTAACCAAAGTGACGAAGATTGACGGCTTTTTCCAAACACTTGTTGTTTGACAAGCCCATCAATCAAGCATATCAGTCATACTTTCACATTCTTCGAATTCTGTTTTGTTGTGACAACACTGCTGATAACTTTAACTCTGAACCACTGTGATTGCCCTGTGGTGATGCATACGTGTATTTAGCCACTGGTGCGAAATGGTCCTCATCCATCAAGCCACACCGCAATTTGATCCCTGACCCGTCATGTACAAATTCACAGCCAGCCAAATACTATGTCTGATCCTCAAAATAATCTTCTAAAGCTTCGCCTTGCAAGATATTGATACATCACATACTGAGGAAACATCCTTAAGGCATCCTCGTATCTAATCTACCAATGCCTTGCCACCCTATGCCTTCTTCCGCATTTTATACTTAACCCTTCCTAAAGATAGAGGTCTTATTTCGCAGGTGATACACAGCACCAGTATTGGCAGCATACTAGCATAACACTATTCAGTTCATACACAGTTCTTGGTCACAGCGACCAAATCATTATCATTCTAAAATGGATTAATTCAACCAGAATACTAGTAAAAAGTAATTTACATTGTGTGGGAACCCGCTACCACAACAACAGCGCCGGGAAACAGCTCACAGTAAGCTACTTCTATTGCTGTAATAATATCACATCAATGACTACCCAGTTCATAAAACAGTACTTCATAACTCGCATTAAACACAGCACAGCCTGCTCTTGTGCAGTCGTTGATGACTAACCTAATTTTATAAATACATACATAAGCACTTATTCAGTGACTGTCCAATGCGACCAGTTGCTTAGTGGTGCACATTACTAATTATACTACAAAGATGCATATGAATATTCATGATTGAGATGACGTATTTACACAAGGTCAAATGCGATGTCAAGCACACAGGGTTCAAGATCATAAGCAAATATTTGTACGAGTCCCAAAAGACTCTCAAGGGTCTTGGCGGGTCTTAAGGTGGCTACTCCTTAAATCCCATATTTACAAAATGTAACAAAATACCACATTATTTCCTAGATGGTATTTTTCTATTTGACTATATAAAACCATGTCAATCGATCTTTATCCATCCATCATATGACATCATGATCAACTATGTGAATGTGCAGGATGACATCATAATTAACGCATAACACATAGTTGTTGATGTATTAAGTGTTGTTGTATGAATTGTATGACTTTACTATTTAATAAAGATGCTGTTGAATGTTTTGAAACTAATTTGACTGGATGCTGTCGCTGCCATAGGCAGCAGCATCGCCCAGTCAAATTGGTTTCAAAATATTCAACAGCTTACCTGTATTGTTTTCTGGAAATTGATAGTCAGTGACGGGAGTTCAGGGACCGATCGATCTGAACACGAGCGAGGTGCAGGTGGAGGTTAGCTAGGGATGAATGGGGCATAGCTAAAGCTGGAAACGTCAATAATTCCAGTTTGAATATTTACTAGTAAATCACATATCTATATAGTACTATATTCTGGTTCTCATTTCGATGAGGTAATTTCGAAAACAGGGAGTTTTAAATAATTTGAAAAATGGATAGGTAAGGTTGAACATGAGATGCTATCACTGGCTTCATGCTGGATAAGCAGCTACAGATTCATTTATTAAACTCACACCGTGTACAAAGTATATGGCGTTATAGATAGACTTTCCCCATTAATTTGTGAACAAGCATCTTATTATTATTATTATTATTATTATTATTATTATTATTATTATTATTATTATTATTATTATTAACGTCAGCAGATCCCATTCTTGTGTCAACAGCACCTTAAAGCACTAAATGTTGCCTCAAAACCTTGGCTGTTAATGGGTTAAAGGTCAGGAAAATCGGAATTTCTTCCCAGCAAGTGCCATGGGATATGCAGGTCGTGAGAAGCATCTTCTGAAAACGCAACCACTAATGCAACCACTAAATGAGTGTCTAGATTATCGAGCCAGGCATTCTAGTGTTAAATCTTTTTTTAAAAACCCTGTCCTGCCGTGTCCGCAAATGGACACTGCTCAAGACCATTTCAGTGTTGTGTCTGGCTTCACAATTAACTGGTTAACTGGATACAAGAGCGATTATTATTACCATAATTACTATTAACATAACTACTATTAACATAGCTATTTTTAACCTAACTATTGGTAACATAGCTATTATTAACATAGTAATAATAATAATAATAATAATAATAATAATAAAAATAATAATAATAATAATAATAATAACAATAATTATTATTATTATTATTATTATTATTATTATTATTATTATTATTATTATTATTATTATTAGCTTTGGTAGTATCATCATTATTATTGGTATTACATTATTGTCACAGTTTTCAATATAAATATTGTTGTTATCACAATTATTACAAGTATTACTCTCATCGATGACTTCACCAGATCTTGTCAAAGTGGCTTCAAATGTGGACGCAGCTGCACAGACATTGTATGGGCTCAACGCATACTTGTGTCGGTAGTCATTTCCAAACACTGGGATTTCCACAAAATGGGCATTGACATGTCACGAGCCTTCACCACAATTAAATGCTCAGAGATCATAGATGTACTATGCCAGTCCAGTTGCAATGAAGATGAGCTACGACTAGTGAGACTACTGCTTGCAGACACCAAGTTGAGAGTACGGGTCAAGTCAGTGAGCTCTGTAGAGTTTGAGACATCAATCAGCTCCTCACCAGCAGATGGTCTATCTCCAGTACTATTCACCTGTTACCTTGCTGTTGCATTGAAATCCATGCAGGAAAGTTCCACAAGACCAAATCCCCCATTGTCAATACTGGGTATGTCACTAGAGATGGAATATGCCGACGGTGTGGACTTCATAGACGAGAAAAAGAAACCCCTTGGCGAACTTCTAATAGCTGCAAGCAAACTAAAAATTGAGAATCACTTTATGAATGAATCCAAAAAGAGTTCACACACATATACCAATCTACAAAGCAGGAAACTAAAGAAAATAACGATCCGCTTCGTGACAGCGAACGATGGAGGAAAGGTAAAATCCTGGGCTCACTGCTTTGCAGTACTGCTGATATTACTGCATGCTGCGTCATGGGGAACATAGCTTTCCAGTCCTTCTGGATGCTATGGATTCGTAGATCAAAGATTCTTGATAAAAAAGACTATGTTTATACAATGCAACCTGCGTATTCTTGATGCTGTATAATGGTAGCAGTAGGGCAGCTCAAAATGCAGCTCTAGACAAACTCAATACCTGCCACCGCAAACACCTACACACCATTACCGGACACACAGCACCACAGGACTATGATGACCATACAGCATAATTACAAGATGAGTAATACGTCGCCGCTGTCTGTAAAAGTCGTCCAGCAAAGATGGTCCATGTTTGGCCATGTGCTAAGGGTGCAAGAAGACACGCCAGCACAGAGAGCCTTGGAAATTAATAAGCTTGTTGACGAATATTTTGAAAATACTTTGACTTGATACTGCATGGAGGGCTGAACATATTTCCACAAATGCTACAACAAGCAGCCGGGTTGATGGATGTAAATCTATGCTGGTATTTACACATATTGTGCCCTATCAGGCAAGAAAAGGTAGATCGGCATTCTGCATGTTAAACCTTTTAGAGCATACTTATGATCTACTCTCCCATTGTCTCCTCAGGTTGGTATATGTATGGTTGAATGTCTTATTACACTATAGAGCTGCCCACGTCCTGCACCTAAGCATTTCATGTCTAATTACACTGTCAATAGCGCTACAGAGCAAACATTGGCGACTGCATAATTGGATGTGCTGATTGGATGGGAGATAACACGTGTCCTCGATTGACATCTCTAACGATGGTGATTGCATAAGCGGCTTTTCCCATAGGCAGCGAGGAGTCACATAATGCTTCTATTGAGCCCACCCCTAAGTGTTGCACCACTTATTACCCTTCCAATACCTCTACAGAGCAAACATTGGCTACGTTATAAGCAGCTTCATGTATTGTAGAAGTGGTTGTTCTGATAGGCAGTTAGGAGGCACGCAACTCTTCGTTTGGCCTAATACTGTCCCGGCACATTACCATTCCAATACCTCCAAAGCACAAACATTGCTGACATTTATAATTGGCTGCCCCAATTGGTTAGAAGATACCATGTGACCTCGATTGACATCTCTAACAATGGCGAATGTATACACGGCTGTTCTGATAGGCTGCAAGGTTCACGTGATCTTGATTTCGACCCACCCGACTCTAGACATTTCACACCTCAAAACACTTATCAATAGATCTGCATCTCGAACATTGGTGACTGTATAAGTGGCTGTTCTGATAGTCCACGAGGTGTCATATGATCCTCCATTTGACCAAGTCTCTGGGCCTTTTCATGGCTCATTACACCTGTCAGTCATCATTGCCATGTGTCAATATATCAACGTCTCTGCCAGTGGTGACTGAATAGGTGGCTGTTCTAATTGGACTAGGGGGTCACGTGCCCAAGCCTTTGGTGACGCCCACTTCATGCATCATTACACCTGCCAATCATTCACACATATCACAAGATCTATACTGCTAAAATGTGGCAAAGGGATGGGTGGCTGTTATGATTGGTCGAGGGCTTGATGACGTCATCTTATTTGCATATTAGGCCACACCTATTTTTCCCTGCTAACAAATACGTGAATCTTATTCGTAGAGAGCGAATAATAGACCTAACTCTCGACCAATCAGATTTGAGATTTTTTGGCGGTGTAAAAATAGGCGTGGCTCAATATGCAATGGGAAGACGTCATCAAGCTCTTGATCAATCAGAACAGCCGCCCATCCCGTCGCCCTTCTACTGACCCTACATAGAACAAAAGATTTATTAAACATGTAGGACTGATACAGATACTATATAATATATAAGAAGACATAACTTTAAGTTAGTCCTATATGACATAGGCAAAAGACATGGGACAAATCGACAACATATTTATGGGCAGGAGGGAGGGAGGGAGAGGGGTGGAGGGATGGGGAGAGAAAGAGAGAGGTGTGTGTGTGGGTGTGTGTGTGCGTGCGTGTGTGCGTGCGTGCGTGCGTGCGTGCGTGCGTGCGTGTGTGTGTGAGCTGCTTTTAATGTGTAGGCGACACACTGCAGCTTATGCTTAAACCAATGTCTAGCAGCTGTAGGCGCCACAATGCAGCTGATGGCTGCTGGGCATGCGCATCCCATCAAACAATGTTTAAGCCATAGACTAGCAGCTGTAGGCGGCACATCGCAGCTGGCGGCTGCAGGACATGTGCATATATATTAATAAGTAGTAAATACTAATATACAATATCTAGGAATAATAAGTAAAGCACACTACAATGTCAAAAAACTCTCTCTTCCGTATTCGCTAAGTATAATTTGTAAGATATCAAGGGGACTAGAAGATAAGCCTAGAGAGTAAGTCCTGAGAAAATGATGATGATGATGATGATGATGATGATGATCGGTGCAAGAATATCCTCAGATGTAGCACATTGATGGTGAATGCGTTTAGCTATAGATTAGATAAATCTTGGAAAAACCAAGAGGTTTTATTTGATTATTAAGCACCTCTATGTACCGGAGGTCACTTAGTTGTTAGAGTGTATAGACATTTCGGCAGCCAACCATTTTCGGCAGCTTAGAGTATATCTTCGGCAGCCCGTTTTGGCAGCCTATATTATTGATTGTTTTATTATTCTCCATTTGTTAATTATGTCTATAAAGACACAAGCCTTAGGATTTTTTTAACAGAGTCGATAAAACAGAAATATATACTAATACTATACGTGTATTATATAGTATTAGTATATATAACAACATCTGGGATTCAGATCGCTCGTTAGTCTGTATTTATCTTTCGACCATTTACAGACGTAACATTTTCTTGCGGATTTTCGAAATTATTTCTATTTTCTAATGAGCATTTCAAATTTAGCTTCAAACATTGGGCATTTTGGTAGATCTTAACGAAGATTAGAGGAAATCTACTCCAAGTCTCAATGCGAAAAAGTATATAAAAAATTATAATTTTCGATTGATTCTGTAATAAAATATAGCAAATTGGAAGTTGCTTTACAAATATTATGTTACGCCTTAGATCAATTTTAGGATTTTTCCATGAAATTATAATATTTGACAGCGTTACAACAGTAATCTTTGTCACTGCGATTTGCTTTCATCTCAGCAACTGATTCTTAGCCTGTTCAGCACTTCGTGTCAGCTTGGCTGAAAAAAACAAACAGAAATTCGTCAGTCATAAGCCAGTCTCGGTGGTAATGTGTTATGTATTAGATAGATGTGTCTATATAAGATTGAATACACATATTAACATGTAAGCAGATGTCAAGTTGCTTGAGAGTGTACAGAGGCGGGCATCTAAGTTAATCCCATCACTGTCACAGCTCGACTATGAAGACAAACTGCAGAAACTAAGCCTACCAAGTCTGACATACCGAAGAGTGAGAGGAGACATGATAGAAGTATACAAGTATACCCATGGAATCTATGCAGTAGGTATGTTAATTCTTGAACTAGATGCAAACACGACAACACTGGGTCATTCACACAAACTCAAGAAAATACTGCAAGACAAGTTTGCGTAATAACTTCTTCTCCCTAAGGGCAGTGGACAAGTGGAATTCGCTATCAGACCACACAGTAATCGCCCAGACTGTGAACAGTTTTAAAGCCAGACTAGACAAGGAATGGACATGGTATATGTATGTCACACAATAGGCCCGGGTACTGAAAGTGGCCACAAATCAGCTGTGAGTGTAAGGCAGGCAGGGTGTGGAACCACACCTGCCAATGAATGAATCTATGAAAGTTGTGTAGGGGGTAGAACCACACCTGCAATTGTATAAATGTGTAAAAGTTAGGAAGGGTGTGGAACCGTACTAGCCTAACACTGTATGACAGCTAAGCAGGGTGTGAAACCATACCGGCGAATGAATGGATGTGTAAAAGCTAGGCGGAGTGTGGAGCCACACTAGCCTAATATTCAGTGAAAAATATGCAGGGTGTATAAAAGTTAGGCGGGTGGGGGGGGGGGGGGTATAACCACACTAGCTAATATTGAATGAAAGATATGCAGGGTGTGGAACCACGGCAGTGTAAATGTTAGATGGGGTGTGGGACCACACTAGCCTAATATCGAGTGTAAGATATGCGGGGTATGTAAATGTTAGGCGGGATGTGGAACCACACTAGCCTAATATTGAGTGAAAGATATGCAGGGTCTGGAACCACACAAGTAATTTGAATGAAAATGTAGAAGTCAGGTAGAGGGTGGAAACACAATAGCAATACTGTGTGAAAGAAGTGAATGAATGTACGAACAATAGTTAGAGTTGTGAAAAAGTATCAGGTTTTAAAACAAATAAGTGATCGAAAATTGGGATGTGGAAACACATCTGTAAATAAAAGAAAACATGAATTATTCTTCTTCTTCTGCTTCTTCTTCTTCTTCTTCCAATTATGGTGAATCGCCTCTTCCAGAGTATTATTATGCCAGAATGTATATGTGCGGTACCGGTCATCTTGTGCAGGCTAATAATATTGACTGGATACGTACATTGACTAAGTGGTGATTAGCGGATGTGGACACCATCAAGTGCAGTCTTGAAGGAGTCTGGCGATGGCTGACTAACCACTTCAGCTGGCAACGAATTCCACAGCCTGGCGCTGTCTGGGATGTAGCTGTGCTGATGTTCTAGTGCGCCACTATGTAGTACTAGCAGCTATGGTTGCTCTCCATTGTCTTGCTCTGCACTCGTTTGTAGATGTCAAGAGGGATGTCCACAATGTCATTCATGATATGGTATGCGCTGAATTAGTTAAGCGAACAAAGAAATAAGTAAAATAAAATACAAATGTTAGGTACATGTATTTAGAGAAATGACATTGCTTGGATGTAAAATGAGCTATTTCCAGAGCATGTATTAGATTGTTGTACAATAGTGTATATAATATAGTAAATAATTGATTTTATTAACAATTTAAATTGTAAATAACCAGTTCCTATGTGCGATATGCACATATTAAAGTATCAGTCAAGTGTAGATTTAACTCGTGAAGATTGCTAGGATCGGCTGACAGGCTTTAGGCCTAATGCAAACAGCCGAATCTGATATCATATTATATTATATCATATCAAGATATAGGCACATTATGTGTTTCTATACTTCGTGTTGCATATGTATGCAATCCTATATAACAGTTTTTTTTATAAGAGTCAGATGAAAAGGATGTGGTTATAGAAGACTAATCTTGCGACCACTCAACACCTAGTAAGACCTAGTAAGTTAGTAATGAACTGCTGGCATTTTTTCTTCTGCTTAAAATCCCAGATAACATGTAGACGTTGGGCCAGCATTGGCAACAGGTTGGCAGATCGCAGTTAGCATTACAACGTTGGTCCAACGTTGGCTGTATCACTTGTTTTCCAATGTTGGGCCAACATTGGGCCAACATAGGAAATTTCACAGTAAATCAAACAAAATCAACATAATATTCACCTTTTAAATTTTAAATTGTTAAATTATGCTTTCTGGTGTGCTATTCTAATTAAATATCTTCATAAATTTATGCCCGCTGCCTCGTGTTTCCAATGTTGGGCCAATTGGGCCGATGAGCAAAATTATGTTGGCCCAACGTGGTGGATCATGATGCAGCTTATGCCCTCTAAGTCAGATACATTGGTCTGAAGGCTACAGAATGAGACACGTATTGGGTATGGAATCGCATCGATCCTGATGTCTAGACTGAATTCTGGATAAGCTTACTTACTAGTATAATTGTACTTTGAGAAAGGAATGGGTGTGTAATCACATCGTTCCCAATATCTATAACTATGTAATTTATATTTAATCTAGGTACATACCAGCATAATTGTATTCTGAGAAGGGAATGGGTGTGGAATCACACCGTTCCTAATATCTAAAGTTATGTATTCCACGTGTATATTGAATTGCTTAACCGCAGTATGAGATATGGATTTGGCGTGTGATCACATCACTCCTAATATCTAAAGTTACGTATTCCATAGGTAGTTTTTGAATTGCTTAACTATAGTATGACATAGGGAAGTGGTGTGAAATCACATCGTTCATAAGCTCTAATTGTATGTAACAGCTAGGTACGTACCAGTATAATTGTATTCTGTGAAGGGAATGGGTGTGTAATCACATCGTTCCTAATAGCTAAAGTTATGTATTCCACGTGTATACTGAATTGCTTAACTGTAGTATGAGATAGGGATTTGGTGTGTAATCGAATCACTCCTAATATCGAAAGTTACATATATTCCACAGGTAGTTTTTTAATTGCTCAACTGTAGTATGAGATAGGGAAGTGGTGTGAAATCACATCATTCCTAAGGTCTAATTGTATGTGACAGCTAGGTACATACATGTATAATTGTATTCCGTGACAGGAATGGGTGTGTAATCACATCGTTCCTAATATCTAAAGTTATGTATTCCACATGTATATTTGAATTTCTTAATTGTATAGTATGACATAGGGAACGGGTGTGCAATTCACAGCGTTCCTAATTTCTCATTGTATGTAGGCCTATATGACTTGTAAAAAAAAATCACGAGTTATGGAATATGTGTGAAAATTGTAACTACATTAATTGCTTTTAAATGTATCAGGAGAGAGGGAAAGGGTGTGTTACCACATCATTCCTAACCTCTAATATTTATGTATCTCACATTGTTATAATATATGAACTGTAAAATTTGATGAACCTTACATAAGTATGGGTGTGCTGGTGCACTGTAGGGTGACATGGGGAATGGGTTGGGTTATCGGCCATTTCCTTTTTCATGCTGCTCTACACCATTACACACTGGTTATAACAGCAGTCCCAAGTTGTATATATGTATGTATGTAAATATGGAATTATGGAATTAAGAATGCTAAAATATATATATATATATACAGAGTGTGCTTTTTGCAGCTGCGGAACATTGCACACATCAGGAATTATCTTACCACAGAGGCTACCACAAAATTAGTGATCATGACGGTAATGTCTAGGTTGGACTACTGCAATAGTCTCTGTATTGGTATGGCAAAAGAAAACATCCACAAGCTCCAAACTATTCAGAATACAGCAGCACGAATAATCTCACGCCAGGCAAAAGATGCACACATCACTCCGATTCTCCATAAGCTTCACTGGTTGCCAATTGCTCAACGTATCCAATTTAAAATCCTCTGTCTAGCTTACCAGTGTGTCTCAGGAACTGCACCTACATACCTTTCTGCATTAGTCGAGCCATACCAACCAACCCGGTCACTTAGATCCCTAAACAAGCAAATGCTCAAAATCCCAAAATACAAAATGAATTCATACGGCTTTAGAACATTTTCTTTCTCGGCCGCCACTGAATGGAACAACCTCCCTATTCATCTAAAATTGTCAAAAAATCTTACAACATTCAAATCAAATCTTAAAACTCATCTCTTTAAACAAGCGTACCAGAATTTAAATTAATGTTTATATTATCATTTCATTGTCTTGCGCTACGAGCATGCTTGCGTGGAGTTTGGCGCGTTATAAATTCACTTATTATTATTATTATATATATATATATATATATATATATATATATATATATATAACATAACCTCTAGTCAACATATTAAGTATAAACTTTGACCTGCATCACAATTCAATTCAAATATTTGTTATTTTATAGTAGTATTTCACATTTATATTACAAAGGACAGGTAGTCCATCAAAGGCAAAGCCTATGTGGTGATGGACCACTAACATATATTAGAAAAAGAGAGATTACAACATTAAATTACTGTACATATTACAAATAACAACATTACAACACTTCACGTAGCGCACACAAAAACATAATTAAGTTACTAGTAGTTAATTATAATAATATAAGATGTGGATTTTTTCCACTTGCACCCACAGTACATATGTATTATTTTTAAATTTTTAACATTTTGTTCCATAGGTGTGCTTTTGTTGATGGCTTTTGTCTGGAGGCTTCTGTGTGGCAGACGGTTGTATGCAGATTTGTTCGTGATCGTGTGTTGTGTGAGTGTATGTCTTCATTATTCTTGAAGAGTTTTAATAATGGGGGTGGTAGATTATTGTTATAGAAGTCTCTCAGGATGGAGTATAGCTGGAGCTTTCCTATATCTTCAAGCTTCAATAGTTTATAGTGTATGATGAGCCATGGTGGTAGTGATCTTCCTAAAATTAATGAGATTGGTAAATCCATCAGACTTCCACAGCCATACTTCCTCCTCGTGTGTTCTTCTAAAGTGGTCTACCTATAGGTGATTAACCCTTTCCCTGATGAGTTTTCTATATCTCACTCAAGTCCAGAGGCAACGATTTATGAAAATTGTTGAATATTTTGAAATGACTTTGACTGGAAACTGACAGACGAACAATACAAACATTAAATTACATGTTTCGAAGGATCCAACTATTGCACATTACAAATACAAATATATAAATAATAGATGACTTTGGTTACCATAAAAATACACAGACATACAACCTTCCATTTACATCCACAGCTAACAATATGATTCCAGTCAGACCAAATTCAAATGCCCAACAGAACTAGATGCGTATCATAAGTAATGACTTTTGTCAAGGACTCGTCAGCGAAAGGGTTAGTAGGCTTCTATAATAATTGTCTCGAGGTTCTTTGTGTATGACTTTTTGGTGATAATCTGTGTGCGGATGTCTGTTTCTGTGTTGTTCCATAGGTGTGCTTTTGTTGGTGGCTTTTGTCTGGAGGCTTCTGTGCGGCAGAAGGTTGTATGCAGATTTTTTCGTGATCGTGTGTTGTGTGAGTGTATGTCTTCATTATTCTTGAAGAGTTTTAATAATGGGGGTGGTAGATTATTGTTATAGAAGTCTCTCAGGATGGAGTATAGCTGGAGCTTTCCTATATCTTCAAGCTTCAATAGTTTTTCTGTTTTAAAAACATTTTGACCCGCTGTTGGTTGTGAAAATATCTTTATAGCATTTTTCTGAAGTGTCTTTAATTTTTTTAGTTTTGATGAGTAAGTGTTAGTCCAAATAGTGTTGCAGTATGTGATTTGCGGTAATATTAACATGCTATATAGTGTTTTTATAAGGTGCTTTGGTAAGTAGCTTTTTAGTCGATGCATAATACCAATGTTCTTTGCAACCTTTGACGTTACAATTTGTACATGTTTCTCCCATCTGAGTTTCTTGTATAAATAGACACCTAAGAATTGTGCAAATTGTGCTTCACATATTTCTTGATTATCTACATACATTTTATGGAGATCAGTACTTTTCATTTTTTTTATTTGCGAATAAGATGTAATTTGTTTTTGCAACATTGAGCGATAATTTGTTAACTTTAAACCAATGAATTACTTTTTCTATTTCTTCATTTCTGTTTTTGTATAACGTATCAATGTTTTTATGGCTGCAAAAAGCATTGGTATCATCAGCAAAGAGAATTAATGACAAGTGTTTGCAAACATTTAGTAGGTCATTCATATAGTGTAAGAACAACAGCAAGCCAAGAATTGAACCCTGAGGAACACCACAGACTATTTCTCCACTCTTAGATAGGACTCTATTATACTGGACATATTGTGTTCTACTAGATAGGTAGCTTTTTATCCAGTCCAGTGCAATGCCTCGTATTCCGTAGTTTGAGAGTTTTTCTATTAAAATGTTATGGTCTATTGTATCGAATGCTTTAGATAAATCTATAAAAAATTCCAAGAATATGTTCTTTTTTGTCCAATATATTTATTATCATTTCCATCATATCTATAAGAGCTAACATTGTGGACAATATCACAATATCAATGTACATATAGAGTTTATTCGCCATTGCAAATAAGGAGTATGAGCAGAACATAACGGCACTAGCTTGTGTTCTGTAAAATATCTAATCTAAATATATCTAATCTAATCTATTCTAATCTTTGCTTGTTATCCGGGATGGATATTCTACGGTGCTCCTAAGATACGAGGCAAATACACAACAAGAATAAAGTAATACACTTTAGTCGCGATATTATCATAAAGTTGCCAAAATTTAAAGATCTATAATGTTATATTTCTAGGCACCATGAACCCCTTAACGTAAGTCTCCATTTAGTAACATATTGGACAAATTAATTATTTCTGTGAAATTTCATTTATCAATAATACCAGTTTTCGTAAAGAAAAGAGTAGATTCTAACCCACTTTCACGACAACACGTCATTGCAAATAAGCTATCTCGGAGTTAGGGCGTCGCAAAGAATTATGGGTAATGTCAAATCACATAAACAAATCTCTCGAGTCTGACAGCTCTGCTATTAAGTATTATGATTATGAATGCTACTCACGAATTTTCCTCCTCATACCTGCATGTTTTATGGTGTTCTTATGTGTGAATTTCTTAGCGACAGCTTGATATGGAATCATATCAAGATATTTATTCTGCAGAATTGGAAAATCAAATAATATTTACGCAACTGGAGGCTGAAAACAACGCGGTCAAGCGCATTCGCCCCGGTACCAATTCGGCACATTAATTAGCTGTAACGATTATAAGTGGATTCACACTAGTGTATTTTGCATAAATTCAATAAATAAATGTAGTTATATGTATTTTAGAAGTACAATTACAATTAACAATATGCTTATTTTTAAGTCTCTGTAGTGTCAGCGATTACATGAGACTGACAGAGGCCTACACACGGACACCAGCTTCATAGTTAGGCCTATATAGCTTGTGTGTATGGTACTACGCATACTTGGGTCTTACAATTTCATTGTTCTAATATTCCCAATTTAACACTATAATCCTCTAGTCTCCTAAAGGCACGGCTACCTAATGTAATCATTCAATGATATACGTGTGCGTAGATTGCGCTATCCATTGATAAAGGAATTGTCCCAGAGTATAATTAGTGTGTCTCACCCACAGGGTGTGGGGGTTACCAATCTGCGTGATTAATACCAACAGGATCCATTGTGTGGAGTTGGTGGATCCAGTAAGATTCACGGTCCTTGCGTGGGGAGGTGGCCTCAGTGCTTTCAGGGTCGTGACGTAGAACTTCTATGACTCTGTATCTGATACTATTTGTATCGTGTCCTGGCAGGTTAAAATGTAGTGCGACCGGTGTGTCTTTGTGTTTGTTGACACCTCTCAAATGTTCTTTGATACGGATCTGGAATTCTCTCTTAGTTTCTCCCACATATTGTTTATTGCAAACGGTGCAGGTTAGGAGATACACTACATTCATGGTTGAGCAGTATGTTTTCACATGACATCTATATGTTAGACGTGTATGTGTGCTCTGGAAAGTTTTACCCTTTCGACCTCGCCACCTTCGATAGAGAGCTTCACGACTTCTTATATTCTGATCAGCTCCACAACATCAATTTTGTCCCTGCTGTTCCCACATACAGTCACGAGGACGAACACATCTTTGACCCTCAAGCTGAGAACAATTTCGATCTGCTGGACCAGTCCTTCCCATCTACACCAGACAGCGGGGTGAGTGATTACGAAGAGGAAGACCAGCCCTCCCCCCACCAGTCTCAGATCAATCCGGCCCACGTCGCCCAGATCGACAGACCACTTCCCGGACATTTCAGAGGTCGAAGAGGACCACATATTCCTCTCGCTCCCACACGGATCCACATTCTGCATCCACAGATCCACACAGACAGAAGAGGTAAGACTAATTTTTATCTGTAAACTACAGATATATCTGAACAAAAAATACATATAAAAATATACATATTTTTATCACTTGGAAAATCTTTTTTTTTAAATTCAAGCCAATAGTACAGGTACCCTAAACAAGGGTTCAGAAGTCCTCTGATGAGTAACCTAAACCAGGTACGAAACGTGATGAGTCTGGATCACTGGGATGTGATGCACACCACATCACCGATGCCACTATTTGGATATAAATATATGCAAAACTTGCAATCCACGATCTCTTAAATAAAAAACGCCCCATCCACCCACGCTCGGAAATATAATCACGGCCGCGGGAACGTGTGGGATCGCATGCGCACCAGCCGCGGGAATAAACCCTCCGCCCACATGTCCCCACTTCAAGCCCCAACCTTCCCCATAAACAATGGAGGGAGTGAACTTGGAATCCCACATAATTTCCAAATTCAGATCTTTTTAAGAAATAAAACCTTTTATTTCTAAATAAACATAAAAAACCCAACTTTTTTCGGTTAAGAAACCCTCTTATACTGACACAACTAATATTTAGCCGCACACTAATGGCCAATATGGGCGGGTACATACACCATGTACTTGCGGATAAATGCGGGTATGGGCGGCTAACCAACCACACCGAATAAGGGACCATAAGAGGTGCGGTTATAGGCGGCCAAATGCGGGTAATGGCGGGTAACACCGCATTCCCGCATTAGCCGCACCCAGATCGGATGTAGCACAGTTACCCGCACAGGGAACATATATAAAGGGTCAGAATCTGACCACTGGCATCCAGACTCTTCTTAAACTAAGAAAGCGTCAGGCATTAAGTTCTCGAGTTTAGTTATTACCAGAGTATAATTATGTTTATCATATTATCCATAAATAAACATCAGTCAAACAGACCACTCAGGCAGGCAGCCAGGGCAGTACACCGGCAGCCAGGCCACGGCGAGCAATCAGGAAGCAAGGGCAGGGCAGGCAGGCAATCAGGCAACACCACCCACTCGGTCAGCCAGTTAGTTGGTCGGTTGACCAGCCAGTTGGTCAATCGGCCTGTCACTCACTCACTCACCCACTCACTCACCCACACCGTTTATCAGTCACTCACTTGTGAGTCGGTGAGTGAGTTGGCCAGTGAGTGAGTGAGCTCGCCAGTGTGCGAGCGCGCCAGTGTGCGAGCCAGCCAGTGAGCGAGCCAGCCAGTGAGCCAGCCAGCCAGTCATGTACTCTGTTGGTTGGTCGATCACTCACTCAGGCAGTTGAGTGAGTGGGTGGGAGAGTGAGCGAGTCAGTCGGTCAGTCTGTGAGTTGGTCGGTCGGTCGATCACTCACTCATGCAGTTAGTTGGTAGCCCAAAACGCCCCATACACGACGCTAGGGCTACGCCACAGCAATGGTGCGTATATATATATATATATATATATACCTAAGGGATTAGGCGAACGATCGCATGGCTGGCTGTAATTGAATTGAATTGAATCCAACTATTGATTGATTCATTTCTTTATTCTTTAATCATTGATTGACTGAATGAATATTCTGATTGCTCTAGAGTGGCTGACTTGTTGATCCTTTGATTGCTAGATTGTTTAGGTGCATGGGTGTTCAGTAATCGCATTGATTGACAGTGTGGCAAGAGGCAGTGTCGGGAGGGAGTGAGTTCGGTCTTCCCAATGAAAATCTTTGAAGATTAAGCTCGATCTGCGAACTATTCTAATACTTTAATTGTAGAGTTTAGACATAGGGTTGCTCTTAAAATAAAATTAAAACAATGCACCACAACATACCATGCTTCACCCTAATTTTGTTTACAGATTTGGATTTTTCAAGCAAAAAAAAATCACCGGATTGCCATTGCGAGAGGTGGGTATAATCTATGGGTGGGGTTGGTGGGTGGGTGAGTATCACGAACATAGATCTAAAAAAAGTAGTTGTTTTCAGAACCTTACAAGTTCATTTATTGGATTTAATAAAGATACCATACAAGGACAAGTTGGCTTTTAAATTTTTGAGATGCTTGCCATATACATAGGCGTAGGGCGGGATGGGGTGGGGGGGCCGCTAGCGACCCTTCAGATTTTTCCTCAGTGTATCATCCATAGCGGCCCTTAGGTTTTGGTCACATCCATATAGTTTAGCACCACCCACCCCACCCCGCCAAAGTGCGTTCCTATACCCCTATGAATGTAGGCCCTATATATGATATGTGGTATAAATTTCCAAGAGGTTAGCAGCCAACTGCTATTGATGGAAAAGGGTTAAAACATACAGTACAGCCGAACATGTGTGGGGTTGGGCGTCGACGCGCTAACCGCCGAGGCTGCTAATTATATATAAATAAATAATAGTTACAAACTGTTAATTTTGTAGGTTTTAATCAATATGGGTATGAAATAAAAAAAAAATGTGTATATAATACCCGGCGACAGTCGCGGGAATCAAACATAACAATACTACATATTATATAGGTTAACAAGGGCATATACGAAAATAGGGTATTTCATGCGAATCGTGTTAGCCATATGAAATTTCTTTTATAAACACGCAGTGATTACTACGTAAGCATATTGTTTTTATAAAGCGAGATGTTTGCAAAAGGTTTATTTATCTGAAAACACCGTAAAAGCTATGTGATTATTGCTAAGCGAAGGCACGCAAAGTGGTTTGTTTATGTGCTTTGACCTGACGTATTCGGAACTCCGAGATAGCTTAGTGATCATCATATCTTACGAAATTTCCACAGATGGTGGAATGATGCAGAATACGAGCTCTATATCAGATACATTCCATCTGACATAGAACGAGATCGATAAAATCAAATTTATGAAACTTGGTAAGCTACTCACTAATTTAAGAAACGCTATCATATAACATATATTATGTTATATGGTCACATTTCTGAAATTAGTGAGTAGTTTTTATCGATCTCGTTCTATGATGTCACGTGGAATGTATCTGCGCAATAGCCAATGTTTGTTTGGTGGTTCTCAACCTTTGACAAAGTTTTGAGCAAATTGCTTTCAAAACAATGATGTAGTCATATAATTACTGATACTAGTGATTAGGCTTGCGCGATATTGTCCTAGGAGGTATCGCGGTATATCGTGATTAGAAAATCGTGATATTTCGATATATCATATAACCTATTTTATGGTATATGAATTCATGAGGGGAGTTGGTCTTGGATTGAGTTGGACTGCACGGTTTGCCTTATGTAGACATATCAGATTCGCTATGTGTTTTCATATCAGTTTTAACTGAATATGACTGGTAATTGGTGAATTTCAACAAAAACTTTAAATCCTGTCGCCAAGATGCTTAGAGAATGATCGTTAATAACACGAAAAAAGGACAGAATTTCCTGTTTTCTCCTTCGATCAATACTCACCATTCTATTACTTCTGATACAAGCTATCCTGGACGCTGTTCTCCGTAAGATCCGAGCAGGTGACGTCACACCCGAGTTGTCTCAGATTTTTATGTGAAGAAAATGTTTGATTAATTCGTGCATCTGATTCTGGTTGGTGCGTACTGTATTGGTACCAGAAAAACTGGAATTTCAAGTTTTGCGTTTTATCACGATCTGTTTGCAATGATCGGTGGTTTCAAAATTCTTGATTAGATGTGTGGTCTGCGGTTTTACCATGTGCTACAGCAGTTTGATTACATTTTGTTGTTTCTTCACATATCGTTTTGGCCTTCGCAAGCCAGGACAGCGGCTCCGTCCGTGGTTGAGGCCAATCCGCTACTGGGCACCGGTCCCGTGATGGTTGGTTTGGCGCCAACCGACACGGTGACGGGTGTTGCTGGCCAAGCATGGTATACACCTATCTCACCTGGTCCAGCGGTCAGGCATGGGGTTCCGTTGGCGCCCATGCTTGGCCACGGTTCCTCAACCGTTATGGGTCCGCACAGTTTTCCATGCGGACCTACTCCATGGACTGGTGTTTTCCATGGGGTGGCGGCGGAACCGTATGGTACCGGAGTTCCTGGCGTATCAGCAATGGCGCCTAGCCGGGAGGCTGTTGCTGGTAGGGCCATGAGCACATCAACGGATGACGTGTTCACGGGAGTGTCCTCCTCGGAGACAGACAGGTCGGAGGCTCTGGCTTGGCTAGCCAGGGTGGACCCATCTGTGGTTTCGATCACGACCATCGGTGGCATCGATTTGGACGGGGATCTTGCCCGCAGCCTGGATCCAGTCTCCTGGACTGGATCCAAGGTTTATGGAGTTGTTGGATGCTATTTATAGCAAACAACTCCTGACCAAGGTCCAGCTTCCTGCAGCCTCCAGGGAGGTGCGGGCGAGGTGTCGTATCCCTCGAGGCGAGGTGTCGTGGGGAATATGACAGATATGGTGTTGTCCCAGCGGTCACTGAGGATGATCGCTGGGTGTCCAGAGTGCTGGAGCGGGTGGCCCCGCCCCGGCGCTGGTGGACAAGTCCCAGGTGCACCATGATGAAGTCCTGTCCCTATGCGATGAGGGGGCGAGGGCAGCATTGAGTGCTGTCAATCACTCTTATCGCCTTCTTCAGTCGGTGTGGGCTGAAGCGGGGGCAGGCCACCCTGTGCCACCTGTGGCGCTATCATGTGTCAATGACGGCCTGGTGCTGTCTATGGACGCGTTGGCAAGGGTGCAAGTGCGAGTGACGAAGTCTAGGAGGCAGATGGTCCTTGACCATATGCGTCCGGCTATTGCCGTTAGGGAGCGTCTTCTAGGGACGCCCCTTACTGGCCCTAGCATCTTTGGTGGCCAAGCGCGGGCCATCGTAGAGGACAGCCAGCATCGCGCTGCAGCTGGAAATAGTGCGACAGGCGCACGCACTAGTGGCTGTAGCCAAACCACTAACCAGACAACCTTCTAAGAAACAGAAAAAGCAAAGACAAAAGCCAAGCTTAGTGCTGCTTCTGTTTCTACTGGGAATCTTCTCAGCCGCATCCGATGAAGAAGGCCAAGAAGGTTGTGGAGGTCCCTACCAACCCCAATGTTGCTCCTGATCGCCCAAGAGGCGGGAAGGGGAAGGGAAAGGGTAAGTCCTCGAAGGGTGTAACGAAGGGAGTGGATCGTGCCTGAGGGTGCGAGGGCTCCCTTCGTATCTGCCTGGACCGCGCCTGTGTGACAGGAACAGTGGTGCAAGTTACACCGGCCAAGACAAGACCAAAATGGTTCTCACTCTCTCGTTAAGAGAGGGGGGAGCGGATCGCGAGCCAGACACCCACATTAGGCGTCAATGCATCTATAGTGGGTGGAAGGCTCATGCGTTTCGCTGCGGCTTGGCGAGGTGTGACGTCAGACAGTCTGGTCCTGGGATGGTTATCCCAGGGGTACATGCCGGAGTGGTGGGACACAAAATCTGTCTTTGGCACCTGTCTGGACACCCGTCCCAAGGGAACCAGACAAGTTAGAAGCCATTCAAAGCGAAGTGTCCGGTTTGCTTCTGAAGGGAGCAATAAAACCAGCAAACCAGAACACTCCAGGCTTCTATTCAAACATGTTCCTTGTCCCCAAGAGCACAGGGGGATGGAGACCCGTACTCAATCTCAGGCCATTAAATTGGTTTATCCATACGCCTCGGTTTCAGATGGAAACTCCGAGGTCGGTAATGGCAGGATTGAGGAAGGGAATGTGGTGTGTATCGAATGATCTGAAAGATGCATATTTCCACATTCCAATGAATGGGAGTTGTCACAGGTTTCTGAGATTTGCGTTTCAGAATCAAGTGTGGGAGTTTGTAGTCCTCCCATTTGGCCTGTCGACAGGGTTTTCACCAGAGTGGTCCTTGCGGTGACAGCGTTTCTCAGAAGAGACGTCAGCCAGGTTAGAGGTGGATACTGCTCTGACTCTGAAATTACTTTCAGATCTAGGCTGGATAGTTAACAAGGAGAAATCCGAGTTGACACCCACTCAACAGTTCGTTTATTTAGGGATGCAATTCGATCTCGAGGAGGGCAGGGTTTACCCGTCAGAGCCCAGAGTGGTGTCTCTGTTAGCCATCCTCAAGAGTTTTCGATTGGGAAACCACATTCAGGCGAGGTTTCTTCAGATGCTGTGCATGATGGTCTACATGGAGCAGGTAATCCCGTACGCTGCTCTGATGCGAAGACCTATCCAGTTGTATCTGATGTCTGTGGAAACAGAGAACAGAACCCCTGTCAAAACTGGTGCCAGTTTTGAAGCCATTAATGTCGCATCTTATATGGTGGAAAAAGCGTCAGAATCTCCTAGTAGGGGTTTGGCTGCACCTACCCCACCCCAGCTGTCCGTGTACACAGATGCATCGCTGGAGGAGTGGGGGCCTTCCTGGGAGAACACCAGGTCTCGGGCACATGGACTCTCCAAGAGAGCCAGCTGCATATCAATCTGTTGGAAATGATGGCCGTGGAGCTGGCGTTGGAAAGGTTTCTTGCAAAAGTCAGGGGCAAGGCGATATTGATACGGTCGGACAATCGACAGTAGTATCATACATAAATCGCCAAGGCGGGACCAAGTCACCTACACTATGTATGAAAGTGTGGCACTTGATTCAATGGTGCAGGAATTACTCGATTGTTTTGAAAGCAGCTCACATTCCTGGGCGATTGAACGTTCTGGCGGATGCTTTGTCTCGGAGACAGAGAATTCTGCCAACAGAATGGTCTCTCAACCCTCCAGT
The DNA here is from genome assembly GCA_034401795.1 of Chaetoderma sp. LZ-2023a. Classification (NCBI taxonomy): domain Eukaryota; kingdom Metazoa; phylum Mollusca; class Caudofoveata; order Chaetodermatida; family Chaetodermatidae; genus Chaetoderma; species Chaetoderma sp. LZ-2023a. The sequence continues at coordinate 8,394,024 of CM067368.1, forward strand.
TCTTCACAGGATCTTCGAGCATTGGGGCAAACCAAACGTGGACTTGTTCGCCACAAAGGGAGATGCTCAAATCATGACTTATGTCTCGCCGATTCCAGATCCCAATGCCGTTGATACAGACGCTCTGGCGATAAGCTGGAGAGAGATGCACGCTTACGCGTACCCACCCACCATTCTTCTGCCGAAGATATTGGTGAAGATCAGGGAGGAGCCATGTCTGGTCCTGCTAATAGGGCCATTTTGGCCCAGCAGGGCAAGGTTTACGGATGTTCTAGATCTGCTGGTGAACAATCCAGTGCAGTTACCCGAGATTCCGAACATAATCTCCCAGGCCAAGGGACGCTTCCTACATGAGCGTCCCGAAATGTTCAGTCAATCAAACAACGTTCCACGTCGGAAAGCTTTTCTCGACAAGCTGTGAATTTCATCGCAGCTGCGAGAAGGAGGTCAACCTTCAAGTCATATACCAACAAGGTACAACAGATTTGCAGACTGGTGTGAATGAAAGGGTATTGATACTTTTCAATCCACTATTCAGCAAATAGCAGACTTTCTCTGTGAGCTGTTCTTTTCAGGACTAGCTCCTGTCACAATTGCTGGATACAAGTCAGCTTTGGCATCAGTTATCCCTTGTCTAGCCAACAGGGATATTCCAGAGGTGGCCCAGTTAAATGTGATGGTGAAGGGAATGAGCAATCTCCGACCGAGGCAACCAGTAGTCATTCCAGCCTGGAGTCTATCTTTAGTGCTTAATGTACTGGCCAAGCACCCTTTCAAACCATTGCGTTCGGCTAGTCCGTGCTTTGACTAAGTACAAAAGATGGACAGACTCGATACGGTCGAATGATAGACATCTGTGGATCTGCCATAAGAAGCCATATGGCGCTGCATCCATGGATTCTATTTCTCGTTGGGTAGTCGAATGCATTCAGACTACCCATGAGATTGCGACTGGGCACTGGGTGCAATGCGCAAGGGCACACGATGTTAGAGCAATAGCCGCATCGACTGCCCTTTACAATGGTGTTACATTAGAGGACATCATGGCTGTTGCACAATGGCACTGTGAGTCCTCTTTCACGGATTACTATATGAGGGATGTGTCAGACTCCGCCAATCCACTCGCTTTAACTGTTTTGAAATGATAGTTAAATGACCACACTGCTCTTCTCCCTTTGTTGGCATTTGTAAGAAAGAATTAAGAAGCAGACATGGTCGAGCGAGACGATATCAACCAGATTGTGTCACTGATGGCTGGACAAGTGAATGTTTGGAGGCTCCATGTCTGGAATCCAAATATCATGAGGTAATTCAAAATTGAGAGTTTTTTGTATTATGTCTATATATCATGTTCATTCATCATATATATTCATGCTCATTCCCAGGCTGATATATGCGAAGAGCAGTTAACCCTCTTAGCATATTTGTGTTTCAGGCGAGATGCATGTTCGTGAGTTATCTCCCTTTTCTTAGGAGAAAAAAGGGGGGGGGGCAGTGATGCGAATGTGATTCGGTCCCTTTAACTTGATGATCCTTTTAGGTCTCCTTTGGTCAAGTTTAAGTCTAAGCTCTTTCTCCAAGGGGCAAAAGTAGCAATTGATGGCTTGCCCCTTCCCACCAGGTTACTGTCTAAATCTGGTGTATATCAGAAGTAATAGAATGGTGAGTATTGATCGAAGGAGAATGAAGGAAATTTCAATTTCCCTTTCTCCGAGATCTAACAATACTCACCATTCTATTACGGACCCAGCCTCCCAGCCCCACGGAGGCAAGCCATGTGTATCTCTTGTTTGGTGGCTATGCAAACAATATGAGCTTCATGGCAAACGGGTACTCGGCAGTTGGGAGCCGAGTACCCGGTTCCAGGAGCCGGTAAAGCTTACCAAGTCCATAGTCCTAGGGCCCAGCTATCCAGGATAGCTTGTATCAGAAGTAATAGAATGGTGAGTATTGTTAGATCTCAGAGAAAGGAAAATTGAAATTTCCTTCGATGCATTTTTTACGCCTTACACCATGGCTTAATGTATGCCGTGTCCCTTATCGCGGGAGTGAAATTATTACATTGGACAACCTAAATATTGTGTACTCTGTTATAATCATCATTTATTACATCAAAATTAATCCCAAAATTTGACATTTCATGTCGTCTGTGAAAATGTACAAATCACGTGATATTAAGAATGCACTTTAGATCCATAGATATCTAATGTTTAGATCTGAGCCGCATTTACCGAGTACCCATTTACTAATAACAGTTAGCCTTCAGAAACATCTCGGATAGTTCACCTTGCTGGCTAAAGTGTGTATACCGTCTCATTTAGCTATCACATTTGTGAACGCACCACCTCTAGCCTCCAAAATCAGGAGAGCAAGCAATATCACTTAATTTATATATTTTCGCGACGCCATTTATTGTCAAATTTAGGAATAATTTGGATTTTATAAACCATGTTTATTAAGAAATCTACAATATTTATACCGTCCCAGGTAATAATTTCACTCAGAATAGTTTTGAGGTATACAGCACGGCGGCAAGAAATTGTAGAAGTAAATTGCATTCAGTTTTCGTATTATTGTCCATTTTTTAAAACAATTTTAAAGAATGAACTTCAACTTTTTCTTCACCTATTCCTAATATAAGTCCACCTCTCTCGCGAAGATGTTGGTTTGGAAATAAATTGAACAGCTTGCCGTAATAGAAGGCTACGCCACAAACACATGACAAATAAGCAGAGTACGGCGTGACAGTAAAATTGTCGCGATATTTGGATTTTTTCCAAAATCATCATAAAAGATTGTGGCTGAGAAAAAAATCGAGATTTTCGATAATATCGGATAACTGTGCAAGCCTACTAGTGATAGATATTGACAGATTCCTGAATGCACTCTCTTACCTATCTTGGGTTCTACCTTGGGTGTAGAGTCAATAAGCTAACCCATCATTTCGTCTTCCAATACTCTTCTTGATTAAATGTAAGTGTAAACTGTTATGTCACCTTCGTATAATGTTGGCATATATATATATATATATATATGCGAACTATGTTGTCCAATTGAACTGTTTTCTAAATGTCAATGTTATACTACTATCATTACCTTTTTAACTTTCTCTACCATAATGTTGATATGTTAGCCACCATATAATATGGTGGTGGTGTTTTTATTTATATTGTCCAATTGTTCTGAATGTTGTGTGTAAGGAGTCCGCCGCTCTATAGGTGCTGCCTTTGGTGGACTACCTGTTGTGACGTTAAATATGTACAAAAATTAATGAAATAAATAACATTGAATCCTGCATGCACACTGATGCTTCTACATAACCGAAATCATATTGTAGTAGATGTTTCTACCAACACAATGCAGATTTGAACTTGTTGATTGATGTGGCATTTACGACAGTTTCTGGTAGAGCATTCCAATCGTTCACTATCCTGTTTGAAAAAACATTTTCGAGAAGTACATTGCTGAACCTTTGCTTGACTATGCTGTGTTTGCATGTATGTCCTGCAGATTCGTTATATACATGTGTGTCGAAAATCAGTGTTGCATGGTCGCTTTTTCCAAATGGTGCATCACATATCCGATTTTGAACCAGTTCCTCATTCTGGGTTAGTATTGTCCCAGATGTCATCTTAGTGGAGATAGTAAGTGTAGACGAAGTGTCAGGATTTTGTTTCAGCGAAATTTGAATATTGGCCCTTGGTACTCAGAAAAGCATAAAATGTAGAACTAGTTTATGGATTGGTTTAAAAATCGGCAAAATGAGCAGTTGAGACATTCCACCAACCAATACAGTGAAATTGATGGATTTACAAACATCATGATCATGTACCAGACGGCAACTGGGCGCTGAAGATGCATAGTCAGCAATTCATGAAATTTGGTACTGCTATTTCACACATAACCTGATGAGGTCTGATCAAGTGCTTGGTTTTTGTTTAAAATTGAGTTAGTTTCTGAAATTTTTTATTCCTATTCTGAAATATTAATTTACATTGTGGTAAATTTGTCAAATGTTTGTTTAATAGTTTTCATTCACGAGTGGATTGTTTGCTTAGATTCGCGAAATTTGGTACCTTTAGTATACGTGTCATATTGGCAAAGTCAGCTACATGTACATCGCTTGGAATTCCAATCCAAAGTTAAGAACTGGGTTCAGTCCCGCATTCAGGCATGCGATCAAGGTGTAAAAACCTGCGCTGCTCCATACTAGAGTTAAGCGATATTGGCTTTTAGAAGACGATAACGATATCTAGGAAAATATCACAACATATCTTCTAGGTGATTGGGCTTGATGATAAGGTATATTTTAACTTGTCATAATTGCCACGAAAACCCAACTATCAATGTGGTCACGGCTCATACCACAAACAGATCATCTACAACAATACTGATGGGCAGTAGCATGGATTAAATTGATCTAATTCCTGCATGAATATTAACCAAGGACAAACTGTATTTTATGCCGTTCTGAGGGTTCTCACCATTTTATTCAACTATTTTGTTGTAAAACCGACCTTCGCCATTTGCAAAAGAGAAATCCTAAAGCTTAAATCTGATTGGCTAAAATGGAATTAGGTCTACAGTCAGTTCGACTAGCCAAATATAGTTAACTACTAGAGATGATTATTTTACAGCCGAACACCATTTTCAGCTGGCAAATAATTAGCTACAGTTATTTACAGTTCACCAGTTGAACACGCCCTAGATCTGCGTTTCCAGTAAATCTGGCTGTCTTATTATTCCATCCCCACCACCACCCAAGGCCAATTAAAACTTGTCCATGCTTTGACATCGGTGTAAAAGTCTACTGCGAAGGCATGAATATAACACATTGTCATATTTCACCCTAAAAGCTGAAATTTGTCCTGTCGAAATAGTTTGTCCAATTTAACCTGATTAATGTGAAAGTAATTTGATGGAAAGTTGGTGTCACAGATACTAAAATCTTTCTTTCATGAAGCCAGTTTATTTTCAAAATAATTCGTTGGTCTTATTTTGGGCGGTTACATTTAACGCATTCAACAGTCCCTGTGGTTGTCGATGGTTGGCCGACTAATGCTCCCAAGCACTGTGTATTATAAGGGCACATGTGTTGTGATTATAGTGTTGAACAGATGTTAAAATTTAAAGGTCACATTCATGGCTTCCTAAATTTCGATATGTCTACATAGTAGGCATTCATCTTGAACAATTTTTGTCATCAAACCATGAAGCCAGTTTATTATTACTGGCTGTTGTTGACCTTGTAATTACGTAATTAGATTGGAATGTGAACATGGTATTCCATTTTATTTATCCGGACCTGTCAATTTGTTGTTGGAAGGCCAGAGAAATTGATAAATTAGTGTTTTCTGATAAGAAGCACTTCATGCAAAAAAAGTGAAAAAATATTCTTTTACTTAGTCTCATAGGATTGGGTGTGGTTAAAATGTATCAGATATATCTTTTCCTGCGGTAATATTTTATAGTTTCGGCGCGGTGTTCGTTAGAAAATCACAATTTCAAATGCATATTTTGCGTCGTAATATTTTATCTCATCGATTACGAGCGCCTGTTAGTTAGTGCAGTTTTGTAATTATAACCGCCCGTCCAAGTAAAGAGCTGATGAAATGAGAGAAAATACTCAACCCCTGCGAGCTGTAATCACTTCTTATGGTGGCGGGTCGCTATGTGAGTTCATATTCTCAGCAGAGGGTGGTCTATTTAGTACTGTTATAATGGTGAAGTTGTGCCAATGCGTGCAGAACTCACAGCTAGTGGTTTAGTAATGACATCATCAGAATGAAGGGATTTTCTGATTTGAAAAATGAAAGTGAGGCTAAATGTAGTCTATCATCATATCATATCATATGAATTTCGGCTGTATGGCTTATGTGTTGTTGGCCTGTCAGCTGTTCCTAGCTTTCAAATTTTCGCAGTGTACGTTCAACTAATCTACAACTTGACAATGTATTGTTTATTATATGTTATATGCTTATATAGTTATATGCTTATATATTTATACTTTGTACACATCTATACAGCAGAAATAGAAATAATCTGCGGATATGCCAGCATTTATTACCATAAAACATGGAATAAAAATGTGGAATAATCAAGATAGCATGAAAAATATATGCATCGCACACGGCCCATTATAGAGTAAGATTAAGTAATAATTATAAACTTCGAATTGACTCTGGTTACATGTGGCATACATAGTACTGTATAGAAATACATACGACTGACTAGTCAGATCTGTCTTATATTGATTTTATTCATAAATACAATGTAGACAACTGACAATATTGACAATATTTGGAAATCAGACGATAACGATAATATCACGAGATTCTTGATCTTATCGGGAAATCAGCCAGCTCTACTCCATACATGTAAGTCATTTACATGACATGCCCTTCTGATAACTCATTCTGAGTGTCAGGACCTGTATCGGGAGCTCCGTTGTGAATACGTGCTGATAGTGTAAATACATGTCAATTCTGCCATCAGTGTCTCCATGACGCCATACAAACCATAACTTACGCTAACAGTCATGACAGTAGTACAGATCTTGATCTTCCTGATTGGTTATGGCGAAACATCCTACATTGTCCTAACGCCATTAATTTCATTTCTTGAATTCAAATGGGCTCTGGGTCTCAAGTCTAGTAGCTGGGATCGCCTACAGTGGGTTTTATGGCAGCATCAATCAGGACTCATGAGCTGCTGTCTAGTGTTATTTGCACTGAGGCCGCTGGTTCGTTGATCATTTTCTCGACTTCATGCATCTTATATGCTGTCTGAAGGATTCTGCTCAATCTTGACAGGTAGTTGCGCCACAGTCTAAAGTACAGTTGGCATTTCTCGATCAGGTGACATCGATCTTCTGCTTCATCACCACATAAGAGGCATGTAGGGTCAATCTGTAATTGATTAAATCTAGCTTGATTGCCTTGAAGCGTGTACGACCCTGTCAGAAATTTCACCTTCGCTGCAGCTTTCTATACCTCTCTTGGATCATCAAGAGAGGTAGAGAACCTGTTGAATATTTTGAAACTAATTTAACTGGGATCTGTCAAGTCAAATTAGTCTAAATATATACAACAGAATGTTTATTAATCAGTAAAGACATACATGTACAAGTTGACAGACTATTCCAGCTTCATGGTGTAGTGTTTCTGTCAATCTATATATGTGATGTAATGGACCTTTCCAGTTTTAGAGCTATTCCCTGCCCATCTCTAGCTAAGCTCCACCCACACCTCGCTCGTGTTGGCATCGATCGATCTCTGAGCTCCCTGACTATCAATTTCCAGAAAACTATACAGGTAAGCTGTTGTATATTTTGAAACTAATCTGACTGGGTGCTGTTGCAGGCAGCAAGCAACTGCGCCCAGTCAAATTAGTTTGAAAATATTCAGCATGTTTATTAAATAGAGACATACAATTTGTACAAGATGTCAGACTATTACGAGTTAAAGACGGGCCTAATAGAATCATTTATGACATCATGATTATGATGTCATCCTACACACTGCTTAACTGAGTATGACATCATATAACGTCAGATCATCGATGGATACTCTGGAAAGGTGAATTAAATATGACATCAATACTTAGCGACAAATTGGATTCATCCATTGAGTTAGTCGTAGCGATAAATTATTTTGTTCTGGAATAATTAAGTTTTTTACCCAAATTCCATGATTTCTTACCTACATGTAGATTCATTTTATTTATAACATGGAAAGCCACGACTGGATTTGTTTACCTGACACTTGTCCTGAAGGTTTAGGACGAAAGTCGGATGCCTGACACTGTGTTTGTGTCCCCTATTTATAGGCCTTTGGGTCTGGACCCAAAGGCCTATAAATAGGGGACACAAACACAGTGTCCGACTTTTTGCCCTAAACCATCAGGACAAGCGTCGTATACAAATCCAGAGTCGTGGCTAGGCAAAAATATGGCTCTAGCCAATCAAAAGGATCCCCAACTGGAGCCAGTACTGCCTTCGATCTCCAAACTCGCACTATACCAACCAAGGTAGCACGGCAATAACCACTTGAATCCTCTACACAGCCAAAATCACTGGCAACTGCAAAACACAAAGCATTGTGTTCCTCATCTGCCTAGGCCAAGACAGGATCTGAAACTGCCCACCTATTCACTGGCATAATGGTGCATGGCTGTGTACATAAGCACGCCTACCGTAAGTGCATCTTGCGTGTGCGTGGACGCTTAGGCCTCCACCGCCATTGGCAATCTATAGGTGAAACTAGGCATGAATTCAAAATATACAGGCAAAACCATTGGCAACTGCAAAACATGAAACATCGTGTACTTTATCACCAACCTAAACCAAAACAAGTTTTGAAACCGTGTCCACCTATGCATGAGCATAATGGTACACGGATGTGTGGACATGCTCGCACACGCACATGTACGCATAACCATAAGCATACCTAAGTACATCTTGCGTGAACCTCCACAGCCATAAGCAGCAAAACCCAAACATGAATTCAAAATTAGAAGACAGGAACACTGCAGGGATATAAGAAAAGACTCGCCAGTAGCATGCCACTTTAATATTCCTAATCTTAGATAGAAACACATGCCCTACCGCGTTACACAGGTCTTGAGAGGTGACCCCAATGCGGATGCTAACACCCCAGAAAAGGAGAAAGAAGGCCTACTGGATGCACGTACTCCACACATTGGAGCTTACTGGCATCGACCATATTAGATAAAGGTTCATAACAAGCCCCCAACCCTCTCATCCCCCTCCCGAGGTTGTTCATGTAAGAACGCTACATGCATTGACATGTAGATTCACTTGTTTCCTGTCAGAACATTCACATTTGGAACTTCGAGTTTCATATTTCATGTCAAAATTTTTCAGCCAAAACAGTTATCTGTTTGATTTGACTCAAAGTTGTTGTTTGTCAATTTTGGATTTCAATCAAATTGTTTTCAAAATATTTAGCAGATCCAGAGCTTCAGATGTTCAAGACATGGTGATACAGACCCTGCGCCGCTTCTTTCATTAAACATAGTTTTTTCACTTTTGTTTAAATCTGTTTTTTTAGAAATGTGAAGAACCTAAATAAGTTGAATCAGCGTGAGCTAGAGCTCGGTGTGACACAGAAGACATCATGGCATAACCAGTACAAGGACAGTGCGTGGATATTTGTGGGTGGCTTGCCGTATGACCTCACAGAGGGAGATGTTTTATGTGTATTTTCTCAGTAAGTACTAATTAATGTGCTGGTATTCGTAGGCCTTTAACCCTTACCACTCTGGTGTCAAGATTTTTAAATTTTAAAATTAAAAAGATGAACTGGTGTTTATTTTACAACAAATTTGGTGGAAGATGGTGGCTGTCGTAGACAGCAACATCTTCCACCAAAATTGTTGAAAAATGTACACTAGTTTCTTTGCTATTGGCACTGTAACAGATAGAATATTGACATCAGTGTGCTAAGGGTTAATATCGCCCTGGAAAATGGATTATCAGTTTCTTCATTTCAAAATTCTACCATGTACCGGTTAGCTGTTAGGTATTTAAAAAATAATTTGACTTGAAAAAAACCAATAAATGTTTCTGGTCAAATTATTTCAAAGCATTTACTGATTCGTAAAACAGCTTGTTGCTGGTCTGTGTGATTTAACCCTTTAACACGCATATCAGCCAAAAACGGCATCTGCAGTGGTCTTGAGAAATGTCCATTTGCAGACCAAAAGAAAACGATAACTGAGCCAGTCCTTCCAGTGATAAATTTTCAAAAATTGTATTCTATTGACCTGTAAATGGACATTCAATAGGCAGATATTAAATTTTCTTGACCAAATTTGACCTTTAAAGGGTTAAAAAGATTATGTTTGCACCAGACAATAATGTCAATGAGCAAACAACTGACTTACTGAATATTTTGAAAACAATTTGACTGAAAGTTGTTGGTGACTTTTGGCTTTCAGTCAAATTGTTTTCAAAATATTTAGCAGATCCAGATATATATACCTTTTGGAATATGTCGTCTGCAAAAACTCAGCAGTCAGATGGTTAAGCATCTTTTTGAAAATTTAACACTGGAATGACTGGTTCGAGCTAGACCGTTGTTATAAAATTATTAAAATAATCACTTTGGTCTGGAAATCAATGGATATTTTTTAAATAAAAAAACTATATATAATACTTAACCAAATTTTATCATTTAAGAGTTAATATTTGAATGGTCAAGATTGGAAAAAATCTAAACCTTTGCTTAAATGAATTTGCAGAGCAAAAAAACTGTTTTGGAAAAGGACCATTGCAGAAAGCATATCAGTCATGATATTAACTTCAAAATATTGAACAAAATATGCTACATGTATGCACCGGAAAGAATTTATTTTTTTGAGGATTTGGTGGTAAAAGGGTTAATTTATGACTGCTTCATTCTTCATAATTCAAGTTATACGCCGCAATCACTTTGTCTGTGCATCTGTTCGTCCATCTAGGCTCACATGTGGCTGTCCCCGATTTTTTGTCTGGACTTACTATATGGATGCACCATGGCCTAAAGGCATTATATATCAAAAGTAGGTCAGCATGACCTATTTTCACAGTTCAATGAGCATCATAGGTTATTCTTGTCCGGACTGTAGTTTCAAGGTTTTGTTGTATATGGTAACCAAACTTGGTGTGTGTATGCATTGTAGCCTACCCATTTGTCATGTATCAAAAGTAGGTCAACCTAACCTACTTTTCACGGTTCACTGAGCATGATAGAGTAACCTACTTTTCACGGTTCACTGAGCATGATAGAGTCTTGTGTATACATTAACCAATCCTGGTGTATGCATATATTCTACTTGTAGTATCAATTCATGGTTCACCCAACTTCAAGATTAATGGATCTTTCCAGTTTTAGCTATGCCCCGCCCATCTCTATCGAAGCTCCACCCACACCACGCTCGTGTTGGGATCGATCGATCTTTGAACTCCCTGATTATCAATTTCCAGAAAACTATACAGGTAAGCTGTTGAATATTTTGTGACTAATTTGACTGGGTGTTGTTGCTGCCTAGGGCAGCATCATCACCCAGTCAAATTAGTTTCAAAATATTCAACAGCATGTTTATTAAATAGTAGAGACATACAACTCTTATAATGTGTCAGACTATTAAGAGTTAAAGATGGGCCAAATAGAATCATTTATGACGTAATGAGAATGACGTCATCATACACAGCGCTTAGCTGATTATGACATCGAATTATAGATGGATACTCTGGAAAGGTGAATTGAGTTCACCGGAAGGCATTGATTCAACAAAAGGCAGGGGGTATCCTTTGTGATGCATTGCATCACTAAAACTCTATTTCAATTGTGTCATGGATTCTTTTCTGTTCCAGGTATGGGGAGATAATGAACATCAACATGGTGAGAGACAAAAACACAGGCAAAACTAAAGGGTATGCATTTATCTGCTATGAAGACCAGAGAAGTACCATTCTGGCTGTGGACAACTTTAATGGAACTAAGGTATATATACATGTAATATTGAATGACTAACTTAATAACCCTCACCCTAAAAAGAATGGGAAGAGAGTATTGTATTGGTTTGTGTGCATGCATGCATGTCCAGAGCTCTATCACAAAAACTACATGACATGACTGATCCGACTTGTCTAAAATTTTAACACAAGAAATGTTGTTAAGATAAAAGTGTATTTGCAGACATCAGGGCATAATTTAGAATTTAATATTTGCATAGCATGAATTGCTATGCAAATTATAAATTGAATAGTTGTCTACAAAAATGTTTAGCAATTAACTCTTTCGTGGATAAATTCCCTATATCTCAATCTCAGAGCAAACAAACAGAAAAAGCTATTGATTAATTTGAAATTAATTTGACTGGAAGCCATTGCTGCCTTAGGCAGCAATGGCTTCCAGTCATATTAATTTCAAAATATTCAACAGAATATGATATACATTGTAAAGAATTTACTTTTTCAGAGAATAGGCGCTGAAAGGGTTAATGATAGAACTTATGAAAATCAATGATAAATTGCAATCGCATAAAAATTTTGCATAGCAGATACAGCTATACATGATGCAGAATGTATAGCAAATGCCTAAATATGTGTAGCAAATTGAGATGCGGTACCAGATAAATTATGTCCTGGACATATTCATAGGTCATTATCTGGATGATTAATAAATGAGATCCTAATCAGATCAAATGTAGATCTACATTGTATTGTTATGTCCGTAGCTAATGATTGGATTTGACTGATATTATAACACAAGAGACGTTCTTACTATACATGTACAATTGGCTTCCCCAATGTTGTGTTTAGTCCGAAACAATAATCTTGAAAATTTGAATTTTTTTTAAATGTGACAAACACAAATGGTGACCCCCTGTTAAATGATCATGGTGAGGATTGACCATGATAATTTGACCCTGGTTGATAATAATTTAAGCATCTTTGAACCATGGGTGATAAATGACATCATGGTCAGCCAAGCAAGAACAAGTAGGCCGACTCCGGATATTTATTCTCTTTAATAATTCAGCTCTTGAAACTAGTGACGCTTATAATATCCAATAGATAATGTAGTTTATTTTCACAAAAGAAACATCGAAAATTTGAAAATTCATTTCAGACATAACTGGCTGATAATGAAATGTATTACTGGACTCAACCATGAACTTGAATCAGTACAATTGTGTATTGTATTCGTCAGTAGGTGAACATTGAGAAGCATGTGCAAATAGTTGACGGGCATCGGCTGGCCTAATACATATCATCATCATCAGTGGTCATTGTCAGTGTGAAATTATTGGAATATTTTTGTCAGAATTTTGATATTTCTTTTGTGAAAATTAACTACATTATCTGTTGGATATGCCGTACTAAAGATCTTTCATCAAGACTAGCTTTGCTATTTCCAGGCACTGGATTGTTACTGCGAGTTCTGCAAACTAACGAATTGATGATTCAATTAAAATAGTCAGCTATATATATTCTGGCAATATTCTGGTATCTCTACCTCCCAGATGAACAAAGACCTTGGTTTACCATGGTCAACATAGGATGGACTAGGCGTGCATGATTATCTGATATTATCGAAATCACACTTTTTTTTCTCCAGCCACGATTTTGTACGATGTGATTTTGAAAAAATTGAAATATCGCGAAAATTGTATTGTCACGTCGTATTCTGCCTATTTGTCATGTGTTTGTAGCGTAGCCTTCTATTAGGGCAAGCTGTTCAATTTATTTTCAAACCAACATCTTTGCTAGAGTGGGTTGACCATGGTAAACCAAGAATTAGGAATAGGTCAAGAAAAAGTTGAAGTTCATTCTTTAAAATTGTTTTAAAAGATGGACAATAATACGAAAATTGAACGCAATTTACCGGTACAATTTCTTGCCGCCTACTGTATACCTCAAAACCACGATCGCGTGAGTGAAATTATTACTTGGAACGGTATAAATATTGTATATTTCTTAATAAGCATAGTTTATAAAATCAAAATTAATCCTAAATTTAAATGGCGTCGTGAAAATATAAATCAAATCACTGATATTGCTTGCTCTCCTATTTTTTGGATGCGAGAGATGGTGCGTTCACAAATGTGACAGCTAAATGAGACGGTATACACGCTTTAGCCAGCAAGGCGAACTATCCAAGAAAAGTCTGAAGGCTAACTATTATGAGTAAAAATATATAGATCACGTGATTTTGCTCGCACTCCTGATTTTGGAGACGAGGTGGTGCGTTAACAAATGTGATAGCTAAATGAGACAGTATATTCGCTTTAGCCTGCTAGGTGAACTATCCGAGATGTTTCTGAAGGCTAACTATTATTAGTAAACGGGTACTCAGTAAATGCGGAGCAGATCTAAACATTAGATATTTATGGATCTAAAGTGCATTTCTAATATCACATGATTTGTACATTTTCACAAAAACGACATGAAATGTCAAATTATTAGATTAATTTTGATGTAATAAATGGTGATTATAACAGAGTACGCAATATTTAGTTTGTCCACTAATAATTTCACTGCCGCAATGATGGACAGGGGATACATTAAGCCATGCCTGTGATTAAGCCAAAGTGTAAGGCGTAACAAATTTACACCGAGAAATTGTGCAGTCCTATTTTTGTGTTATTAACGATCGTTCTTTAAGCATCTTGGCGACTGGATTTAAAGTTTTTGTTGAAATTTACCAATTAGAAGTCATATTTGGTTAAAACTGATATGAAAACTGATAGCGAAGCTGACATGTCTACATAAGCCAATATGTGCAGTCTAATTCAACCCAAGACCAATTCACCCCGTGAATGCATATACAGTAAAATAGGTTATACGATATATAGAAATATCGCGATTTTTTCACCACGATATATCGTGATACCTCCTAGGACAATATCGTGCAAGCCTAGGATGGACCATGAATTATTGTGGTCGTTAATGAAATACTGTGAATTTAGCCATTGTAAAACATGCTCATCTTTGCTAGCCCATTAGTGGTTAGTAATGATATATCATGTTTTACCATGGCAATCACCATTGCTGAGCTGGTCAGACCTTTGCAGAGATAGTGAGAACATGCTTGACCATGATCAAACAAGGTCCAGTTTGTACATGTATGTAACAATGTAAAAACCTGACAGCATCTAGAGCTTACACCATTACATGTATAAGTGTGGTCATGAGCTAGGGTAATAGTCATGAAGATATAAATATTGTCGTTGTTCAGTTGGTTTTATTGGCCGCTTTCACCGAGGTGTATTTGAGCAATGACTATCTTGAGGTGATTCCCCGAAGGACGTATCATGTGAATGATGTGTAGGTACATGTATCAGGGAGTGAAAGAGATTGCCCATGTCTCCACCGATTGCTCATCGGCCATCAGATCACCTGTCAGTTCACCGGGATTTGAAACCTGGCTGCCTGATTACAAGACGACCACACTACCACCATGGCCAATTGTCCCCTAAGATATATATATGTTGTTGGTTTTTATTTTATTGGCGCTCACAGCAAGGTGTATTTGAGCCATGACACTATCATAGAGGTGCGTCCCCAAAGGGTTGCTCGTACGGCGTCTTTACATGTTGATTAAACTTTCTGAATATAAAAGACTATGAAAATCATGGAATGGTCAACGTAGATTTTCATTGTTTGAACAGCAACTAAATTTATACAAGAATACAGTGTGTATTCCTATGTTTCTATGGATATGATGTTTACTATGCAATCATATGTGATAATTAAGGATGATTATATTATGATTATGTGTAATAGAATAATTAAGACTTAATTTTGACAAACGTTACAATTAAAGACTTACAGTATCTCCCTTATGCCGGACATTGTCAAACCAGTTTCAGTTAATATGGTCAAATATTTAGGTCACGGTCAATAACTGCATACCGAAATGCACATTTTTGGCCATAGCTAAGGAATGCAAGATGGTAGCTTTTGCACATTCCCTCAAAATTAAGAGTACTTTGAGTTTCAGATCAAGGCGTTAAATATCTAGGTCATGGGGTCACTACGTACCAGAATATGCATTTTAATCATATCTCTAGAATGCAAGAAGGTAAAATCACCAAATTTCTTTGGCACATCCATTCATATTGTCATGGGTTAGAAATAATTTGCGTTGCAAATCAAAAGGTAAAATATCTAGGTCACTAAGAGCATTGGCAAAACAGAGTACAAAGGCACCTCCTCCGTGTGCAGTCTAGTTCAGCCCTATTGTCCAGTTAGATTTTGGAGTTGTATGTCATACCTTATATAATAATATAACAGAAAGTGCAATACTTCATACTTCAGCATTTACTAATAATAAACCTCGGTATTTAACAGTATGGAAGTATATTTGATTTGAAAATCATCATGAGTGCTTAAAGGTGAATTTGACTTCTGCATGGACAGATTCCTCTTCATTATAATATGACTAATCTGAGAGATTTTCAGTTTAGTATTTAAGTAAATGTATAACTACAATCCTGTATGCATACTTAGACTTTATACATTTCTGTATAGGCCTATTTATTCTTATCATTGTCTGCCTTATTCCATTAGTTGCTGGGTAGAGTTTTGCGAGTTGATCATGTGTCAGAATACCGTAAACCTAAGGAGACTGGAGAAGAAGATGAACTGATAAAAACACTACGGATTGATGGGTGCGGGCCAAAGACCCCACCTCTAAGTTCTGAAGAGAGTGAAGAAGAAGCAGTTCAAAGTCCTGTCAAGAAACGGAAGAAAGGTACATATCTAATCAGGAGTTACAGTCATGGTCATACATAATACATTTCCTACCTTCTGGACCTTGGTCATACTAATTAACCCTTTAACACTTATATCAGACAAAAATGGCTTTGAGAAAACTCCATTTGCAGACCAATAGAAGACTATTTTTTGAAAATTTACCACTGGAATGACTGGGTTGATAACTGAGCCAGTCATTCCAGTGATAAACCTTTTCAAAAATGGTGTATCACGTAAATTTTGGCCTGTGTAAAGCAAAGGTGTGTCAATGGTATCATTTAGCATGTATGTATATATGATTACTGTATTATAAGGTTCTCTGTCTGGGTGTCTTCTGGCATCCTAAGCAAATTGTCAAACATGGGCCATCTATGCTTGACTACTTTTACGGACAGCGGTTATGTATTGCACATCTTGTATAGTACATGCATGTAGTTGGAAATTATGCTGTCCGGTCATCAATGTCCGGTGACGGTGGGTGCGGGTGTGTTTCTGAGGCAGGCCTTATATTTAATTTTTTTAAAGTAGCTAGCAGCTCAACAAACCACCAGTCATGTCAGTCAGTCAGTCAGTCAGTCAGTCAGTCAGTCAGTCGCAAAAGCTGTGTGGACCAATGTATTTCTTCATAAAAATAGATTTCTACCTTAAATTCTGTGGTCTTTCACTCAGGTCACCTGAAGCCGGAATTCCAGCCTTTCGAATTCAAAGCGTTATATACGCGGTGCTGGTATTTCAATGATGAAAGCTAATTCACAGTCAAGAATAAAAACCACTACCAATGATGTTTATATTGCTTTTAAGATGTGCTTTATCTGTCAGATTTCATTGCTGGAAATTATCTTAGGTTTGTTACATGTACATTATTTGACAAATGAAGTATGTAATATAGAATGTTATGCATTAGACAAATATTTAACCGATCATGTTTTCTCCAAATTTCAATTTTGCTAACTTTGGTTAGTGGATAAATCATTTTCTAACATAAATAATGAACCTTCCAGTTCATCCATCCATCATATGACATCATAAATAACTATGTAACACGTAGGATGACATATTGAATTACCGTATGAATGACTCGATTAAGTCCGTCTTAAATGCTTAATAGTCCGACACATATGACCTGTATGTGGTTACTATTTAATAATCATTCTGTAGAATATTTTGAAACTAATTTGAGTGGGCGCTGTTGCGGAATAGCACCGAGTCAAATTAGTTTCAAAATATTCAACAGCTTACCTCTATACTTTTCTGAAAATTGATATCGAGTTCAGGGATTGATCGATCCCAACACGGACAAAGTGTGGGTGGTGGAGCTTAGCTAGAGATGGGCGGAGCATAGCTAAAACTGGAACGGTCATTGTCGTGTTTTTCTTTCTTATTTTTAGATAAAAGCAAGAAGAAAAAAAAGATGAAGTCGAAGAAAGTGAAACAAGAAAAGCATGATACTAGCGGCAGCGGCGGCAATAACAGTGATTCAGATAGCGATAAAAACAACCATAAGACAATTAACAAAGACCAAGACCATGAAATTAATACTGGCACTAGAGACAGAAACAGGACGGTAGATAGTGATGTCACTGTGAAACGGGAGAAGCATGATCCTGGATATGATAGGTATTCCCGGGAGATTAAATCAGATCGTAGCTCCAGTCAGCCAATCGGTAGACTAAAAGAGGAGGAGGAGGGTGATAATAGGGACAGAGGTAGTTCTAAGGAGCATGGGAGACATAGAGATGGATACGTGGAGGACAAACAAGAAAGGAGAGGGATCTCTAATACAAGGACTGATTACTCCACTAAATCTAGGAGTATGAATGAGCGTGGTGGTAGTGGACAGTATTTAGACGAGTATGATCGTAGTGGTAGTCGTGATCATGATTCATACAGACCTAGAGATAGTTATAAAACTCGTGATGATCATGACAGATATAAAGTGAAGGATCGTGTTCATGATAATGGTGACAAAGTGAGTCGTAAAGATGTCAGAGACAGAAGTCACAGTCCAGATTATAAACGATATAAACGATGATACTTTGATTTCTTTCACCATTAAATGCCCAAGATTAGGCAATGTGAAATTTCAGCTTCGTAAATGTCCATTTGAGGGCCAAGAGAAAACTATTTTTTGAAAGTTTCAGAACAACTGACTTAGTTATTCAAAAAGTCTTCTGTTACACAGCAGATGTGCATTTCTCAATAGCACAGTCGCAGTCATTTTGGCTGACCTGACAATGGAGGAATCCAGTTTTAGCTCTGTCCAGCTCATCTTTAGCTAAGCTCCACCCACACTTCACCCATTTTGGGATCAGTCGATCCCTAAACTCCCTAACTCAAGTTCCAGAAATCTATACTGGCAAGCTGTTGAATATTTTGAAACTAATTTGACTGGGTGCTGTTGCAGAGTCAAATTAGTTTCAAAATCTTCAACAGTATGTTTATTAAATAATAAAGACATACAAGTCGTACGACAACGCTTAGTCTATCATCAATTAAGCGTTCGTGACGAACCTATCTACATCATTCATGACATAATTGATTATGATTTCATCCTACACATCACGTAATTGATTATGACATCATATGATTGATAGATAAACTGGAAAGGTCCATTAAAGACCTAATAGTCTACATTGGTCAAGAGAAAAAAAGGTTTCACATAGGGAACGTCTATTTTCATAACAGAAGACCTTTGGGTAAATATTCTAAGTTATAATATACTCAGTTATTCCTGGACCAGTCAGCTTAACCAATAAAAGTACAAAGCAAATAAACTGAAATAAAGATGTTCAGTTATTTTAACCCTTTGATCAAGAAAATCTAAATATTTATTTACTGAATGTCAATTAGCTATTGGATATTGGCAGTCCAAGAGAGAACTATTTTTGAAAAATTACCACGAATGACTGGCTCAGTTATCGAGGAATGACTGTCTCAGTTATCGAGCCAGTCATTCCAGTGATAAATTTTCAAAAACAGTTCTCTTGGACTATAAATGGACATTCCTCAAGGCCAGTGCAGAGGCCGGGTTTAAAGTGTTTAAGTGTAAAACATTTAATTGTACATTTCACCATTGATAATATTGCTGAAGTGGGCACAGGTGGTAGAGGTTGATTACTTTGACACAATTCTAATTTCAGATATTTTAATATTTGGAAATAAAATTCCAATAGTAAGAGTTGAATCAATTAGCAACATTCAAATATGTTTCTTTTTACCCTGATATTCTTCCAAGTAATATGTGTTTTTTGATGACAAAAATCGTTCATGATGAATAGGGCTACAATGTAGATATATTGGAATTTAGGAAGCCACAAATGTGACCTTTCAATTTTAACATCTGTTCACTAATCACAACACGCCCGCTCCTATAATACACAGTGCTTTGGAACATTAGTGGTCCAAGAAGCGGCAACGGCAGGCACTGTTATGCCGAATACGTTAAATGTAAACCCCGCAAAATAAGACCAGCTAATTATTTTGAGAATAATTTTAAGAAAGATTTTAGTATCTGTAACACCAACTTTCCATCAAATTACTTTCAAATTAATCAGTTTAAATTGAACAAATTATTTCAACAGTACACATTTCGGCTTTTAGGGTGAAATGTGACAATGTGTTATATTCACACCTTTGTGGTAGACCTTTACGATCACAGAGATGTCAAAGCATGGACAAGTTTTAATTGGCTTTGGGTGGTGGGGATGGAATAAAAGGTAAATTCCTTGTAAAAGCTAGAAAATTATGAACACAATTACTATAGCATGTTCTATAACTGGCCGTATCCTGCAGTACATAGCTGTAAAGGTTAATTTTAACCAATCAGACAGCCAGATTTACTGGAAATGCAAATCTAGGGCGTGTTCAACTGGCGACCTATTGATAACTGTAGCTGATTATTTGCCAGCCGTGTGTTCGACTGTAAAATAATCATCTATAGTTAAATATATTTGGCTAGTCGAACGTGACTGTAGACTTAATTCTGTTTTAGCCAGTCAGATTTAAGCTTTCGGATTTCCCTTTTGCAAATGGCGAATGTCGGTTTTACAACAAATTTGTTACCTAGTTGAATAAAATTGTGAGAACAGTATAAAATACAGAGTTTGTGCTTGTTTAATATTCACACGGGAATCAGATCAATTTAATCCATGCTACTGCCCATCAGTATTGTTGTAGATGATCTGTTTGTGGTATGAGCCGTGACCATGATGAGGGTTGGGTTTTCGTGGCAATTATTACAAGTTAAAATACATCTTATCGTCAAACCTAATCGCCTAGACGATATATCGTGATATCACAATATTTTCTTAGATATCGTTATCGTCTTCTAAAAGCCAATATCGCCCCGCTCTACTGGACACATTCTTCTTTCTAATAAGAGAGCATTAAACATGCCACATTTGGATCAAACGGTCTAGGTCACTGTGTCCTTGGTAAAACAGACTTTTTTTAAACATTAACATTTTGTGTTTAGCTCCACTTATATACTGGGCATGAAGCAATTACCTTGACATCAAAGGGTCAAAGTCTGTATTATCATGACAAAACTTGTTTTTCAACAATGACATTTTGGGTTTAGCTCAACATAAAAGCTTCATATCTCATGTTGAGTTAAACATAATGCATCCAAACTTGGACACATGCGTCCTTGCAACGGGATTGGATGACACAATGGTTCAATGGTCATGGTCACTTTCTCTTATATTTGAATTCAAACCTCGTACGGTCGAGCTTCATGGCTGCATTGAAATCACATTTCTGCTTATTCAATCTGGCCAAGATGGCCCTATAGGCATGTAATATAATTATTATAACATTGTGCAGATGTTTCAGACTGGGCCATGGCAAATATTCCTATATATTGGAGTCAATATGGAAAGATAATAATTTGATAGTAACCATATATGAGCTATAGACATCTAACTTCGTGGATCGATCACTTTGACTGAGAAAACTGAGATTTTCTTGATGGGGAAATGCGATAACACTCCATTCATGTTAATATAAAAATAGTGTCACACAATGTTTTATTAGTTCCAGTCAACTAAAAGATTGATCCCGTCAAGTGCTTAAATTGTGAAACTTGTAAGGCGGCAGTGATATCACCAAAGCATTTGAATTTTGAGTGGCCCATTTTCAAAAATAGTCCGACATGTACGAATTGTATGTCTACTATTTAATAAACATGCTGTTGAATATTATTTTAAAACTAATCTGACTAGTTTCAAAATATTCAACAACTGACCTGTATAGTTTTCTGTAAATTGAGATTCAGAGTGCAGCGATCGATTGATTCCAACAAGTAAAACTGGAAAGGTCCATTCCATGGTCACATGACAGGATCTGTCCGGCTCAACATGTAAGATCTGCCTTTTGTCTTCCAAACGAAGACAAGCGTTAGATATACCTCAGCGTTGTGGCTTATCGCGTTTTACCAGTTTAAATTAATCAGCAAAATATGACAGGAGCCAATACATACAATCTCCAACTAGAGATTATCCTGCCTCCATTTCAAAGCTAATTCTTCAAAGAGAAAAATTAACAACGGAAGGGGCTGTAGGTACCTCGGGTCAAACACACACACACACCCCTACCAACATATATGTAAGGGAAACAAAAGAAGACGTAAAACTGAGGAGTCAGGAGCACTAGAGGGTTGTCCAAAAGCACAGATAGCGCAGCACTTTACATTCCCAACACCTATGTAGGGGAAACAAAAGGACTCTTCTAACTCAGGATTCAAGAGAAATACAGCACTACCTAACCTTAGGATGGAGCAGACTTCTTACTGCACTGTCCGGGTTGTAAGAAGGGTCCCAGGTGCAAACAGAAACACTCAATCAGGAAAGAAACAAGAAGCATACATTACAGGATATACCATCTCTTCGCACCAGCGCCTGCGATATGGTTAAGGAGCCATTAGCCAGTAGGCTGACCCCCCCCCACCCCCGCTTCCCCTCTGTCCCTCCCTCTGACATTATACATTCTTCAATGGCTAAATGTTTCTCCAGTCTATGGAAGCTGCCATGATTTACTTTTCACCCAATCAGAATAAGCCTAGCCCGTCTGCCGCGCTACGTTTAATCATATAAGTGCATTCTATAGTTTAACAGTGTCTTGGAAAAGCAACCATACAGTTAAGCTGTGCAATATTTTGAAACTAATTTGACTGGAGCGTCAAGTCAAATTAATTTTAAAATATTCAACAGGATAGTTATTACATTATAGAAAATATGTTGTATCTGCACGAAGGAAATGCGGCAGGAAGTGAATGATATGGAAGCTCTATCTAATCAGTACAATAAAACATGAGATAAGTATTTTTTAGTCCAGGAAATAGGGGGAGGGGTGGGGATGTCATTTCAATGACAACATAATAACAAGAAAACGTCATCTTGTTATATCACCCACTGTTATATTTTATTTTGTAGTCATTTATAGAATCGATTCTTATTAATTATAATAGAAGTCTTATATACAGATATACATTATATTTTACACTGTACAAAAATTATACATAAGCCAATAGTGAAAGACATCTCTACACACCATATTAAAGCTCTCATGTTCCATTAAATATAGCACTTTTGCACGAGATATGAGATGCCTGTTCAATTTACCCAGCATGCAATACTACCCGACGTACAATGCTACCCAGCATGCAATGCCCTGACTCCATAATCGTAGTAACTATTGGATGCCATATTCGTTTAGTCTATTGTCTGCACAAGCCAGGATTTCTCAAACAAAACCAACCTGCTTACACGTGCAAATAGTCATTTGTCATCCAACTCTTGGAAGCGTAAGCATGCACATATGGCATATTCATGGCAGTACATTCGACAGTCTGTATTTCAACATTGTTCAGAGAAAGTGTGTCAATGTCCAGGAGAAAATATGAGAAAGCTTTTATATTCATTGACAGTAATTTGCATGAAAGTTGTTGCTATCAATGACAGCACCAACATTCAGTCAAATTGTTGTCAAAATAATTATTATGTAATGCAATTACTACCTGCTATATATTTGATACAAATTTATTGAAGTGTTGCTGCAACAGCTTTCAGTCTATGTATTCTAAAATAATCATCATAAATTTCAGTCAACACAGATTTGAAGAGCAATTTGACTAAGTTGTTGTTGACTAAGGCACCAACAACGTTATCAAATTGTTGTCCATAGAATCACAGGGCGCTCAGTATTACTATATAAGTAGAGTGGGGATATGGTGAAAATACTCTTTGCCTGCGCAAAGTAAATATTTCACCTAGCTACCGGGTGTACGTTTCTGTTTGACCAATGCATTTCAAACAAATGCGCAAATCTGTCAACGAAACATGCATGCCATTTGCTAATCATTCATTCTTGGCGAGAAAGCGTATATAAGCCTATGCTCACTTTAACCTAATTAGTAATATATTGATTGCACGTGTGAGGATAATAATTCGACAATATTGTGAGTGCCTTAGAAACATGAAAATGATATTCAAATCCGTAGCGAAAATCGACCAAAAATAATGATAAATATTACAGAAAAAGTGACTGAAGGCTGTTGTAGCAACAATTTTCATTCAAATTAGTATTAAATCTGTACCAGGTAGTAATCGCATTACCTAATAATTATTTTGACAATAATTGTACTGAATGTTGTTGCTGTCATTGATAGCAATAACTTTCACGCAAATTATTGTCAAAATATATAAAAGCTTTCTCTAATTTTCTTCTGGAAATTGACACAGTTGCGCTGAACAGTATTGAAATGTAGGTCATCGAATGCACTGCCGTGAATAGTACGCCCTACGTGCATGCTTACGCTTCCAGAGCAGGAGGACAACTGACTATTTGCATGTGCAAGCAGGTTGGTTTTGTTCTAGAAATCCTGACTTGTGCAGACAATAGACTAAACTAATATGTCGGCCAATAGTTGCAACGATTATGGAGTCAGGGCATTGCATTATGGGTAGCATTGTACGCAGGGTAGCATTGCATGCTGGGTAAATTGAACAGGCATCTCATATCTCGTGAAAAAGTAGCTATATTTAATGGAACACGAGAGCTTTAATGACAATACAAAATAAGACACCCAAAGGCCTTATCGCTCACCTGACATTATTGTTTTGATTGACTGATAGAAGTTTGGTTTCATAGAATGCCTTGGTTCGCTTCCAGTGTTTACACAGGTATCTATTTATACTCTGTGTGGAAAGATGCAGCGAGGAGTGAAGGAAAATGCGTGTTTCCATCAATAGTGAGATAGTCATGCACAGACCAGGAGCGTTGGTACTTATGAATGCCCCTACGCTAACCACCGAGCCGTATGCTAATCACTGAGACCTATGTTAACCACTGAACCCTATGCTAACCACTGATCCCTATGCTAACCACTGAGCCCTATGCTAATCACTGTGTCATATGTTAACCACTGAGCCCTATGTTAACCACTGCGCCGTATGCTAATCACTGAGACCTATGTTAACCACTGAGCCCTATATTAACCACTGAGCCCTATGCTAATCACTGTGTCATATGTTAACCACTGAGCCCTATGTTAACCACTGCGCCCTATGCTAACCACTGAGCCCTATGTTAACCACTGAGCCGTATGTTAACCACTGAGCCCTATGCTAACCACTGAGCCCTATGATAATCACTGTGTCATATGTTAACCACTGAGCCCTATGTTAACCACTGAGCCCTATGCTAACCACTGAGCTCTATGTTAACCACTGCGCCCTATGTTAACCACTGAGCCCTATGTTAACCACTGAGCCCTATGCTAACCACTGAGCTCTATGCTAACCACTGCGCCCTATGTTAACCACTGAGCACTATGCTAACCACTGAGCCGTATGTTAACCACTGAGCCCTATGCTAACCACTGAGCCCTATGTTAACCACTGAGCCCTATGTTAACCACTGAACCCTATGCTACCCACAGCCCTATGATAATCAGTGTCATATGTTAACCACTGAGCCTATGTTAACCACTGCGCCCTATGTTAACCACTGAGCTCTATGCTAACCACTGCGCCCTATGTTAACCACTGAGCCCTATGCTAACCACTGAGCCCTATGCTAACCACTGCGCACTATGCTGAGCCCTACGCTAACCACTGAGCCCTATGTTAACCACTGAGCCCTATGCTAACCACTGAGCCCTATGTTAACCACTGCGCCCTATGTTAACCACTGAGCTCTATGCTAACCACTATGCCCTATGTTAACCACTGAGCCCTATGCTAACCAACCACAGCCCTATGTTAACCACTGAGCCCTATGTTAACCACTGAGCCCTATGTTAACCACTGAGCACTATGTTAACCACTGAGCCCTATGTTAATGACTGCAGCCTATGCTAACCACTGAGCCCTATGCTAACCACTGAGCCCTATGCTAACCACTGAGCCCAACGCCAACCACCGAGCCCTATGTTAACCACTGAGGCCTATGCTAACCACTGAGCCCTATGCCAACCACTGAGCCCTATGTTAATCACTGAGCCCTATGTTAATCACTGAGCCCTATGTTAACCACTGAGCCCAATGCCAACCACTGAGCCCTATGCTAACCACTGAACCCTATGTTAACCACTGAGCCCTATGCTAACCACTGAGCCCTATGCTAACCACTGAGCCCTATGCTAACCACTGAGCCCTATGCCAACCACTGAGCCCTATGTTAATCACTGAGCCCTATGTTAATCACAGCCCTATGTTAACCACTGAGCCCTATGCTAACCACTGAGCCCAATGCCAACCACTGAGCCCTATGCTAACCACTGAGCCCAATGCCAACCACTGAGCCCTATGCTAACCACTGAGCCTTATGTTAACCACTGAGCCCTATGCTAACCACTGAGCCCTCTGTTAACCACTGAGCCCTATGCTAACCACTGAGCCCTATGTTAACCACTGAGCCCTATGCTAACCACTGAGCCCTATGTTAATCACTGAGCCCTATGTTAACCACTGCGCCCCATTTTAACCACTGAGCCCTATACTACCCACTCAACCCTATGATAACCACTGCACCGTATGTTAACCACAGCCCTATGTTAATGTAACCACTGTGCCCTATGTTAACCACTGCACTCTATGCTAAACACTACGCCTTATGGCTATGCTAACCACTGAGCCCTATGTTAACCACTACGCTCTATGCTAACCACTGCGCCTTATGTTAACCACTGTGCCCCATGTTAACCACTGTGCCCTATGGCTATGCTAACCACTGAGCCCTCTGCTAACCACTGAGCCCAATGCTAACCACTGAGCCCAATGCCAACCACTGAGCCCAATGCCAACCACTGAGCCCAATGCCAACCACCGAGCCCTATGCTAACCACTGAGCCCTCTGCTAACCACTGAGCCCAATGCTAACCACTGAGCCCTATGCTAACCACTGCGCCACCATCTCCTCATAAAAGGTTTTGTTTCATTCTGCTCAACCAGTAAGGATCATGCAAGACAAAATGGCTTAGTATAGTCGACTTAAATGTTTAAATTTCATTTGCCAGCCAGGCCAGGAGACAAGATTTTAAAAGTTTACTACTGGTATGGCTGGCTCAATAGTCTAGCCAATGATTCCAGTGCAACATTGTACAAATTAGTCCTCTTGGTCTGCAAATGGACATTGGCCCGATGTTGACCAGTGAAGAATGGACCTTTCCAGTTTTAGCTATGCCCCGCCCATCTCTATCTAAGCTCCACCCACACCTCGCTCGTGTTGCGATCGATCTCTGGACTCCCTGACTATCAATTTCCAGAAAACTGTACAGGTAAGCCGTTAAATATTTTGAAACTAATTTGGCTGGGTGCTGTTGCTGCCTATGGCAGCAACAGCATCCAGTCAAATTAGTTTCAAAATATTCAACAATGTTTATTAAATAGTAAAGACATACAATTCATACGTGTCGGACTAATAAGCATTAAACAGTGGACTATATCAAGTTTCATGACATCATGATTATGACATCATCTTACACATCACGTAGTTGATTATGATGTCATATAATGGTGATTATGATGTCATATAATGGATGGATAAACTTGGAAAGGTCCATTAAGTCTGACCACGTTACAAAAAGATGTACATTCAGAGGAAATGGCACATTTATGTGAACATTAGCTCATCCAAAATAGCTACTGATTTTGTTGAACATTCTTTGCCATCAATTTTCATTTAAAAACAAAAGATCATTTCAGCCACGGTTTGTGACCAAGATTGACTCAGCTATTAGGAAATGCATTTATCGGAAATCTCTGAATATTCATTGTGGCTATTAACCAATCAGATTTTTGTATACAAGATCTTTTGCATTCCCTGAGGTTCTCCTGATCTGGCATGTTTGGGTCAAAACTCCTCAACAATTCAGAATAAATTGTCACTTAAGAAATAGTGCTTATGGATGACGACAGACCGATGGTTATCATGGCATAAGCTCACTTGACCCTTTCAGTCAGTTAAGATACCGGTAGTAATAATAATATAAACCCTCTTCACAAACATACACATAAATTTACACACTTGTGATAAATCATAATATATAATACACTGCAACAAGAAATGCATTATAAATTAGTATTAGCATACGTTTGCATAGTAGCGTGTGACCTGGATAGAATATAAGATGTCATAACAAATTGTCAGTTTTTAGTCTAAGGCTCTTAATACCTACCTGCTGTAAGGACAAAGGTGCTAACACTCTAAATGATCATGTCGGCCAAACATTCAGACATTAGTTTAGGACAGTCTTAGACAATTTTAAACCATTTTGGACAGGTTTTTTGACAACGTCTGCTCGAAGTTAGTCTTGGAATCTTTAGACATTTCCCCGAGACCACTGTAGACAGGGTTGGGTTTTTACCCAACCCTGTCTGCAGTAGTCTCTGGAAATGTCCATTTGCAGGCTAAGAAGTCTCTTTTTGAAAAGTGACCATTCGAATGACTGGCTCGATATGCAAAAATATCAATTTTCTGACCATAAAGGATTAAAAAGCAGCTTTCCTAATTGATGAATCGTATTAGCTCATTCTACAACTTAGCCCATTAATCGTCAAGATTTGTGGCGAAAATTTAAATTATTGCATGTGAATGTCCTTTTGAAAGACAAGACAAGATTATTTTTTTTAATTCACCATAAATGACTGGCTCAATAACTGAGCCTGTCATTCATGGTAAATGTTCACATAGTTTTTTGGCCGGCAAATGGCCATTTCTCACAACCACAGCTAAGGCATTTCTTTAACTATCGATTCCAGTTTGTATTCACCAGGAAATAGGGCATACTGACAGAGCTTATATTGCTGCAGTAACATCTGGAGTTCACTATGCTAGTAGGATTATTACCAATATGGTGCAGTTTACTTCTGACATAATAGTCTCTAGAAAATGTTACATTCACCTAATTATTAAATGGGTGTGATGCAATGCAGAAAACTTTCCTGACCAAGGGACTGTCAAATGTACTGCTGTGAATACGTCCTACGTACATGTTTACGTTGCCAGAGCTGACTGACAAATGACCATTTGCACATGCAGGCGAGTTGGTTTTCTTTGAGAAATCCTGACTTATACAGACAATAGACTAAACGAATATGGCATCCAATAGTCACAGCAATTTTGGAGTCAGGCCATTGCATCCTGGGTAATGATGTAAGTCGGAAAATTTTGCATGGAAAATTTTCCAATCGGAAAATTTTCTGGAAAGTTACCCAGACATTTTCCAGAAAAAGTTACCCAGACATTTTCCAGAAAATTTTCCAGTTTTTATCTGAAACTTCATTTCCCATCTCATTGCGTAAATTGTATTATTTATTCTTAGAATTATTTTTAACATAGCACTAATTAATAGAAAAAGTGCACCAGCAACATGTTTTATGTTAATACTAATACTCCAATGAGTCCAATACGTGTTGGGGATTAAGACTTGATCATATTGAATTGTAGAACCAGGTGTGACCTACTTTTGTTACATTACATATGATTAAACCTAACAATGATTGTATACACTAAGGTTGATAAATTAATATTCTGTTGAATATTTTGAAACTAATTTGACTGAGAGCTGTTGCTGCAGCAACAGCTTCCAGGCAAATTAGTTTCAAAACATTCAACAGTTTGCCTGTATCATTGTCTTGAAATTCAGTTTTCTGGGACTGTAGCATTAAAAGGGTTAATAATGCTTACAGGGCCTACATGTAAGACAGGAACAACTTACAGCAAAATTGTTTCCAAAATGCACACCCGTCTTTCTTCTACCAGTTCTTTAAAATTGGATTTCTGACCACCAGCTTTCATTCCAGCAGCTCTTTAACCATTTACATTTATCCCTAAATATTTTGTAATTTGATATATGCATAATGCACATGATGTCGTTTGTTCACTGATTTGAAATGAATATAACCCGTTTCCTTTTAACAAATACAAAAACCTACATCTAAGACATAAGTTGAAAATTTTCCGATTTTTCGGGAAATTTTTCCGGAAAATAATGGAAAAATTTTCAGAAAATTAACATCATTAATCCAGGGTAGCTTTGTATACTGGGTTGCATTGCATGCTGGTTAAATAGAACAGAAATCAACAGTCATCTCATATCTCGTGCAAAAGTGTCTACATTTAACATGTTTAATGGGACACGAGAAGTCAGCTTTTTTCAGAGGTTGGCCGTCTTTGATAACTCAGTCAATCATTCGAACTGTAAATTTTCAAAATTGTTGATTGTCTTGACCAACGCTGACCATTAAAGTGCTAATAAGTGTGTGTGCGTGCGTGTGCGCGCGTGTGTGTATGGTTCATGAATTTAACAAGTAATTCAATAATTATATCTGAAACACAAGAGTAGAATTTGTTATGCCTTTCATTTCTGAATTGAAGTATCCAAATTTTAAGAAACTCACGAACTTGCACGCAGCTAATTATTTAAAAATTAATCAAATCAATTTAAGTATACAATATCTCTATTAATAAGAATTCTGGGCCCATGTTCCCGAAGCTATCATTAGGATAGCGTTATCGTTACTCCAATAGCAAGAGTGTAATGACGTCGCTATCCAAACGATAGCTTCGGGAACATGGGCCCTGGGCTTTAGTTGCTAAATGCTTACCATACAACAATGTAACTATACACATGGAGTGTATATCAATTACCTCCCACAGTGTTATGAATAGATAATTTAATTATTTAACTGCTTAATGATTGGCCAAGAAAATCTAACTGTTAGATTATTGAATCCCAATTAACAGGACACAAGACTATTTTTGAAAATTTGCAACTGGATTAACTGGCCCGGTTATCCCGGTAGTCAAAATGATCTCTTAATTGGCCAGCAAATGGATATTTCTCAAGGCCACTGCAGAGACCAGTTTTAGCAGACTTGACCGTTAACCTTTTAACACTTATAACAGCCCAAACCGGCTCCTACAGTGGTCTTCAGAAATTTCCATTTGCAGACATAGTGAAGACTATTTTTGAAAATTTACCACTAATGACTGGCTCAATAACCAAGCCAGTCATTCAAGTGGTAAATTTGCATTTGAGTTTTCAAATGTATTTGATTTTTTTCAAAGACACTACGTTTTTCATTTTGCATTTCGTTCAAGATCGGTTGACAGCTGCTGCTGCAAATAGCAGTAACAGCTCCCAGTCAAATTAATTTCAAAATATTCAACCAAAGTATTTTTTAAACCATACAAATGACATCTCTGTTGCTAGAAATTATAAACTTAATTCTCTGTGATTTATTAACTCATTTCTCTCTGAATTTCTTATCACATAGCTCTCGGGCATCAATATACATATGTAAAATCATGCATATTTTGAAATTAGTTTGACTTAACTCAGTTGATATCTTAACAAGTCAACAAATTTTAGTTAATGTGGTTCTAAAATAATATCCCTTACATACAAGACCTCTGGAATGAGTGGCTCAGTGATTTTCTTCTCTTGGCCTGAAAACGTGCATTTCTAAAGACCACGGCAAGGACTGGTTTTCGCCGGTTTGGCCACCAAAGGGTTAATGTAACAATTGGACTAAACGTTGTTGCTGCGGTAATCAATATGTTGATCTTTATGTGATTATATGTTTTAAAGAACCACAATCTTTTGGCCCCAAAAACACAGGTTGTCACTCAAGCACTTTTGACTATTATCTATTCAACAAGTGACCTATAATTGTCAAGATCCTTTCAAAGAGATTAGTGTGATCTTAGTAATATATCTCCACTTACTCCAGTCTATACGGTTGTGAACTTCATTCATTCAGAAATCTCTTAATCCTTTAGTTGTCAAAATTGGTTTATTGAATGGCCATTTGCATTACAAGAGACGATATTTGAAAATTTATGACTGAAATGACTGGCTTGGTAATCGATTCAATCATTCCAGTGGTAAATCTTCAAAAGTTATGTTGTTGGATTGCAAATGGACATTTACCACGATCAATACATAATAGATGCTCATAATTCTGAGTGACATGGGTTAGTTTACTGTTCGCCCGAGTATGATTAAAAGCGCCAATCATTCAGTCTGACTATATACACATACTCAGCCATGTGTGATGAAGTGCCAGAATCTTAGGTCAGGTCTTGAATAAGCTTCTGAACATTTTGAAACAAATTTGATTGTTAGTCAAATTATCTTGGTCAGCAAATAGACATTTCTCAAGACCAATGCAGGAGCTGTTTTGGTCAACTTAAAGCTTAAAAGGTTAATGATCAATCAGATAAAATGGTGCTTCCATTGTGGTGCTGAGAAATGGTCCTTTGCAGGCCAAGAAAGTGGTTTAAAACAGGATTATTAGCAGTTGCAAGGTTTTAAAAATATATGGGAATATGTATATTTACTTTGCCAATTCTTGCCATTAAAGCGTGTTTGATTCCCCAGTGGCTGAACATAACTCTCTCTCTCTCTCTCTCCCTAACATTACTATAAGAAACCTTTTTCTAGGACAGTACCTAACTTGGGCCATACTTGGACACATGAATAGCGCCATCGAATACCCCATACATTTGTTTACATTTAAATTATTCTTATGATAACTGTCCTGATGCAAAATTACTAATTCCACGCCTACCATCTTTTTTTAATGTTTACTAAGTCTTGAAATGTATTTAACACTTGATATCTAGTTAACCGTTATGGCGTAGTTTTGTCCCTCTTGGTGCTTTTTCTAATTTCATATTAGTTCCCAAACCCTCATATTAAACAACGTCGCTTCCATCCGCGCGAAGCAGGATCAGATAGAAGGATCAAATGAAGTGAATATTTTGGCACTGGTACATTGTGGGTGTCTGGGCATGCTCATGACATTGACTGATCAGTCGTCAATAATCTAGTTATTACCAAAGGTCCATACTTAATTAGTTACTCATAGCAAAAACTTCCTTGTAGTCATACATGTACAATGTATGTGTCAGCATAAGTATTATGTAGTAGATATGTATATAAATATATTAAGTAGGCAATAGATGGTGCCTGCACCATTATGTGCTGACCAGAAAGACATTTCACCTGCAGATTATCCTGCCAATGAACAAGTCAGTCAAAAATGACTTCTGCAATCATTTGTTGAAACAACCATTTGCAAACAGAGAGAATATTTGAAAAATATTGCTACTAGAATAATTGACTCTGTTCTTTACTTAACATCACGCTTTGGAGATATAGTGGCCATGATACTTCTCTACTCCACATCTAACATTGTCCTTCGCTGCAGCTGTCTCACCTCATGAAAATACAATCTCATGCACCTCGGGGGGGGGGGTCAAGGTTATTCACCATCATGTTTTTGGACCTTCCTGAATGTCTTTTCTCTGGTAATCTTAGGGTACACTTGCTGGGAGTCATATTCTTATTTGTGCTTTCTTATCTCTGGCACAATACTGTGGCAACCCTGCCATGTTATACAGCTTTGTCCTCTGTCAGATCTTTCAAATTTCCCAATGACACCCATTGTAGAATTCTGCAATCTTTTCCATGTCCTGTTTGATGAGGCACCATCACACAGCTAACATAGCCAGTAATTTCAATGCTACATTTTCCGGATCTTTAAATGAACATTATTTTATAATCAATTTTGACCATTGCAGAGTTACTAAACCACATGTTACCACTGTTTGGCACGTCATAAAATGTGCATATAATAGACGAGGTATACAATTATAAATAAGACAACAATAAACTTAATGATATGCTGTTAAGTATCGCTGCTTGTCGAGCCTCGTGGCTGCCGTGCTGGTGTCGATAGCAGAAGGTTGATCTGAAATGCAACAAAAGAAGACTGTGAGGAAAATAAACAGAGAACATTGATGAAAGACTGAAAAAGTGTTCAAATTACGATTCTGGAAATTCAGGATTCAAAGTATATAAATTGATTCTAACACACGGAAAGTGGGCGGAACGTAGCTAGAAATGGGTGGGGCATAGCTAGAAATGGATCCCTCTATTGGAACTGCGACACATGTTCCAAATAGACAGGTATTTTTTCCATAGAATCAAATAATGTACTTGCTGCATGGTAAATTAATTAGTGTGAATTGCTTGTAGTAACTGACCTGTTCTTGTGATGGACATGCAACAATTTGCTGGTCCTCCTCGGTGTATTGCTGCAGTAACAGATTATCTAGCTGCTGAAATGCCTGAACTATATTACCCTGTTAACACACAAGAAGGCATAGTTAAATATCATAAACACACTTATCCCGTCCATGACTAAATTTGGGTAAGAATATCGAAATATTTGCTTATTGAATTTCAATTTGCATGCCAGGAGACCATTTTTGAAAATTTAGTATTGGAATGACTGGCTTGGCTATCTAGTCAGTTATTCCAGTGGTAAATTGTCAAAAATAGGTGTTCTCTTGCCCTGCAAATGGCCATTTCATGTAGAGGCAAGGTTTGTCATGAAATGGTTAATGGTCAACATTTACCAAGAAGATTAAAATTTCAGCTC
Source organism: Chaetoderma sp. LZ-2023a (assembly GCA_034401795.1). Taxonomy (NCBI): domain Eukaryota; kingdom Metazoa; phylum Mollusca; class Caudofoveata; order Chaetodermatida; family Chaetodermatidae; genus Chaetoderma; species Chaetoderma sp. LZ-2023a. The sequence goes on from CM067368.1 coordinate 8,428,245, forward strand.
CGGGATGTTTAAAGAAAAAGTTGATGGATGGGCGACAGACGGTCACCACGGCATAAGCTCACCTAGCCATTCTGGCCAGGCGAGTTAATAATTGAAATCGGCCCTGTGGTTCTCGAGAAAAAAACCCCGTGACAAACGAGAGCTTCGAAAGTGGCAAATTTGAAATCGACATACGCAATGACCTATATAAAACCAATTTCGGCAATCAACTTCTCTGGAACAAACTTTAATGTGCCTTAGTGTATAATCATATCTCCCAAATTTAAGCCCAATCCGCTTAGCGGTTCTGGAGGTCATTTTCGTGAAAACTAGGTCAATCAAGTTCCATCAAACAAAGTTGGTTCAGCAGTTGTACTACATGATCCTTCATGAGTTTTCAATTGATTATCCCAAGCGCTTCTGGAAAAGATTTTTTAAGAGGTTTCTAAAAATCGTCCCAAATCCAAGTCGCCAAATGAGTCGATCGGCTTCTTTTCAACAAACTTAGATTTCAATGCCATAAGGGTACTTCCTTCCATATATAATTGAAATCAGCCCAGTGGTTCTTGAGAAAATATTTTTACTTTCCTATTTAGCATGGGAGTTTTTGGTGAAATGGTCCAAGATAGCCGCCAAACTGTTTACACAACATTTTCAAATGTGCCAAATCTTTAAAAAGTCCACTGTAGCCGACAAACACGCTACATTTTGATGGGTCCATGGCGGCCATTTATTTTTATGTATCAACTTCCCTTGAACAAGCTTTAATGGCCCTTAGACACTCCCAAATTTCGGCCCGATCCCTTCAGCAATTCTGGAGAATTCGTTTTCGCGAAAACTAGGTCATCCAAGATGGCCGCCAAATCATTTTGCCAATCAAGTTTGCGTGAACTAAACGAAATCAAGGATTTCTTTTTTCACGAGAGAGTTGATACTTACCTCCCTAATACTTTTGATATTGCTAAATATTGGCTTTCACTCAATAAAACACTCAGATTAAAAACAGTTAGGTGCCCCTACTGGGCAGGTAGTCAGAGGTAGTCCGGCGGATGCCAGCCCCACCACCGCGCATGCGCCGACTACTACTTCCTCTGACTAATTTATTGGCTAACACATGCAACTACCAAGAGCCTGAAGACCGAGCCTCTGTGGGGTGGAGAGGCCGGGTCCGTATCTAGGGAGGTAAGTATCAACTCTCTCGTGAAAAAAGAAATCCTTGATTTCGTTTATTTCACATCAAGAGTATACTTACCTCCCTAATACTTTTGATATTGCCAGAATTCGAAAGTGAATCTGGCGGGAGGGAGGCGAGGTCAAAAGACCAGCTCTTCCCTATACGCTTTCACGCGTTTAAGGCACTTATGACGTCTGAAATGTGTGAGAACACAGTCAGGATTTGACAAACCATCGGATAACACAACCGATGCATGAGAGATGACCGAATGTCATATGCGCTCCCCCCCCCCCCCCCTTCCTGGGAGGAAGACTAGATGACCTCAATGTCCTATACGCTCTCTACGTACTAGTGCCAAGTACTATAGGACAGAGACGAAAAGGCTCCATTTTCGTATACTCTCTATGCTGAACCACCTCCCACATAAACCATCACCATATTAATAATAATGGGTAACGTGACAATACAAGTAACAATGAACAACACATGAACAAGACTGACCTTGTTGAACTTGGAAGCTGTCATCATGATCCCAGTAGAGAAGCCTGATGCAGTCCCGACAAGTGGTTGTTACCATCGCTAAATTGCGAAGTATATAAGCAATGCGGAAGCACTCCTCACAAAATCTAAAAGCGATTAATGTTTCAAAATCGACAAGGCGAGAGGGCTAGAGGTGTCACGGAGGTAATGGTCTGTAAAACTTGACTCACAGTGCCACTGAGCCACGGACATAATGTCATCCACAGGGACCCCACTAAACAGGGCAGTGGATGCCACGACACCGCGGACACTGTGAGCCTTGGCCACATCAACCTGTCTCCCGGTGGCGGATTTGTGACAAAACTGAATACACTCCACAATCCACCTAGAAATGGTGTCCTTAGACGCCCTGCCATGGGGTTCAATATATGACAACCATAACGCTGATAGGTCGGTACGCCACTCCGAAGTACGCTGTTTGTACCGGAGCAGCGCCCGGACGGAGCACCATGCTTTAGAATTAGGATCATATCTAGTTAAAGATGGCAAAAAAATAGGTTGACCTGGATATTTCAATGACTGATTCTTAGCCAAGAAATTAATCCTAGGTAGAAGCTTAAGGCAAACCGGTCATCCTCGGCTGATAAGGCGTGAATCTCACTCCTACGCCTTGCCGAGGCCGCAGCAATTAAAAATACAGTTTTAAGCGTTAACATTTTCATAGAAATGGAACTAAGTGGTTCAAAAGGCTTATCTCCTAGTACCTGAAGCACCAGAGATAAACTCCAAGACGGAATCAGTGGAGGATTCCTTGGTCTTAGATTGCCCATGCCTTTAATTAATACATTTAATGTACTTACTTCATCACTCCCCCTATTAGCCAAGCAAGGGATAACAGTCATTAATGCTGATTTGTAACCAGCAATAGAGTTAGGCTTGAGGCTATAGGCATCATATAGGTGACAGAGGAAATCAGCCACTACCTGAATAGATGAGTCCATTGGATCAATACATCTTTTTGAGCACCACTCTGCAAATCTGGTGATTTTATAATTATATGCTCTGGAGGTTGACCCCCTCCTGGCTTTGGCCATAAACATGGCCGCTTGCTCAGAAAAGCCCTCCTTAATTCTAGATTCCTTGAAAACATCCACGCAGTCAATCTGAACATTGACGGATTGTCGTGAAGGGCCTTGCCCTGGAAGATAAGGTCGTCCATCAGAGGCAGAGGAACCGGATTGCAGACCAGAAGGTCCAGCAGATCCGTATACCACGATTGGCTTGGCCAATCCGGGGCGATCAGAAGCACTTGGCACTCCTGCTGCCTGATTTTCTGAAGCACCTTTGGAATCAGGATTGCTGGAGGGAATGCGTATGCATACATCCCCCCCCCCAGCTGATAGCTAACGCATCTGTTGTGAAAGCGCTTGGGTCTGGAATCGGAGAGACGTACGTCGTCATCTTCGCATTCTTCTTCGTTGCGAACAAATCGATGTTGGGTTTCCCCCAATGGTCGAACAGACGATCCGCCACACATTGATTTAGTTGCCATTCCGTGGGTAAAACACTCATCCTTCGGCTCAATGAGTCTGCTAGCAGATTTAGCCTTCCCGGAATATGAACTGCCTTCAAGGTGATCCCATGATCTAGGCACCAACAAAGCAGTTTCCATGTCATCATACAGAGACTGGGCGACTTCGTTCCGCCATGCCGGTTTATGTAAGTCACTACTGTTGAGTTGTCTGAACGAATTAGAACAATCTTGCCCTGAACTTTCTGTAAGAAATGTTCCAGGCCCAGGACTACTGCTCTTAGCTCTAGTAGATTGATATGTTCCTTGGACTGATCCAGATCCCAAAGCCCTGATACTGTGGACTCTTCCAGACAAGCTTCCCACCCCTCCATCGATGCATCTGTATACAGTCACCTGAGGGTGGGGAGGGGTTAGCAAAACCCCCGGCAAGAGATTCTCTGTATTCAACCACCATTGCAGGTGGTGAATCAGAGGCGCCAACACTGACACGTTCGAGTCCAGCGAACCTGAACTCTGGGTCCACTGTGTCATGAGAAACAACTGGATCGGGCGCCTGCGGAATGACTGGTTCCAATGAAACCATCAACCCCAGCATTCTCAAGTAAACCCGTGCCAGGACATGACGACTGTCGCACACCGACTGTATTACTGAGATGAGTCTTTGAACCCTCTCCTGAGTGGGATAAACATATCCCCTCTCCAGATCGAAGAACATGCCCAGGTAAACAAACTTCTGGGATGGAGTTAGCTCTGATTTTTGGAAATTGACTATCCAGCCCAAGTCCGTGAGAGTTTTCAAAACAATCTCCAGATTGGCCGATAACGTTTCCCGGGTGTGTGCTTTCAACAGCCAGTCATCTATGTACGTGTGGACTGCTATGCTTCTCCTGCGGAGGTATGCAGTGATCGCGAGAACCACACGGGTGAAGACCCGAGGAGCCGTGGAAATTCCGAAGGGTAACACCCTGAATTCCCACTGTCTGCCCTGGAATGCAAATCTCAGGAAGCGACGGAAACTCCTCTCTATGGGAATGTGGAAATAAGCATCCTTCAAATCTATTGACGCTGTCCACATTCCTCGCTCTAACCCCGCCAACACCGAGCGCACAGTCTCCATCTTGAAACTGGGCGTCTCTATGAACTTGTTCAATGGCTTGAGGTTGAGAATCGGCCTCCACCCTCCGGTGTTTTTCGTTACTAAGAACACGGTTGAATAGAAGCCCGGGCACCTCTGCGCCGGCTGAATGGCTTCCTTTTGTATGAGGGAATTTATTTCCTCCTCTATACACAACCTTTGATCTGGATCCCTCGGAATTGGAGTCCAGATCGGCACGAGAGACAGTCGCGATGGCGGGCCTGTCATCCACTCGGGACGATACCCGACTGAAAGCCATCGCAAGACTAAACGGTCCTGAGTCAACCGCTTCCACTCTGGCAAGTGGCCGGCCAAACGGCCGCCCACCGGTCCACCTAGGGAGAGAGGTGGACATAAGGAGTGCGAGAGTGGCACTGTCTTCTCGGCCTGAAACACCGGAGTGGTTCCCACCGCGGTAACCGGCCCATCAGGCCCGATTACCGCGACCAGATCCCCGCGCGCCAGGCCCAGCAACGCGCGCGCCGTGCGCGGGTGGCTGCCTGGCTGGCTGCGCCTGGGGAGCCTGCGCCCCCCTCGCTGCTGGCCGAATCGCACGCGGCCTAGACCGACGCTGCGCTGGTGGCTGGCCTCTGACCTGGCCAGCGGCACCTCGAGCCTGCAGGGGACGATACGCAGGGGGTGCTGCGCAAACGCGCTCCCGCTGGAGCACCTCAAACTGCTCACGCAGCGCCCTCTGGTTGTTGACCAGAGTCACCGTCTCCTGGAGGTGCCTACATCCCTCACCTCCAAAGAGACCAGGACCTGTCATAGGAGTTCGCAGCAGCCTATTATACAGGTCCTGGGATGGGCACAGATTGTCAAGGGCAAACGTGCGCCTCGCCCGGACACTCCTGGTCACCGCCCCGCGTCAAACAGTCCAGAGCCAGGTTGATACCATCCTGGATGGCTCTCTGGACTGTGACCGGGCTTGGCTGGCGTGAAGCGGATGCTGTTACCACCCCCTGTAACAGCTGGGAGACGTGGGACAGAGCAGCAATCGACGCTCTCCCACTCTCCTCCGCATCACGCAGCGCGGTATTAGCCGAACGCAACGCGTTCGAGCACAGGACACCCGTGTCAGAACGGGAGCCTGGCCGCGCATCTTCGCCCAAAGCCGCGCGATCATCTACGCTGGGCCTAGGCACCACACCGTACCGCTGGTAATCCAGGGGCACGATGCGGCAACGCCTAGCCACCTCGCGAGGGGCCTTCGCGAGACGCCCATTCGCCTTAATGGACGTCTCTGCCGCCTCGAACATGTCAACGACATGCTCAGCCAGCGGCAGAGATGGCATAGCGGTGGCAGTCGGGTTACCAGCTAACCACGGCCTATGGTCACGCTGGCTAGCCGACTGCTCCACGGGCAGATCTGGCCGAACACTTACCAGCCACTGGCAAGCGTCCGACCAATCCTCCTCCGTGGCTAACTGCGAGCGCTCTACTAGACGAGGGCCTTCGTCTTCCTCCTGAGCGCACGCAGTTGTACTAGACGGCGGATATGCTCATACCCCTGGCAAGCCAGGGAAAGCATGCGGGCCCGAAAGAACAGGCATGCTAAACTCCCTGGCTTGACCAGGAGCAGGCGCCGTGGTAGAGCGCGGGGTAGACACCGCCCCACCACGGCCCTGGCCAACACCAGCGATACTCTCGGCAAGCCGAGGTATGCGGTAACCGTGGCCATCAGCAACGCCCAGGGTCACCTTCTGGACCGTGGATTCTACTCCTGCGTGAGTAGAACCATGGAACACGTCGCCTGTATTCCCCGCGAGGGGTGCACAGACGTCGTACTCCATGGCCACGTCCCCAGACGGCGACCCTAGCAGGTAATCCTCTTCCTCCTGGCCAGAAAGGTTAGGCTCCGGGTCAGCAAAGAGAGCTAACCCGGACTGGCCAGGGAAGGTGCCATAAGATTTGACACCCGCGGCGCGCGGATACCCAGGGTCTGATGAGCAGACCGCGGGTCCCAGCAACAACCACTGTCCACGGCCCCTCGGCGCGGCACCAAGCCTGCTGCCAGGGTCGTGGACCGCCCCCATCAACGGGGCCACCTCTGAATCCCCCTCGAACAATGGACCGGACCTATGGAACTCGGATTCAGAGGCGGGGATCACCTGCTCCGAAGCAGATGCTGAGGACAACAAAGGACCTGGCCCAGGAAGCATGCTGCGAAGCAACTCTGGGACCAAATCCTTTATTGTCCTCTGCATCTCTCCCAACATTTCGGACCGGAAGGCCTCCATATCCACCGCGGATGAGGCCTTCCTCTTACCTTTCTTACCACCCTCCTTCTTCGCCTTCCTCTCCTCTTCCATCACCTTCTCCCTTGCCTGTAACGATAAAAAATCAGCCATTAGCTCACCCCCCCCACTGCTTACAGACATCGCATTTTAGCAACGGTCCACAGGGACTGCAGCTAAAACACAAATGCGGTGCAAAACGGTCCTTTAAAAACCGACCACAGGACGGGCAACCAGGTCTCTGAAACAGGACAAAGGACGAGGACAATGAGCAAGATAGTTACGGTTAGAAACTCAAAACCAAACTAAAAGAGAGGGACAGGATCATAAAGATCACTAATCAAGAAGAAACCAGCGTTGGACAAAACTTTAAATGTTACTAAAGAGCAAGGCCGATTATGACGTCATCAATCCCTTAACAGAAATTAATCGGTCCGCAACAAACATCCAAGTGCAAGGACGAATTGTATTCATAACCAGAACATCCGCAAAAGGATATTCAGACTACACATCATCAGATACAGAATGATATACAATGGTAAAAAAACAGTCATTATTTTTTCAAATAATTCATATTACCTCATATCATTAATTAGATACCTGACACCATGTATAGACAAACCATCCACCGTGATGCACTGGAGCACTCCACCAAGACTACGCCTCTTCACTCTCTCCACCCTGGGGGAAGGAATTGGATCAAGAGGGCAAAGTGAGAAGACCTTTATAGTAAGCCTCCAACTCACTGAACATAGACTTTTTGGTTAGATAACCTAACAGTATTAGTAGGAAATGGAACCGTGGTGGAGAGAAACAAACCCTCCTGTGCTGAGAAGTCCACCAATACTCCAAACTGATACCTGTGGACATAAACACAAAGAGAATTTAGTCTTATAAAGCACCATGTTGGAAAAAGCCAACTCAAACAGGCGCTAATCACGGTAAGCGCGAGTCCCGGAAACACATTACACCGGGGAAAAAACTCGCTAGAATATCATTGAAATCACCTGATAAAGAGCTCCAGTCCCCTCCTCTGGTGAATTCGTTCTCTCTGACATCTTTCCTCAATAGAATTGAACTCAACAGACGTGAAAATAGGCTCAAACGCGTAGAAAACTTGTAGATAACTGCAAGCGCATGTGAACCCTTTGCCAATAAATTAGCAAAGAGGCAGTAGTAGTCGGCGCATGCGCGGTGGTGGGGCTGGCATCCGCCGGACTACCTCTGACTACCTGCCCAGTAGGGGCACCTAACTGTTTTTAATCTGAGTGTTTTATTGAGTGAAAGCCAATATTTAGCAATATCAAAAGTATTAGGGAGGTAAGTATACTCTTGATGTGAAAAAACTTAGTTCAACTCTTGCCCTGGATGATGTTTCATGATTTTTTTAATCGATCCCTCAAGTGGCTTCGGAGTAAATTTTTAGACTTTTCTAAAAAATTGGACAAAATCCAAGATAGTCACCAGCCAATCGGCTCGTTTGAACAAACTTGGATCTATATGCAGTAAGCATGCTTCCTGCCACATGTAATTGAAAACGTCCCAGTGGTTCTTGAGAAGTCTCTTAAAGAAAAAGTTGATGGATGGACGACAGGCGACGGATGGTCGCCATGGCCAGGTGAGCTAACAATGTTAGGGACAAAAACACCTAAATATCAATAATTACTATGTTAACCCTTTAATGGTCAAGCCGGCCAAAACTGGCCTTGGCAGGGCTCTTAGAAATGTACATTTAAAGCCAAGAAGACTATATTTTAATTTAACCAATGAAATGCTACACCTCAAATGATCGCTTCGATTATCGAGTGACTGATTCCACTGGTAAAATTTAAACATATTTTTCTCTCGGCTAGCAAATGGATATTTTATTAAGCAAAAATTGAAATTTTCAAATAAACTTCTTACTTTTATTGGTCTAAACAAAATGAACTCTGTGTCCCTATTTGCTAAGTATAGTGACATGGACCTCTTCATGCCAGGGACTTTGGTTTTGATGTTTTTGTACGTCTCCGCAATAACATCATGTAATTTCTCTGGTGTAGCGAATGGCTGTGTTTTGAGGGAAATCTTTGTGCCAATTCCTTCATTCTGCATCACCATCACAGTGTCAGCCTGTAGTCAATAACAGCAGCTATAAACTTAATATTTCAAAATTATCTCACACTAAATACTGCAAGTAATATATGACAGTTTAAAAAAGCATCCGCTTTTGTTTCTACGAGAATTCTTACTACTTACCAGATGTACTATTATTACGATAATGTCTATTATCTAGTCCATCTCAAAATAAACAATTAAAACTCCGCACTCTCCTGGTCCTGCCCATACTGTGTCCGGGAATACCATAGCCCCAGGTACCGAGTCAATTCCCAATCACAGTCAGATTCGTCTTGTATTTGCCTTGACAAACAGCGAAAGCAGCTCAGCCTCACCTCAGTGGGGTGGCTGAGGGAGGGCCATAGTACATCTGGTAAGTATTAAGAATTCTCGTAGAAACAAAAGTGGATGCTTTTTTTATTCTACTTCGAATAATACTTACCAGATGTACTATTATGATAAACTCCGGATTCCAACAGCCAAGAAATACCGGTGGGAGGAGGTGAGGCTCGAACCAGCACTCATCAACCATCCAACAGAGAAGGTTGTGAAAAGACTAGAACCCTGGCATACGCTTGGGTTCTACCATCTGACTCATAGAGTGCTAAACTTCCATGGTCTAGACCACGCTCCCACCCCTCCCCCCTCTTTTGTCCGCACAAAATCCAGAGGGCTGTCGAAAAAAGGGGATGCAACACCCACCAGACCCGTGTCAGCCCCAAGTCTCAGCTAGGGAAGTCCAGTAGAGTGCAAAGAAGCTACCACAACTTCTAATTTTGAAAAAATATCAGTATATCGATTAAGTTTTCAAATTGGAATGAGTCTAATGTCTGTTTGAGAGGATAAGTATACTCTTACACCAGACTATTTACCTAAGCAGTCTGGTATTTCGACTGTAAGTAAATTATTTTTATTATTAATCACTTAATTAATGTAAACACTCACCATTTTGAGTGCTTTTTCTTTCTTGATCATCCCAGGAGCTCGGCCCAATCCACGGTCATTCACTGGTCATGTGCATGGCTCTTGCTCAGTGCAGGAGGAAGTAACTTGCGATGTTTGTGAAATAGTGGTCGGATGTGGCTTAACTAAGGTTCGACAATTTGGCGACGGCTACCGGATTAAGTGCGCTGGAGATGTCGCGAAGGTAGAAATCAGTAAATGACAACTCAGCATGCCATTGTGCTACAGACATCACCTCCTTTAATGAGACACCCTTAAAAAGGGCAGATGATGCTGCTAATGCTCGGACCTGATGGGCGTTTGCACGATAAATCTGCTTTCCTGTAGCAATTTTATGCGACATCTGAATAGCATCAACTATCCAATGAGAAATAGTATCTTTCGAGGCGCGCAAATGAGGAGCTTTGAGACATAACCACAGAGATTTTGGGTCATCTCTCCACTCCTCAGTACGTTTTTCATACATTTTCAGAAATCTGACAGGACACCAAGCAGAAGAGTTTGGGTCATGTCTAACTAAACTTGGCAAATTGATCGGTTGACCTGGATATTTAAGTGACTGATTCTTTGCCAGGAAACAAAGATGTGGAAGTAGTCTTAAACCTTCACCCGTGACGACAAAACGGTCTTGCTCGGCAGATAGCGCATGAATCTCGCTTCTCCTTCTCGCCGATGCTGCTGCAACCAGGAAAACTGATTTAATAGTTAACAGTTTAATATCTATAGATCTAATCGGTTCAAAGGGAGCATGCCCTAAAACCTGTAGAACAAGAGATAGATTCCATGCTGGGATAGGAATTGGCTGTCTCGGTCGCAGATTGCTCATTCCTTTAATAACTTCATTCAAAGTGTCATTCTCCACTCCTTCAATGGCCAGACTGGGAACAACTGAAGCTAATGCAGACTTACATGCTGCTAGGGTTGAAGGTACAAGTTTTTCAACTTCGTATAAATGACAGATAAAATCTGCTACGTGTTGAACAGATGCTGACAAGGGATTAATATCTCTTCCCTGGCACCATTCTGCAAATTTGTTGATTCTATAATTATATGTTTTGGTGGTTGACCCTCTTCTGGCTGAAGCGACAAACTTCGCTGCTTGCTCAGAAAAGCCACCCTCAATTGCACGCTGCTTGACAACATCCATGCAGTCAATTTGAACATTTCCGGTCTGTCGTGAAGACACAGACCCTTGTTCTGAGTGATTAGATCCCTTCGGTCTGGAAGAGGGATTGGATTGCAGACCTGGCATACTCCCTCTCTTATCTTTGCCAGAACTTTCGGGATGAGAATCGTTGGAGGATACGCATATGCGTACATTCCTTTCCAACTTATCGCCAGTGCGTCTACTGCCAAGGATAGCGGGTCCGGGATCGGTGACACGTATGTGACCATCTTTGCGTTTAGTTTCATCGCAAACAGATCCACATTTGGTTTGCCCCAATGTTTGAATAGAACCTCCGCTACCGATTGATTGAGCTGCCATTCCATCAGACGATAAACCATTCCTTCGACTGAGCGCATCTGCTAAGATGTTCAGTCTTCCTGGAATGTGTGCTGCCCGAAGAATAATATTCCTCTCTTGGCACCACAGCAGAAGGTTCCAAATCATCATGCACAACTCTGGTGACCTCGTCCCGCCTTGGCGGTTCAAATAAGACACCACTGTTGAGTTGTCTGTCCTTATTAGGACAATCTTGTCTCGGATTAAATTCTCGAATTTTTGAAGTGCTAATACCACCGCTAATAATTCGAGAACATTGATATGTTTCTGCGCATTGGTCCGATCCCATTTCCCTGACACTGATCGATTGTCCAATACCGCTCCCCAACCCATCGTCGATGCATCTGTAAAGCTGGACATCTGTGGTTGAGGAGGTTGTAGAGGAATACCTCGCAGGAGATTCTGTTCTGATAACCACCACTGAAGATGGAATATCAATGGTTCTTTTACTGGAATTCTCAGAGATAACGGATCCGTTTTCTGAGACCAGAACGACATTAAATACATCTGAATCGGCCTGCGCCTGAGTGCCGCATAAGGAACCAATTTCTCCAGAGACACTAGTAAACCCAGTATTCTGAGAAATTGGCGCGCCGTCAGATAGGCTCCTAGAGAAACCGACTCCAAAACTGCAATCAGGCTCTTGACTCTGCTCTAGGCTGGAAAAGCTACGCCGTCCCTGAGATTGAAAAATATTCCCAGATAAACAAACTCCTGGGATGGAGTCAATTCTGATTTCTCTAGATTCACAATCCATCATAGATCCTTTAGTAGGGCTAGGACTACCTGAAGATTGTTGCGCAGATTGACTGGATTCCCCGCCTTCAGCAGCCAGTCATCTATGTAAGTATGAACAGCTATGTTTCTCCTGCGAAGATAAGAAGTCATGGCGAGGACCACTTTGGTGAAGACCCTCGGAGCTGTGGTCAAGCCGAATGGAAGCGCATTGAATTCCCAAACATTGTCTTGGAACGCAAAGCGAAGGTATTTCTGAAAAGGAATTGACATTGGAATATGAAAATATGCATCCTTCAGATCTATCGACACTGCCCACATGCCTTTCCTCAAACCCGACATCACTGCTGCTACAGTCTTCATCTGAAACTTTGGTGACAGAATAAACTTGTTTAACGGTTTGAGAATCGGTCTCCACCCTCTGGTGCGTTTCGGAACGAGGAACATCATCGAATAGAGCCTGGGGATGACTGATTGCGGACTAAGTGAATCGCATTCTTCCACTGAAGACTCGATTTCTGAGCAAATGGCCTCTAGACGATTGGATTCCCTTGGAACGGGAGTCCACACTGGAGCCGATGTTAACGGAACTAACGATTGACGGATGAGCCAGTCCGGTTCGTAGCCGTTTCTTAACCATTTACAGACTAAACAATCTTGCACGACCTGTTCCCACTGGTTTGAGGAACAGTTGAAGTCTGCCTCCGACGGAAGGAATCTGCACACAATTCGCGATCGACATTGCACGAGACGACGTTAATTCGCCTAGATGAAGATCCTCGACTCCCCTCGTTCCCCTTGATACTGGAGCGGATCCCGCCGGAAACCCGTCAGGACCGTCCCCCCACAGCCACCCCGTGGTTTCTTGGCAAATGACGGTCCGGAACCGCCACCACGGCTATCCTTACAGTAGCCGCCGCGACCCGAACCGCCACCCTTCCTATCCTCCTCATACGGCCTCTTATTAGAGGACTTGTATGAGGAAGAACAACCAGGACCGTGCGAACCGGATGCCTGATGGGTATCACGGCCAGAAGGACGGAAGGGCGATCTTTGGCGCTGCCTCTGCTGCTCCTATCGGTGCTGCTTGTAGGACTGCTGCGGCTGAGTCCTTTTCGTCGACTTCCATTACTTGCCGACTACTTCTTGTTCTGCAACCATTGATGCGACCGTGGATAAGGCTTGCCGTGCCGAGCCGCCAAACAAGCCTGGACCTATGAATGGCGCGGAAGACAACGCAGCCCTCATTTCAGGTCCTGGTTCTACAAAATCGAGAACCATTCTCCGTCGCTCAGCCAATGATCTCGTGATCACCCTGGCCAGGCTATCTTGAGATAGGCGCATGGTGTCCCGGATAATTCCGGGAGCAGCCTCTGGCATTACCCCCACCTTCCGCCGCGCAGGTCAGCATACCCTGCAGGACGGTACAGCCGTGCGAAAGCGCCGCCATGGCAGCTCTCGCCGCATCCTCAATGAGGGTCAACTCATTGAAAGGATCTTTATTTGTCTGCGAAACTAACGGACGAGAATGCCCCTTAGCTTTGCCAGCCAATGGCCTATTCAGTGCCTCTCTCTCCCCGACGGAAAGCCGTGGGACTCGGGCATACTGATGATAGGCTTGCTCCGGAAAACGGACCCTACCCCTAATCCCTTTCGGGGCCTTCAGAAGCGTAAAGTCCGGCTGGACCATACGATACGCCGCCCCCTCCAACATGTCAGAGGTCACCGTATCCAAAGGCAGAGCAGGCATGGCAGAAGAGCCACTGGACAGAGCGCTAGCCGCTCGCTCTGACATCCGCTCCATTACCGGATCGCGCTGAGATCCTTGATCCGATGCCAACCCTAGACGGCCGGACATCCATTCAAGGACCTGCACCCATTCAGCCTCGGTGGAGAAGGACGACTCATCCAACAAGCGACTGCCGTTCTCATCTTCTTTCTCGCCCTTGGACGAGACAGACACCAACGATCCATGCTGAGGACTGAGAACTTGCTTACTAGTGTAAACAACGCCCACAGACCGTGCACTCGCGGCTCCAGTATCCAACGATTCACTGGACATGGACTCACTGAAATCCATTGGCTCCAGCATGGGAGCCGGGATCGCAGCCGCATTACTCACGGTGGCCAACGGAAATCCGATAGAACCCGTAACCACCGGCGTCAGGATGCCGTCAGAAGCCGTCAAACACGACTCCAACGGCAGCACGGGCTGAACAAAATCTGGATGGAAGATGCCCGACAGAACGTCAACATCACCACCCGGCTGGCAAACCCATACATAACCCAAAGGAGAACCTTGGGATGTACCAGGTACAGCCATCGCGGAAAGATCCGGCATTCCGGAATCCTCCATGCGCAAAAGCTCTTGCTCCTCTGCCGTCGGCTCTTGAGCCAACGCAACAGGATGTACAGGTGCAACACCCTCCGCAGTACTGACCGGACCACCAAAAGGTAGTCCTGCACCAGACTGCATCGACAGGATCATGGATTGCAGGGACTCAAACATGGCTTTAAATTGGGCCGCCCATACACCCAAAGCCGAGTCCATTCTCTCATTCAGGTGCTCCTCCAAGCCTCTGTTGGACGCCTGATCTCCCTTGTCCCTCGCGATTCTGTCCAGTTGCGCACACCGATCACAGTCGAACTCCACCACAAGCTCCGACGACCACTTCACACAAACATCGCAAGGACTTCCCACCTTGCACTTCGCGCAAGCTACGCAGTGGTGACCAGCAAATCTCTGTATCTTGAGATAGGCGCATGGTGTCCCGGATAATTCTGGGAGCAGCCTCTGGCACTACCCCACCTTCCGCCGCACAGGTCAGCATACCCTGCAGGATGGTACAGCCGTGCGAAAGCGTCACCATAGCAGCTCTCGCCACATCCTCAATGAGGGTCAACTCATAGAAAGGATCTTTATTTGTCTGCGAAACTAACGGACGAGAACACCCCTTAGCTTTGCCAGCCAATGGCCTATTCAGTGCCTCTCTCTCCCCGACGGAAAGCCGTGGGACTCGGGCATACTGATGATAGGCTTGCTCCGGAAAACGAACCCTACTCCTACTCCCTTTCGGGGCCTTCGGAAGTGTAAAGTCCGGCTGGACCATACGATACGCCGCCACCTCCAACATGTCAGAGGTCAACGTATCCAAAGGCAGAGCAGGCATGGCAGAAGAGCCACTGGACAGAGCGCTAGCCGCTCGCTCCGACATCCGCTCCATTGCCGGATCGCGCTGACCTGCACCCATTCAGCCTCGGTGGAGAAGGACGGCTCATCCAACAAGGGACTGCCATTCTCATCTTCTTTCTCGCCCTTGGACGAGACAGACACCAACGATCCATGCCGAGGACTGCAAACTTGCTTACTAGTGTAAACAACGCCCACAGACCGTGCACTCACGGCTCCAGTATCCAACGATTCGCCGGACATGTACAGGTGCAACACCCTCCGCAGCACTGACCGGACCACTGAAAGGTAGTCCTGCACCAGACTGCATCGACGGGATCGTGGATTGCAGGGACTCAAACATGGCTTTAAACTGGGCCACCCATACACCCACAGCCGAGTCCATTCTCTCATTCAGGCGCTCCTCCAAGCCTCTGTTGGACACCTGATCTGCCTTGGCTGCCTTGTCCCTCGCGATTCTGTCCAATCGCGCACACCGATCACGGTCGAACTCCGCCACTAACTCCGACGACCACTTCACACAAACATCGCAAGGACTTCCCACCTTGCATTTTGCGCAAGCTACGCAGTGGTGACCAGCAAATCTCTGTTTCATGAACTGATTGCATTTGGTACACAAAGTAAACGAAATCAAGGATTTCTTTTTTCACGAGAGAGTTGATACTTACCTCCCTAATACTTTTGATATTGCTAAATATTGGCTTTCACTCAATAAACACTCAGATTAAAACAGTTAGGTGCCCCTACTGGGCAGGGAGTCAGAGCGTAGTCTGGCGGATGCCAGCCCCACCACCGCGCATGCGCAGACTAGCACTTCCTCTGACTAATTTATTGGCTGATACACATGCAACTATAAAGAGCCTGAAGACCGAGCCTCTGTGGGGTGGAGAGGCCGGGTCCGTATCTAGGGAGGTAAGTATCAACTCTCTCGTGAAAAAAGAAATCCTTGATTTCGTTTATTTCACATCAAGAGTATACTTACCTCCCTAATACTTTTGATATTGCCAGAATTCGACAGTGAATTCGGCGGGAGGGAGGCGAGGTCAAAAGACCAGCTCATCCCTATACGCTTTTCTGCGTTTAAGGCACTTAAACTTCTGAAACTGTATGAAAAAACAGTCAGGATTTGACTAACCATCGGATAACACCCCCGATGTATGAGAGATGACCGAATGTCATATGCGCTCCCCCCCCCTCCTTCCTGGGAGGAAGAGTCGAATGACCTCAATGTCCTATACGCTCTCTACGTACAAGTGCCATGTACTACAGGACAGAGACGAAAAAACTCCATTTTCGTATACTCTCAACAATGAACCACATAAATACACAACACCATCATCATATTAATAACGGGTAACGTGACAAGACAATCAACAATGGACAACACATACACAAGACTGACCTTGTTGAAAATGGCTGCTGACATCCTCTTCCCATTGGTGAAGATCGATGCAGTCCCAAATTAGTGGTTGTTTCCATAAATTAATTGTGAAATATATAAGCAATGAGGAAACCCCATCAAAAATATATGCCTAGTTATTTTTTCAAAATCGACAAGGCGAGAGGATTAGAGGTGTCACGGAGATAATGGTCTGTAAAACTTGACTCACAGTGCCACTGAGCCACCGACATAATATCATCCACAGGGACCCCATTAAATAGGGCAGTGGATGTCACTACGCCGCGGACACTGTGAGCCTTGGCCACGTCAACCTGCTTCCCGGTGGCGGATTTATGGCAAAACTGAATGCATTCTACAATCCACCTGGAAATGGTGTCCTTAGAAGCCCTGCCATGGGGTTCAATATATGACAACCATAACGCCGACTGGTCGGTGCGCCACTCCGCCGTACGTTGTTTGTACCGGCGAAGCGCCCGGACGGGACACCATGCTTTAGAATTAGGATCATATCTAGTTAAAGCAGGCAAAACAATAGGTTGACCTGGATATTTCGACTGATTTTTAGCCATGAAATTAATCCTAGGTAGCAGCTTAAGGCCTTCCCCTGAAACCACAAAACGGTCATCCTCGGCTGATAAGGCATGAATTTCACTCCTACGCCTAGCCGAGGCCGCAGCAATTAAAAACACAGTTTTCAGTGTTAATAGTTTCATAGAAATGGAACTAAGTGGTTCAAACGGCTTATCACCTAGTACTTGAAGCACTAGCGATAAACTCCAAGACGGAATCACAGGTGGATTCCTTGGTCTTAGATTGCCCATGCCTTTAATTAATACATTTAATGTATTTACTTCATCACTTCCCCTCTTAGCCAAGCAAGGAATAACAGACATTAAAGCTGACTTATAACCAGCAATAGAGTTAGGCTTGAGGCTATAGGCATCATAGAGGTGACAGAGGAAATCAGCTACTACCTGAATAGATGAATCCATTGGATCAATACATCTTTTTGAGCACCATTCTGCAAATCTGTTGATTTTATAATTATATGCTCTGGAGGTTGACCCCCTCCTGGCTTTCGCCATAAACATGGCTGCTTGCTCAGAAAAGCCCTCCTTAATTCTAGATTCCTTGACAACATCCACGCAGTCAATCTGAACATTGACGGATTGTTGTGAAGAGCCTTGCCCTGGAAGATAATATCGTCCATCAGAGGCAGAGGAACCGGATTGCAGACCAGAAGGTCCAGCAGATCCGTATACCATGATCGGCTTGGCCAATCCGGGGCGATCAGAAGCACTTGGCATTCCTCTTGTCTGATTTTCTGAAGAATTTTTGGAATCAGGATTGCTGGAGGGAATGCGTATGCATACATTCTCCCCCAGCTGATAGCTAACGCATCTGTTGCGAAAGCGCTTGGATCCGGAATCGGAGAGACGTACGTCGTCATCTTCGCATTCTTCTTCGTTGCGAACAAATCGATGTTGGGTTTCCCCCAATGGTCGAACAGACGATCCGCCACACATTGATTTAGTTGCCATTCCGTGGGTAAAACACTCATCCTTCGGCTCAATGAGTCTGCTAGCAGATTTAACCTTCCCGGAATATGAACTGCTTTCAAGGTAATCTGGTGATCCAGGCACCAACAAAGCAGTCTCCATGTCATCATACAGAGACTGGGCGACTTCGTTCCGCCCTGGCGGTTTATGTAAGTCACAACTGTTGAGTTGTCTGAACGAATAAGAACAATCTTGCCCTGAACTTTCTGTAAGAAATGTTCCAGGCCCAGGACTACTGCTCTTAGCTCCAGTAGATTTATATGTTCCTTTGACTGTTCCAGATTCCAAAGCCCTGATATCGTGGACTCTTCCAGGCAAGCTCCCCAGCCCTCCATCGATGCATCTGTATACACAGTCACCTGAGGGTGGGGAGGGGTTAGCATAACCCCCACCAAGAGATTCTCTGTGTCCAACCACCATTGCAGGTGATGAATCAGAGGCGCCAACACTGACACATTCGAGTCCAGCGAACCTGTACTCTGGGTCCATTGTGTCATGAGAAATAACTGGATCGGCCGCCTGCGTAAGGCGGCCTGAGGAATGACTGGTTCCAATGAAACCATCAACACCAGCATTCTCAAGTAAACCCGTGCCAGGACATGACGACTGTCGCACACTGACTGAATTAATGAGATGAGTTTCTGAACTCTCTCCTGAGTAGGATAAACATATCCTGTCTCTAGATCGAAGAACATCCCCAGGTAAACAAACTTCTGGGATGGAGTCAGCTCTGATTTTGGGAAATTGATCATCCAGCCTAAGTCTGTGAGAGTTTTCAAAACAATCTCCAGACTGGCCGATAAACTTTCCCGGGTGTGTGCTTTCAACAGCCAGTCGTCTATGTACGTGTGGACTGCTATGCTTCTCCTGCGGAGGTATGCGGTGATCGCAAGAACCACACGGGTGAAAACCCGAGGAGCCGTGGAAATTCCGAAGGGTAGCACCCTGAATTCCCACTGTCTGCCCTGGAATGCAAATCTCAGGAAGCGACGGAAACTCCTGTGTACGGGGATGTGGAAATAAGCGTCCTTCAAATCTATCGACGCTGTCCACATTCCCCTCTCTAACCCCGCCAACACCGAGCGCACAGTCTCCATCTTGAAACTGGGCGTCTCTATGAACTTGTTCAATGGCTTGAGGTTGAGAATTGGTCTCCACCCTCCGGTGTTCTTTGTTACTAAGAACAGGGTTGAATAGAAGCCCGGACACCTCTGTGCCGGCTGAATAGCTCCTTTTTGTATGAGGGAATTTATTTCCTCCTCGATACACAACCTTTGATCTGGATCTCTCGGATTTGGAGTCCAGATCGGCACTAGAGACAGTCGCGATGGCGGGCCTGTCATCCAATCGGGATGATACCCGACTGAAAGCCATCGCAAGACTAAACGGTCCTGAGTTAACCGTTCCCACTCTTGCATGTGGTCGGCTAGCCGGCCTCCCACCGGTCCACCTAGGGATAGAGGTGGACATAAGGAGTGCAAGAGCGGCACTGTCTCCTTTGCCAGAAACACCGGCGTGGTTCTCACCGCGGTAACCGTCCCATCAGGAACGATTACCCCGCCCAGATCCTCGCGCGCCACGACCAGCACCGCGCGCACCTCGGTGCGCGGGCGGCTGCCTGGCTGACTGCGCCTGAGGAGCCTGCGCCCCCCTCGCTGCTGGCCGAATCGCACGCGGCCGAGGCCGACGCTGCGATGGTGGTTGGCCTCTGACCTGGCCACTACCACCTCGAGCCTGCAGGGGACGATACGCAGGGGGTGCGGCGCGAACGTTGGCACGACGAAGCACCTCAAACTGCTCGCGCAGCGCCCTCTGGTTATTGACCAGAGTAACCGTCTCCTGGAGGTGCCTACATCCCTCACCTCCAAAGAGACCAGGACCTGTCATAGGCGTACGTAGTAGCCTATTGTAGAGGTCCTGGGACGGGCACAGATTATCCAAGGCAAAAGTGCGCCTTGCCCGGACACTCCTGGTCACCGCCCGCGTCATACAGTCCAGAGCCAGGTTGATACCATCCTGGATGGCTCGCTGGACTGTGACCGGACTTGGCTGGCGCGATGCGGATGCTGTTACTACCCCTTGTAACAGCTGGGAGACGTGGGACAGAGCGGCAATCGAAGCCCTCCCACTCTCCTCCGCATCACGCAACGCGGTATTTGCTGAACGCAACGCGTTCGAACACAAGACTCCCGTGTCAGAACGGAAGCCTGGCCGCGCATCCTCACCCAAAGCCGCGCGGTCATCCACGCTCGGCTTAGGTACCACACCGTACCGCTGGTAGTCCAGGGGCACGATGCGGCAACGCCTGGCCACCTCGCGCGGGGCCTTAGCGAGACGTCCACTCGACTTAATGGACGTCTCCGCCGCCTCGAACATGTCAACGACATGCTCTGCCAGCGGCAGAGAAGGCATAGCGTTAGCAGTAGGCTTACCAGCTAACCACGGCCTGTGATCACGCTGGCTAGCCGACTGCTCCACGGGCAGATCTGGTCTAACACTCACTAACCACTGGCAAGCGTCAGACCAATCCTCCTCCGTGGCTAGCTGCGAGCGCTCTACAAGACGGGGGCCTTCGTCTTCCTCCTGAGCGCAAGCAACAGAGCTTGACGGCGGATACGCTGATATCCCTGGCAAGCCAGGGAGAGCATGCGGGCCTGACAATACCGGCATGCTAATCTCACTGGCTTGACCAGGAGCAGGCACCGTGGTAGAGCGCGGGGCACATACCGCCCCACCACGGCCCCGGCCAGCACCAGCGACACTCTCGGCAAGCCGAGGTATGCGGTAACGCTGGCCTTCAGCGCCCAGGGCCACAGTCTGAACCGTGGATTCTACCCCTGGGAGAGTAGAACCGTGGAATAAGCCGCCTGTATTCCCCGCGAGGGGTGCACAGACGTCATAATCCATGGCCACGTCCTCAGACGGCGACCCCAACAGGTAATCCTCATCCTCCTGGCCAGACAGATTAGACTCCGGGTCAGCAAAGAGAGCTAACCCGGACTGGCCAGGGAAGGTGCCATACGAGGTACTGGCACCCGCGGTGTGCGGATACCCCTGGACTGATAAGCAGCCCGCGGGTTCCAGCGACAACCGTCCACGGTCCCTATTGGGCGCGGCACTAAGCCTGCTGCCAGGGTCGTGGAACGCCCCCTCTAATGGGGCCACCTCTGAATCTTCAAACAACGGAAGCGTACTAAGGAACGGTGATTCAGAGGTGGGGATTACCTGCTCCGAAGCAGATGATGAGGCCAACAAAGGATTTGGTCCAGGAAGCATGCCACGAAGCAACTCTGGAACCAAATCCTTTATTGTCCTCCTCATCTCTCCCAACATCTCGGTCCGGAAGGCCTCCATGTCCACCGCGGACGAGGCCTTCCTCTTACCCTTCTTACTTACAACCTCTTTTTTCAGCTTCTTCTTCTCCTCCTCCACCACCTTGTCCTTCGCCTGCAAGCACAAGAATTCGGACATTAGCTGGCCCCCCCCCAGTGCTTACATATCTCGCAATTAAGCAAGGGACCACAGGGGCTACACTGAAAACAGAGATGAGGACCAAACTTGTCCCTCAAAAATCGTCCACAGGACGCACAACCAGGTCTCTGAAAAAGGCCAAAGGACGAGGAGTATGAGCAATCTAGTTAAGCTTAGAAACTCACCAACTCAAGAGAAGGAAAATGATCATAAAGATCATAATTTATCAGAAAACCAGCTTCGGACAACTTTAATTGTTAATAAAGAGCAAGGCTGATTATGACGTCATTAATCCTATGACAGGAAAAAATCGATCCCCAACAAACATCCCAGTGCAAGGACGAATTGTATCTCTAACCAGAACATGTGCAGAATGGACATTTCGACTACACAACCATCAGATATATACTGATAACAATGGCAAATACTGTTAATTATCTCCCTTTCCTCTAAATAATTAACATCACCTCATATCA
This sequence comes from Chaetoderma sp. LZ-2023a, assembly GCA_034401795.1. Lineage (NCBI taxonomy): Eukaryota > Metazoa > Mollusca > Caudofoveata > Chaetodermatida > Chaetodermatidae > Chaetoderma > Chaetoderma sp. LZ-2023a. The sequence continues at coordinate 8,450,181 of CM067368.1, forward strand.
ATAATTAGATACCTGACACCTTGTCTAGACAAACCATCCAACCTGATGAACTGGAACACTCCACCAACTGAACGCCTCTTAACTCTCTCCACCTCTAGGGGAAGGAATTGGATCAAGAGGGCAAAGTGAGAAGACCTTTATAATAGGCCTCCAACTCACTGGACATAGAATTTTTGGTTAGATAACCTAACAGTATTAGTAGGAAATGGAACCATGGTGGAGAGACACAAACCCTCTGCTGATGTGATGTCCATTATATTTCTTCACACAGACCTGTGGACATAAACACAAAGAGAGATTAGTCTTATATAGCACCTAGTTGAAATAAACCAACTAAACAAGGCGCTTATCACGTTTAGCGCGAGTCCCGGAAACACATTACACCGGGACAAAACTCGCTAATTTTACTAGAAGTCACCTGATTTAAAGGTCCTGGGCCCTCCTCTGGCGAATTCATTCTTCCTGCCATCTTTATCAGGGATAAACCTTCTAAGCTTTCACAAAAACACTAATAATTGAGCTAAGAAAAGCACTAGCACAAAAACATGTGTAGACTCTCTGCCAATAAATTAGCAAAGAGGAAGTGCTAGTCTGCGCATGCGCGGTGGTGGGGCTGGCATCCGCCAGACTACGCTCTGACTCCCTGCCCAGTAGGGGCACCTAACTGTTTTAATCTGAGTGTTTATTGAGTGAAAGCCAATATTTAGCAATATCAAAAGTATTAGGGAGGTAAGTATACTCTTGATGTGAAAATGAGATATAAACAGAAAAGTTGAGCTAAATGCAAATTAGACGCCGCCGGACGACGTGCATGTTATAACAATAGCTCATTTTACTTCGTAGTTGAGATAAAAATGGCCTCTTGCACTCTATAGTAACCTACAACATTTGTTTGAATTCCATCCACCACTTTCGGAGAAGTTACATTACACAGAGACTAGCGTGGATCGCTGTGAAAAATCTAGAGGTCTTAAGGGGAAATGATCTGTGAGAGCAGGGGTTAAAATTAACATGAGCGTGGGGTTAGCAGAAATTGACCAGGGCTAGTACAACTTGTAACTGACCAACCCAATGGTCAATTTGACATGTCAACTCTTTAAGGTGGTCAAAAAATTCCTCTATTGTGAGCAGAGCAAGACGACTATTTTTGGAAATTTACCAGTAGAATGACTGGCTCGATAATTTAGCCAGTCATTTCAGTGGTAAAATTTAAAAAATAGTCTTCCCTTGGTCTGCAAAGATTTGAAGGGCTATAGTAGAATCTTGTAATCACTAGTCCTATCTAAATGTAGTGGCTCATCTGCCTTAATTTAAAACTATTGAGAGGGTGTCAAATGATGTGCAAGAGTGTGGGCAGGACTATGGGAAATCTAGATAAATCTGGAAGACCCCAATCTCTGACTACATAAAATAAATATTGTCAGCCAATCCACAATCATATGGATAACCCACACACCAAATTTGGTTGAATTCCACCCAACTGTTTGGGAGGAGATAGCATGATGAATGGATGGAGACAAATGTATCCTAATTTTTTCAAAACATGGAGATAAAGAAAGGACTCAAGGAGATTTTAAAGGTAGGTAGGTAATTAATTCAACGTCATCATACTAAAATTAAATCTTCTTTCGGATTGAGAAATTAGGCTACCACCATCATTTAACATGCCACATTGTTTTCAGGACCCGTCGGTGAAAGGGTTAAATATAGCAAAAGCTGGAATTGGCATGAGAAATTTAGATTTTCTAATGGATGGATCCACTTTTAGCTATGCCCCGTGCGACCGTGTATTGGGATCAGTATGTACTTTGAATCCTCAATTCCAAATTTCATGGTACCTATAGATACAGCTAACCTGTTGAATATTTTCAAACTAATTTCAATTAATTTGACTGGGGTCTGTTGTTAAATATTCAACAGAATGTTTACTAAATAGTAAAGACATACAATTCGTACAACTGACTCTTAAAAGTTCAAAAGATTTAGCTACGTCAGCCTACATATGATGTAATTCATTATGACATCATATACATAACACTTTAACACTCATGCAGGGTTTTGTGGAGGCAGAGCACTTTCACCATTTAGTGCTCTAAAATTCACACCATCCAATCATTACCGTCACACATGGTTCATTGGCCTAATGGAGTTTAGGACATAGATATCTTCCAAGTATGTACTTGATCCAACATTTGTCAAAATGACCCATGATTTCTTGAGGAAGTGGGACAGTTCACCCCACTAAGCAACCGGATCGGCAGAACCCGGCTCATATCATCCAAAACCGGTTTCTGCAGTGGTGTTGAGAAATATTTATTTGCAGACCAAGAAAAGGCTATTTTTGAAAATTTATCACTGGAATGACTGTCTCGATAACTGAGCCAGTCATTCCAGTCATAAATTTTCAAAAATAGTCTTCTCTTGTTCTGCAAATAGATATTTTCCTATCGGTCATTGGTGGTCTGACTTGAATCAGTCTTTCACTCTCCCGACATGCGCGATTCACTGTCCTCAGCGGTCACTTACCTGGAAACACCAACTATCCACCAGAAAACTTTGAAGTCTAGATGCTCTCCGAGAGCAGCTGAGGCGTTTCCAGGTATAAATAGGCTTAAGGGCTGTTTTGTTGTTTATGAAATTAAAATTTTTTTTTTACTAGTTTCCATAGAACTTTTTCTTTCAAACTTCACATCACCTGAGTTGTAACCACCATGCATGCCACCCAGAAAAATTAATGAATAATCCAGCATGCTTATCAGGTACCACAATGCATGTCACCCAACAAAATGAATGAATAAACTGGCATGATTATAATGGTGCTGGTTTATTCTAACAAATATTATCGGTGAGGTACGTGGTGGTATAGTGAATATCACTATGAGCAATGTACGCTGTACTCAGACAGAGTGAGATTATAGTAGCTAATTTATTATTGTGGCGTGAGACTGAGTGGTGGTAGTAATTGGTACACTTTTTAATAATTTATTACATAATGTACTTGTACCCACACAGATAGATTGCTATTTGGTCATGCTACTATTACAGTGCTAGGTCAGGTGTTCACTAACACCGCTCAGTCTTACTTATAGTTTTGCCCAATGGAGGAATCCAGTTTTAGCTATGCCCCGCCCATCTCTAGCTAAGCTCCACCCAAGCTTTACCTGCATTGGGATCGATCTCTGTACTCTCTGAATCTCAAATTCCTGAAAACTATACATGTAAGCTGTTGATATGACAGCAACAACTCCCAGTCAAATTAGTTTTAAAATATTCGACATCATTTTTATTGACCCTTTAATGGTCATGCCGACCAAAACTGGCTTCTGTTATGGCCTTGTGAAATGTCCATTTACAGGCCAAGAGAATAGAATTTTTGAAAATTCGCCACAAATGACTCGCTCAATGACCGAGCCAGTAATTTGTCATAAATTTTCAAAAATTGCATTCTCTTGGCCTCTAATTGGACACTCAACAAGTGGATATTAAAATTTTCTTCACCAAATTTGTCCATTAAAGGGTTAAATAGAATACATATAGTCTGTCATCAATTAAGTGTCTGTGAAGATTGACGAACTTATCTACGTCATTCATTATGTCATTGATTATGTTGTCATCCTTATGCATCATGTAGTTGATTATGACATCATGATTGATGGATAAAATGGAAAGGTCTATTATGTAATGCTTATAACTCCCTGTGTAATCATATTTGTTTCACTTTCTATTTCAGCTACTGTTGAAACATAGCCAGACCACAAACAAATGTTGCAAAAATAAACGTACAAAATCTGGAACGGTAGGACAAAAATTTGAAAGACCACTATCAGTAATATATGACCTGTGACCAGCAACATCATTCATCAACACAGACAGTAGCATAACCATAAAACACCGCTGATCACCAGCATGGGCAATATTATATAGGACCAAGATAGTTTACATTTGTTCTAGAGACTGGACTTTTATTGTTATTGATCATCGATAACAATACAAATCTCAAAATCAACAGTAAAGTAAACTTAATCTTGGTCCTATGTAATATTGCTCATGCTGGTAATCAGTGGTGGTTTGCGCTACTGTCTGTGTTGGTGATTGTTTGAGCAAACTCTGCATTATATCAATATGGCAGCATTCAATAACAATGACATCAAACTTTTTTAAGTGAATGAATAAACAATTTAATCAAATCCAAAATGACCTGGTTTGACTTATTTACTGTATGTAAGTAAAGGTTGTATGGTGTTTTCATCATTTCTTTGATCTTCAGAGGAACAAGGATTGGGAATTTTTCCCCACTGTGAACAGCAGAACAAGGTAGATAAAGGTAAGTAAAGCTCCAGCTTTGCAGCCCTTTGCTGTCAAATATTTGTCAACAAAATGTAAATTTCTGCTGAACCCTTTAATGAGTAAATTTGGTCAAGAAAATTCCAATTGTCTCATAAAATGTCAATTTGCTGATCAAGAGTATTCTGGGAGCCAGTCATTCCAGTGATAAATTTTCAAAAATAGTATTCTCTTAGTCAGCAGAAGGGCATTTCTCAGGAACACTGCAGAGGCTGGTTATGGCTGATTTGACCATTAAAGGGTTAATACATGCCCATTTGCAAGCCAAGGCAATTTTTTAACATTTAGAACTGTAATGACTAGCTTGGTTATCAAGCCAGTTATTACAGTGGTAAAATCTTAAAATAGTCTTCTCTTGGTCTGCAAATGGTCATTTCTCAAGACAATTTGATTTCAGAGGCCAGTTTTGACCACTCACCGAGTCACGGTAAAAAAGTAATTCTTGTTCTGCATATGGACATTTCTCAAGGCCACCACAGAACATGTTTTCACCAGCTGGAATGTTAAAGGGTCAATTGCTAAAATGTACAATTCTTATAACAGTGACTAACTACTAACTCTTGGTATGTTATTGGTATATCTAATCATGTTAGTTAGAGCTAATTCAATAGAACAAACTTTAACAGTTAATTAAATTCAAACGGCACAAATGATCATGGTGAATGTACCAAAATAGCCCAAACTTCACGGCAAACTCTTTGTCACTGACTGGAGAAGTTCACTCAATCTGTAGTGTACCAGCTTCAAGTTCATCTTCAAGTCTTTCCAGTAGTTGTGGCTTCCTCATCATCAAACATGTCATCATCAGAAGATTCACTGTCCCACACATTAGCTGTCTCACCATTACTATCAGTGTCTGATTCCACGTTTACAACGCCACGATGAGTGATATTTGGTTTAAAATATATGGCACAATATATAGCCAGTAATATACTATATACATGTACTGTTAGGCCCTATGACCTGACAGTGGCTGTTTTGGTCATACACCACCCTCAGACTTTAGCGCAGAAATCAAACACATTATTTATAGTTTCGCACATCCGGGCATCTTGAATTCGGCCGCCATTAAAATTGGGGCAAACTTACTACATGCTAAAGAGGACTGCCCATACAAACTCATCGTTTACATTTTCCTTGATGTTCAAACCATTAAATCCTGTGTCTGAGAATCTGTAATAACCCTGTCAGGTATCAGAAAACATGAAATCATGAGTGAATTTCGCAATATATTAAAGAAAATGTAATTACGGTTTAACGGCCCATTGCTCGTAATGTTAAATTAACCCCTCTGAACATGGCGTATCTCCCAGGGTATTATGGGAAATTTGATTGTGATGATGTCATTGTGATTCTATGAATATAATACAGGGTGGGAATATCGCCTCCAACAAGGGAGTACTTCTACTAATGCATTAACAATTTCAAACGACAAGAGAAAATAATAAATTTGTTACGAATGTGTCAAAATTCTGGTGAATATTTTGAAACTAATTTGACTGAAAGCCAGCTTCCAGTCAAATTGCTTTCAAAATATTCAACATCATACTTATATAATGACTGTAAAAGTGCAATTCTGGGATTTTAGGTTCAAATGGGTAAAATGTGATAATTCATTGGTTTAGATTTGGGGCCTACTTCCCTGATAATGCAGGTTACTAGGCCAATATTGGCCCAGTAACCTGCATTATCATTCTTGTTTTAGTAAATGTGATGTCACCGATAATGAGAAAGTTATTGATTGTCGCAAGAGAGCCGCAGACACAAAAATATATATATATATATATATATATATAAAATCCATTTCGTCCAGGTCGCGAAAAAACAATGTTGAAGATAAACAATCCGATAAACTCGATCATCGACGCGTGTCTTTGTTTATAGTTTTCGAGATAACTAACTTCAAGCACTGTCAGTAATAAGCCTGAGCTAAGATTCCTAAGCGGTCAAATATATAAGCATCACACTTTCTGATTGGCAGTTTCGTTATTCCGTGTTATCTGTCTACTTTTTAGTCTGTGGCGTACACGAAATGTGCGTAGATTGATGAATTGCACACACAAAAATATGTTATTTTCTAAACAGTTGACGCCATCTTTGCTAGATCTGATTAAATATGCGTGTATTCTCGACCAATCAGACGGTGATACCCGTTGCTGAAAACGGGTAATAACGTTATATACTCGGATACTCCTGGAGTGAGTTCAGGAAGGCGATTGTTCGGCGAATGTTCGCGTTCTACGCGGTACAGTGTTCAGTTAATATAAAATGTTTTTCGCGGTCCTGAACGCACCCCAGGCACGGGTAAAACAACTATGTACGCATGTGCATGTCTATGTAACAGCGGAGATCTTCGGTTACATATTATGTATGAAATAGCGAAATCGAAAACAACTGAATGTCAGGTTTGCAGATTTTGTAAATCGCTTCCCTTTCCGTTTATAAGACAAATTTGGCATAACACACTAGCTGCAACTGGTGCATATATTGTTCTAAAAGGTTATGCCTATTACGTCGGCTCAAATTAGACTATATTGTAATAAACCCATTTCAGAGAATATCTTGGTTTATTCATCCAGATTTCAAAAGAAATTGTGGATTGAAAATTTATTCAAATACATGCACAGTCATCACACTAGCTTCATACTCAGTAAAGAATACCCAGGTGCGGAGTTCACACACGTCCATTTTATACAAAATTACGATTGATTACGATGATGACATTTCGACAATTATCATTTACAGCCACAAAAAAAGCTAAAGGCGATACATGTACTTAACACATATTTGCAATTTAAATTTACATGTACGGGTCCTTGACAGACTATAGACCGATTCCACTTTATGTTTAATGACGCGTAGTAAGAATCTTTGTAGCGTTAATGAAGACATTTGATTGCGCGTTTGACTTTTTCCGTGACGGGTTTAAAATATTTCATGATACGTTTAACATATTGTAGGACGGGTTAGCCTTTCCGTTAGACGCGCCTATAAAATAAATAAAATGCGTTTGGTGTTTGGCCACGCCTGGAAACGCTACACGGTTTTGACGCGAAAAAGACGCATTTTTGTTTCATTTTTGCTTCGTCAAACAGTAAAGCTAAGATCTGTACTGTATGTAAAACCAGTCAGATTCAACATATTTAACAGCATGATTATTAAATAATAGTGAATACAATTCGTACAGCCTGATGGACTATTAAACATTTAAGACAGACTAAATCAAGTCATTCATAAATAAGCCTACACATCACGTAGTTCATCATGATGTCATACGATTGAGTGAGAAACTGGAATCTTCCATTCATGTACCCTCTCCGCTTAGAGGGTTGAGTACAATGGTACCCTATCCTTGGCACCTCTGACATGGCAGATCAGCCTAATCCATATTTGCTAATATTTTTACCATGTTGATAACATATTATTATTATTATCATGAGAAAACTGGAATACGGGGTATGTAGGAACATTAAAAAAATGATTTCATTGTCGTTTTATAAAATTGGTAAATACCCTGGACAAGAAGTCTGTAACGGGTCCTAGCGCCGCAGATGTTACATGATGAATAAACGCTTCACAGGTCCTTTTTAAGTTATTGTCTACTTCTTTCTTAGAATCAACGAAGGATTCTGTCACATGAGGTGTACCCTGCACAAAAATAGATACATACAGTATGATACATGTCATATTGCAAATCTCTCAGGTAGCAAAGTTACGTAAACTAAATTAAAAAAAATTGACCTCATCTACACATACATGGACTAGAGGCCACTCCCTGCGTATGTTGAGGATTTTGAGACATTTTCAAAAACCAACAATCTCCCTAATTCTCAGACACTGGACACCAATCAGATTACTAAGTCGAACAATGCTCCATTTTGCATAATAAATTTAATTGTTTTTTGTAAACCAACAGAAAACTATTTTTGAAAATTTACCACTCGAATGACTGACTCAGTTATCGAGCCAGTCATTCCTGTAGTCAAATTTTTTAAAATAGTCTTCTCTTGGCCTGTAAATAGACATTCCTTATGAGCAGCGTAGAGGCCGGTTTTGGCCGCCTTCACCAAAAAAGGGTTAATTATGCCTTAATGTTGTCGGTTACGGAAATTGACATTTTGCTCAGCGAATGGAGGTCCATTTCTTCTTTTGACATGCAAATGGACATTTCTAAATAGCATTGTAGTCTTCCTCATTAATTTGTCTTTGTTGTTATATATATATATATATATATGGGTAATTTGTAGCCAAGCCGATTAATCGAGTAATTATGATTATTCTTACATAATCGATGGTGATCACTCAGAACAATACTCGCACAAGCTTACTGGAACATAGCTAGCTAGGATGGTGTCCTTACCTCCAGAAAGAATTGAAGAAGTGCATTGTTACTGTTTAATGCAAAGAGATGTGATTTATGTTGAAACAGGTGATATGCAGCGTCTAAAAAAACAAAACAAATAAACAACAATAGATAAGTAGAAATGTAGGTAATCGTTCAGCTCTTCTCCAGCCCTGCAAACATAACTAACTCAAGACATTTGATCAGTGACCTCCAAGCATAACCCGATCATTGGATACTTTCTGGAAGTGTTTCTCTAAAACTGGATGCTGTCATTTTGGTCTTGTCTTTTATGAGATATCTTATGCATTAAACTTTTAACCCTCGAATTTATTCAAGAAAATTTCAGCCAAAAACAGCTTCTGCAGTGGTCTTGAAAAATGTCCATTTGCAGACTGAGATTATTCTTGAAAATTTACCACTGGAATGACTGGCTCAGTTATCGAGCCAGGCATTCCAGTGGTAAATTTTTTTTAAAGTCTTCTCTTGACCTGCAAATGGACATTCCTTAACACCATTTATCCCAGAAACCGGTTTTGGCCGGCTTGTCCATTAAAGGGTTAAAAATATGACAAAACCATGAGCGCGAAATTCTACAATCTCCGATAACTTGTTAAATTATATGAATTATCTCCCATTGATGTACGCGACGTGCTGAGTTACCTTTAAGAGTACTGAAATCGAGTGTTGTTTCCCTAATACTGAAATCAGCTTGAAATGGAGCGATTTGCTCTCGCAAGATTAACAGGTGCTTGACCAGAAATAACTGACCATCAAGTAACGCCTGAAACAATGAATGTACCAAATATATTACAGATGTTAGTCATTACACATATAAAAATTCTAGATAAATACCCAGGGATTTCATTAGTCCAGGAGCGTTATACTAACAAAGCTCATTCTTTAACTCCCCCCCCCCCCAACTTCATAAAACAACTCAAATAATGATTTTAACCATCTCACTGATGAATTCCCTATATCTCATTTTCAAGGCAACCATACAGGAAAACTGTTGAATATTTTGAAATTAACTTGACTGGAAGCTGTTGCTGCCTCAGTCTTGAGAAATCTCTATTTGTAAAACAAGAGAAATCTGTGTTTGAAAATTTATCAATGGAATGGCTGGCGTGATTATCGAGCCATCCATTAATGGGCAATTTTTAACATAGATTTCGATTGGCTTGCAAATGAACACTGACTAGGCAAGTGTTTTATTTTCTTTAGCAATTTTGACAAGTTAAGTGTTAAAATGTCAAGTATTATGAGACAATAGACCTTTCCCGTTTATCAATCAATCATGACATATGACATCATAATCAACTACGTGATGTCTAGGATGACGTCATAATCAGTTACGTCATGAATGATGTAGATATGTTTAATTGATGATGGACTAATCGTTGTTGTACAAATCGTATATATTTACTATTTAATACACATGCCATTATATATTTTGAAACTAATTTGACGGGGCGCTGTTGCTGCCATAGGCAGCAACAGCACCCAGTCAAATTAGTTTCAAAATATTCAACAGCTTACCTGTATAATTTTTTGGAAATTGAGATTTACAAAGCACTGAGTTCGATCAATCCCAACATGGGGCAAGGCATGGGTGGAGCCAGTGTTTATCGTGGCATCTACATTTTGGATGTCCCAAAGACCCGACACATTCTGGTTAAAATCTGGGGGTCCCGGTTAAAATCTGGGGGTCCCGGTTAAAATCTGAGGGTCCCAAAATTAGAAGTACCATGGACTCATAACTATGAATTATGGTAGTCCTATGCTGGACTTTACGTTTTTTTGTACAAAAACCTATAAAACTACTTATTAATACCCTCACAATCATACACGATTTTCAGGACCCCTTACAATCATACAAGATTTTCAGGACCCCTCACAATCATACAAGATTTTCAGGACCCCTTCCAATCATACAAGATTTTCAGGACCCCTCACAATCATACAAGATTTTCAGGACCCCTCACAATCATACAAAATTTTCAGGACCCCTCACAATCATACAAGATTTTCAGGGGTCCTATAGAACCCAGTGTTACTAGTTTTGGCGTCCCAACCTGTATTTTGGAGGTATATATCCTCAACAGAACCCTTATGAGAATCCCAGGGTGGAGCTAAGCTATAGATGGGTGGGGAAATAACTAAAACTTAATTCCTCAATTACCTTTCTCTTTGTGATCCCATCTTTAGCAAATTTTAAACTTTCTATACACATATACAGTGCTTCCTGAGACAGGCCTTGGAATGTCGACCTCTGCTGAAACACAATCAGTTGCGTTAACGTTGATGAACAAAAAGTGAGATCACCACATGTTCAGTAATCTAAGTGAGATCAGCACATGTTCAGTAATCTAAGTGAGATCACCACATGTTCAGTAATCTAAGTGAGATCACCACATGTTCAGTAATCTAAGTGAGATCACCACATGTTCAGTAATCTAAGTGAGATCAGCACATGTTCAGCAATCTAAGTGAGATCACCACATGTTCAGTAATCTAAGTGAGATCACCACATGTTCAGTAATCTAAGTGAGATCACCACATGTTCAGTAATCTAAGTGAGATCACCACATGTTCAGTAATCTAAGTGAGATCACCACATGTTCAGTAATCTAAGTGAGATCACCACATGTTCAGTAATCTAAGTGAGATCACCACATGTTCAGTAATCTAAGTGAGATCACCACATGTTCAGTAATCTAAGTGAGATCACCACATGTTCAGTAATCTAAGTGAGATCACCACATGTTCAGTAATCTAAGTGAGATCACCACATGTTCAGTAATCTAAGTGAGATCACCACATGTTCAGTAATCTAAGTGAGATCACCACATGTTCAGTAATCTAAGTGAGATCACCACATGTTCAGTAATCTAAGTGAGATCACCACATGTTCAGTAATCTAAGTGAGATCACCACATGTTCAGTAATCTAAGTGAGATCACCACATGTTCAGTAATCTAAGTGAGATCACCACATGTTCAGTAATCTATGCATAAAATGTCTCTTAACCCTTTAACTCCTGAAGTCGTTCAAGAAAATTTAAATTTTCTCATAAAAAAGTCGATTTGCAGACCAAGAAGACTACATGTATTTTTGAAGATTTACCACTGGAATGACTGGCTCGGTTATCGAGCCAGTCATTCCAGTGGTAAATTTTCAAAAATAGTCTTCTTTTGGTCTGCAAATCGACATTTCTCAAGATGACTGTAGAAGCCATTTTAGCTGATATAAATGTTACAGGGTTAAAGATTGCAAAAAAATGTGAGATAGCCACATACATGGTCAGTGATCTACAGAAAAAAGAAAATATCCTCGAAACATATTTTGTGTGAGATGGCATCTACATGTAATATAACCACAAAGTACATGTATGACAGCAATCAGCTAAAACACAATGAGATATTGCATGGAAATGGAATGCATGCATGGACAACAGATAAATTCATGAATGAAGGAACAGACACTTTCTTAAACGCTGCCATTCGCAGAAGCTACAGACATTTCAAACATTAATTAGCCAACACCAGCATTCATTTTTGCCTAGAGAAGTACCAATATGGACCACCCTCGCCAATTCAACCATCTTGGCAGCAGATGTAGAAACATTCAAGAACTACATCCAGGAGGTGACCATGTAAGCTGCAGAATATTCCTTGTATTTGTACAGATCTACCGGAATGGCAGCCTCTCTTCCAGCCGCACACCTAGGCTTGATCGTCTTTAAGAATTTTGCTTAATAACAATAGAGATTCAGACACAGACAGCTTCAGATGTGTTGCATCGAATTATATTCAATGTTTAAGTGGTATAAATTTCGACCTGTGTATGGAGAAAGGTCTTGGTAAACATGAATGTTTCTTACGTCTATACATCTGTATAGTTTGGACAGACATACGAGCGTTCGTCGAACAGTTGGATACCACATGCCATGGAGATCAGCGGGCGACATCGGCATTGTTGTCGTTACAGGTTCTGAAATGTATCATGAGATGAGGCTAAGGGAAAACAAGCACAATATCGATGACAAGAAGAAATACGATTGCATAAAATAGACAGAAATTCATTGAATCTTTAACCCTTTAAGCCTTGAATTTGTTCAAGAAAATTTAAATTTTTCCCAAGAAAATGTCAATTTGCAGACCAAGACGAGACTATTTTTGAAAGTTTAGCTATGGAATGGCTAGCTCGGTTATCGAGCCAGTCATTCCAGTGGTAAATTTTCAAAAATAGTCTTCTCTTTGTCTGCAAATTGACATTTCTCAAGCCCACCCTAGAAGCCATTTTTGGCTATTATACGGGTTAAAGGGTTAATAGCTTTGACTAGTGTTTAACCCGTTAACACTCATATCAGCCAAAAATGGCCTGTGAAGTGGTCTTGAAAAATGTTCATTTGCAGACCATGAGATGACTTTTGAAAATTTATCACTGGAATGTGTGGCTCGATAACTGAGACAGTCATTCCAGTGATGAATCTTTAAAAATAATCTTCTGTTGGTCTGCAAATGGACATTTTCTATGAGAAAATTAAAATTTTCTTTAAAAATTTAAGGATTAAAGAATACTTTGTCAACACAATTTCAGTCTAGATTTCATATAGAGGATGTCCAAATTACAAGCACAGTCCGGACTATTTTGATCACCATCTATTTTTAGGACAGATACAGAAAAACAAAACATACATGTATCCCAATTTCCTTCACCCTTGAGTGACCAAGTTCGTTGAAAACAAATTCTGCAATGGTTTGCCGAAATCTCCTTTTGCAGGTCAAGGTAACACTACTTTTTAAAATTTACAACTTAAATGACTGGCTCAATAACCGAGTCAGTCATTCCAGTGATAAATTGTCAAAAAATCTTCTCTAATCCTGCAAAATAATGGAGATCAACTAAACAAATATTTAGATTTTCTTGACAAATCTTGAGCATTAAACAGCTGATTGACTATTCTCTACCTATGCTCTAGCCATGCAATGCAGGATTCCAGTTTATCCATAAGTTATATGACATCATAATCAACTCTGTGATATGTAGCATTGCATCATAATCAACTACGTCATGAATAACGTAGGTTCATCACGAAGGCTTAAATGATGATGGACTAAGCGTTGTTGTGTATGTCTTTACTATTTAATAATCATGCTGTTGAATATTTTGAAACCAATTTGACTGGGCACTGTTGCTACCTATGCACCCAGTCAAATTAGTTTCAAAACATTCAACAAGTTACCTGTATAGATTTCTGGAAATTGATAGTCAGGGAGTTCAGGGATCGATAGATCCCAACAAAAGCAAAGCGTGGGTGGAGATTAGCTAGAGATGGATTCCTCCATTAAACTACTACACAAACAAGAGGCCCCAATGGGCCTGTATCGCTCACCTGGAACATTGGCATTTAACTAATCTTACTTAAGTTTTACATCCATCGGTGTCACTTCCAATGACTTTCGGCCAAATGGTTTAGTTTTCGAGATAGTGACAACAATCTCTGGACCGTTTTTTGCATTAGTGATTTTGAACAATGTTTAAGCGAAAATAGATATCAGTGCTAACAACAGCCGGTTTCTTAACTGTCTCACTGCTGCAAGCCAGAGCAGCCAATAATTTAAATTTTCAAAAGCTCTTGACTTGTTGAATATTTTGAAAATAATTCGACTGAATGTTGTTGGTGGCTTAGCCACCAACAACTTTCAGACCAATTGTTTTCAAAATATTTATCAGGTTCAGACATAACCTTTGGAATATGTCGTCTGCAAAAACTCAGCAGTCAGACGGTTACTAGTGGTTTAAATACAATTGAAGAAAATGGTCTCTAAAGGCAGGTAGGTGGTCTTTATAGCAGGTTATTCCCCACCACTACACGCAATCCATTTAATACATGCGCATCTGGCTGAATCACCAAGTTAGCAGCAGGGGTAGGGTGAGCTGGAGTTGATTTAGAAAATAAAATGACTGAAAGTCATTGCTGCCTTAGGCAGCAACAACTTTCATTGATGCCTAAGGCAGCAACAACTTTCAATCAAATACATTTCAAAGTATTTGAAAGAAAATAGATGTCAGAACACATAATACATATCTTAAATATTTAGGCAGTGATGGAAAGGTTAATCTGTTAATTGGAGTTTAATCTACTTTGGCAATAATAAGTGATAAATCAGTGGATTGTGGGAACAAACCTTTATTTCCCCTATGAAAGTGAGACCGCAAATATTTAAAGGGTGATAACTCTGGCATATGACGTCCTATCAGTTTCATTTTCACAACACAGATATTAGATGCTGACATTAATATTGTGACCAAGTTTGGTGTCAAGCCGTCAAGAAATAACAAAATAACAAGCCATTGTTGGTGACAGATAGACAGATGGATGGACGGATATACAGAAGACGGACGGGGTCATCGCTATACGACAGCTGACTGACAAGTAAGCTGAGTTAAGAAAACCAATTTCAGCTTCAAAATCCATCAAATAAAAAAATTGAATATGGCAGCCAAACACGTTAAAATTTGATTGGTCCACGGCAGACATGTTTTTTACTAATCAACTTCCCATGAACAAACTTTAATGACCCTTAGTCCATAATCATATCCCCAAAATTTCAGCCTGATCCATTCAGCGGTTCTGCAGAATAAGTTGTTTTCACGAAAACTAGGTCATCCAAGATGGCCGCCGAACCATTTGGCCAATCAAGTTCCTTCGAACAAACTTGATTCAGCTCTTGCCCTATATGATATTTCATGAGTTTTGAATCGATGCACCAAGCAGCGGATTCAGCTCTTGCCCTATATGATATTTCGTGAGTTTTGAATCGATCCACCAAGCAGCTTCGGAGAAGATTTTTAGAGGTTTCTAAAAATCGGCCAAAATCCAAGATGGCCACCGGCAAAAATTGGCCGATCGACTTCCTTTGAACAAACTTAGATCTGTATACCCTAAGGATGCTTCCTGCGAAATATGATTGAAATCGGCCCAGCAGTTTTTGAGAAGTAGTTTAAAGAAAAAGTTGTCGGACGGACGGACAGACGGACGGATGCCTGACAGACGACGAACGATCGCCACGGCATAAGCTCACTTGGCCATTCTGGCCAGGTGAGCTAACAATAGCAAAGGTTACAAGGTCATTTGCAAAAAAAAGTTTGATACGGTAGATATAACTTTTTGGGCTAATATAAATAAAACTAATTATTAGGCTTGCCTGAATGAACAAAAGTTTAATACATGTATTAAGAGCTAGATAACCGAGTCAGTCATTACAGCATTAAATTTTCAAAATTAGTCCCATGTTGGCCTGCAAATGGACAATGACCACGCTTCTTCTTCTTTTCGTTCACTGATCATACCGCCAGTCCTGTAAGTGACTATCGACATGATCATAAGCGTTAAGTGCGTGGATCCATGGTTTATTAGAGTGCGCCGTGCGGCCTGGAACCTCCGTCTTCAGCACTCGAGGTTTCTGTCAGGGTTACCTCACCCTTACCTCCTTTAGTTGCCTCTTACGACACGCAGAGGATACGGAAGGTGTATTCTAAGCCCCACCTACAGGGCACGACCACGCTAAGATTTTAATTTTATTGATCAATCTTGACAATTAACCCTTTAATGGTCGAATTTGGTCAAGAAAATTTAAATATCCGCCGATCGAATGTCCATTTACAAGCCAAGAGAACACAACTTTTTAAAAATTTATCACTGGAATGACTGGCTCGGTTATCGAGCCAGTCATTCCAGTGGCAAATTTTTTTAAATTGTGTTCTCTTGGCTTGTAAATGGACATTCCACAAAACCATAATACAGGGTTAAAGGGTTATAGGGTCAAGTCTAAAAGATGGATCTAATGTAACCCCATTTCTTCAACTTACGTGCTTCAGGTATAACGTGATTCGTAACACCGTTCTGTTTACTGTCTGGTCTGATAACCTCCTCTTCAGAAGTGCCAGAATTAATCTGAGCGACCTCTTGACTAGCTGCAGATGCATTGGATGGTGTGCGGGAATGCTGACCTTGTACCGGGTTTTTCTTCAGACCTTCCGCTATACTCTGCAAACACCAACAAAGCATTCATTTTAGTACTCTCTTAAATTCAGCGAAGAGAGGTCACTCAATTTCAGGAGTCAGTAAGTTTCCTTGTAAACAATTAGCCAATGAGCGTGAAAGATATTTTTCACATAAGAGAAGAGACATACCATGAACAAAGATATTATGCTGAATGGCAGAATCCAGTTTTAGCTATGCCCCGCCCATCTCTAGCTAAGCTCCATCCACACTTTGCCCGTGTTGGGACCAATTACTCCCTGCACTCCCTGAATCTCAATTTTGAGAAAATTATATAGGTTAGCTGTTGAATATTTTGAAACTAATTTGACTGGGTGCTGTTCCTGCCATAGGCAGCAACAGCGCCTGCCCAGTCAAAGATGTCAAATTAATTTCAAAATATTCGACAAAATGTTTATTAAATAGTAAAGCCATACAATTTGTACAAGGTGCCGGACTATTAAGTGTTTAAGATGGACTAAATCGAGTCATTCATGCTGTAATTGATTATGACATCATCATACACGTCACGTTGTTGATTATGATGTCATATGATGGATGGATAAACAGGAAAGGTCTATTGCCGCACCATCCATACAGCAACACAGATGACAATTTTTTCATTTAAACAGGTTGCTTAAGCGGTTGCTTACAGCAGTAGCCTCACCAACAAAATTTGACTGACTTAAGAAACAGTAAGGGAAATAAATACTGTACCATACAATATAAACTAAGGTTCCTCTTAGTCACAGCAATTCACTATGGAATTCATGTAAAAAAAAAGGCAAAATAGCGTTAATTTACCTCCATCATTTCCAGCTTTTCTGGGTAAGCCAGATCACCCATGGCCGGGACAAAGTTGAGGATATCAGAGCGGATGTAGATATATGTTCTATAGACGAGCCTCTCTTGAACATCCATAAGCATTTGTTTACACATGCCAGCAAATGCACACAACTCTTGAGCTATATGTGAAAATAAATAAACTATAATTATAAAATTCAACTTGATACTGACACATGACTGACAACATCCATCACCACAACAGCCACCATCGTCGCGCCCCATTCATAGAATGTTCACAATAGAGGATCAGATCTGTTACTCAAGTTTCTGATGTCATAATCAATTACCTCACTAGCTCGTTGACGTCATAATGGCATATAGCTGTCAAAAAAATCGAAAGGCCTGTTACTAGTGTACGATTTACATATCATATCTTTGATCAATTTACAAGTTAATAAACATTCTGTTAAATATTTTGAAACTAATTTGACGAGGAGGCAACAGCCTTCAGTAAAATTAGTTTCAAAATATTCAACAGCTTACCTGTCAGTGTATAGTTACCTTAAGTTCTAGATTCTGTGAATTCAGAGTTCCAAGTTCCAACACGCATAAAGAGTGGGTGGAGCTTGGCTAGAAATGGGCGGGGCATATCTAGAAATGGGAGGGGCATATCTAGAAATGGGAGGGGCATATCTAGAAATGGGAGGGGCATATCTAGAAATGGGAGGGGCATATCTAGAAATGGGAGGGGCATATCTAGAAATGGGAGGGGCATATCTAGAAATGGGAGGGGCATATCTAGAAATGGGAGGGGCATATCTAGAAATGGGAGGGGCATATCTAGAAATGGGAGGGGCATATCTAGAAATGGGAGGGGCATATCTAGAAATGGGAGGGGCATATCTAGAAATGGGAGGGGCATATCTAGAAATGGGAGGGGCATATCTAGAAATGGGAGGAGCATATCTAGAAATGGGAGGGGCATATCTAGAAATGGGAGGGGCATATCTAGAAATGGGAGGGGCATATCTAGAATTATGAGGAAACATAGATTCTAGTTCTACTCCGTAGTGGTCAAGGCTGGTGAAAAAACTTTAAACTCTTGCTTAGTGTATGTTTATTTTCAGATGAAACGAAGACTATTTTTAAAACTTTGTCACTAGAATGACTGGCTCCATTATCAAGACAAGCTTTCTAGTGATAAATTAAACAAAATAAACGCCTGGCCTCAATACCACTGCAGAACCCATTTTAGTTCATCAATTAATAAAATGTTTTAAAAATCATATAAGTGCCTGAAGCAAACTGCTAACACGTGTAGCTGTGACCTTTGACCTCAAGCATAGGATGGGGTCAACTTACGGTTATTCTGTACATGCTCTTCCATCATCTCAACCTGAAAGAAGAACAAGGTGAATCTGTAAAACCCTTTAATGAGCATGCCGGCCAAAACCAACCACTGTTATGATCGTGTGGAATGTATATTTACAGGCCAAGAGAACACAATTTTTGAAAATTTATAACTGGAATGACTGGTTCGATAACTGAGCCAGTCATTCCAATGATAAATTTTTAAAAATTTGTATTCTCTTGCCCTGTAAATGGACATTTAATATGCATATTTAATTTTTCTTGAACAAATTTGTCCATTAAAGGGTTAAAATGGCAAATGTATTGTATATATATATATATATATATATATATATATATTGATGTTGATCATAACTGTCCTTCATTTTAAAGCATAGATCTATGAAGTATTATACAGGCGAGATAAAAATAGGCAATGTTGAACAACACATCACAGATTCAGAGTATAATCCATTCATACAGCAAGTTTACTTTCTGTATGCCCAACTCTTAAAACTACAGCAAAGAGAATACAATTCTATGATGTTCAGTGAAGCGTGAAAAGTAGCACATGCTGACCTACTTTTCATACGCAACACGCCCTCAGTGTATAATGCATCTATGGACCAAGTTTTCTTCCCATATGCTAAAAGTGCCTGACGCAACAATGTACGTCCTGGACACACTTTCTGCAATGTTTAGTGAACAGTGAAAAGCAGATCAAATGTAGGCAAGCTGACCTACTGTTCATAACTTGCACACCTCCACGCTACGATACATTCACATACCATGTTTAGTTCCCGTATACCAAAAAACTCTTGAAGCTACAGCCTGGACAAGCCTTTTCTGCAATGATCAGTGAATGTTGAAAAGTATATCAAAAGTAGGTAACACTGACCTAAATGTACATTTCACACACAGCGTACCGTCTTCCAACGATGCATCCACATACCAAGTTTTGTGAATATTTATGTGAAACGGTCTTGAAACTATGGCCCGGATAAACTTGTGGTGGATGAACAGATGGATGGAGAAAAGGAGATGACTATATGTTCCCCTGAAACTTTTCAGGAAGCATAAAACGTTATGGGGGTATACTATTAGTCCTTTACTGGTCAAGAAAATCTAAATGTCTGCTTAGTGAGTGCCCATGTCCAGGCCAAGAGAAGAGTACTTTTGAAAATTTACCACCAGAATTATTGGGACGGTTATCACACCAGCCAGTCAATGATATGTTTTTTAAAATAAAGCATTGATGTTAAGGTAAATGTGTATATATCAAGGGATCAGACACATTAAGTTATTAAACACATTAAACCTATAAAAAAAAGCTAACCGTTCCAGTGGTAAATTTTCAAAAATACTCTTCTTAGCCTGTAAGTGTACATTCCTCAAAGTCACTGTAATCGCCGGATTTGGCCGGCTTTGGCATGAAAGGGTTAAATACTTAAATCTGAGTATCTCAAATCTGTTAAATGTCCATTTGTAGGTAACGGGGACGCTATTTTTGAAATTTTACCACTAGAGTTATTGGCTCGGTCTGTTATATGCTTCAAGCTAAATTGGTTTCAAAATATTCAACAGAATATTTCATGCATTTTAAGACTTCTTATAATCCACAATCATGCTTTTTGTGTTTCATGTCCATACCATGCTATTACATGTATATATGCTTTCAATGAGAAATTCTAATACCATTAAATAAATATTTATAATCAACTATGTGTTAAATACAATTAACATGGATGGCTCAAGACACTCTGCTTTCACAATGGCATACAGGAATGAAAATGATGTGTTGGGGTGTTCACATATATTAACAAGCATTCTGTAAGTATTGCTTTGCAATAGATGTCCCCTACCTGGTGATATAAATCTTTAGATATTGACAGTAAAAAAATCCATTAAAAGTTGACAGAAGCAGCTGAAACTCGAACTTGATCTGTAACTTATAACATAGCAATAAACCAAGTTTCAGTTATATATGGTGATCTCAAACGCCTGAAACTCGAACTTGATCTGTAATTTCTGGTAATAAAGTAATGTACCAATTCTCAGTTGAATATCTTGAAAGAGCGTGAGAAAAAGGGTGGAAAACTAATATTTTTTGTATTTCATAAGTCGAAAGGGGACATAACTCCATGAAAAACTGACGAAAATGTCTGAAACTCGAACTTAATCTATAACTCCTTATACTAAAGCAATGTACCAATTTTCCTTTCGGAATGCTAATATTTTTCGTCAAAAGCGGGCATAACTCCATCAAAAATTGACGCATACCCTTGAAACTCGAACTTGGTCTGTAACTTCTTATAACAAAGCAATGTAGCAATTCTCAGTAGAATATCTTGAGACTGCGTAAAAAAGTGCGGGAAACTAATATTTTTCATATTTCATAAGACATAAGCCCATGAAAAAATGTCTGAAACTCGAACTTGCTCTGTAACCCCTTAGACTAAAGCGATGTACTGATTTTTCCTTAAATATCTTGAAGGAGTGCGAAAGTCGAAAGGGGGCATAACTCCATCAAATATTTATGCATACGCCTGAATCTCGAACTTGGTCTGTAACTTCTCATAACAAAGCAATGTAGCAATTCTCAGTATAATATCTTGAAAGACTGCGAAAAAAAGAGTGGAAAACCAACTGCGACAGATGGAGACAGACGGATGGGCGGACGGATGGATGGATGGATGGATGGACAGACGGAGTGCAAACCTATAGTCCCCCCTCCCCGGTTTTACCGGTAAGGGACTAATAATACTGTATACAGGTAGTTTCAGCAGTGTGGCTCATACCTTAAGAATACTGCATAGTTCTGCCAGTGTGTCTCATACCTTAAGAATACTGTGTACATGTAGTTCTGCATAGTTTTGGTAGTGTCTCTCATATCTTAAGCATACTGCATAGTTCTGTAAGTGTTTCTCATACCTTAATAATATTGCATAGTTTCGGCAGTGTGTCTCATACCTTAAGAATACCGCAGAGTTTTGGCAGTGTCTTTCATACCTTAAGCATACTGCATAGTTCTGTAAGTGTGTCTCATACCTTAAGAATACCGCAGAGTTTTGGCAGTGTCTCTCATACCTTATGAATACTGCATAGTTCCACCAGTGTGTCTCATACCTTATGAATACTGCATAGTTCCACCAGTGTGTCTCATACCTTATGAATACTGCATAGTTCCACCAGTGTGTCTCATACCTTATGAATACTGCATAGTTCCACCAGTGTGTCTCATACCTTATGAATACTGCATAGTTCCACCAGTGTGTCTCATACCTTAAGAATACTGCATAGTTTTGCCAGTGTGTCTCATACCTTAAGAATACTGCATAGTTTTGCCAGTGTGTCTCATACCTTAAGAATACTGAATAGTTTTGGCAGTGTCTCTCTTACCTTAAGAATACTGCATAGTTCTGCCAGTGTGTCTCATACCTTAAGAATACTGCATAGTTTTGCCAGTGTCTCCCATACCTTAAGCATACTGAATAGTTTCGTCAGTGTGTCTCATACCTTAAGCATACTGAAGAGTTACGTCAGTGTGGCTCATACCGTAAGCATACTGAATAGTTACGTCAGTGTGGCTCATACCTTAAGAATACTGAATAGTTACGTCAGTGTGGCTCATACCGTAAGAATACTGCATAGTTCTGCCAGTGTGTCTCAGACCTTAAGAATACTGCAGTTTTGCCAGTGTGTCTCAGACCTTAAGAATACAGCATAGTTTTGCCAGTGTCTCTAATACCTTAATAATGCTGCATAGTTTCGTCAGTGTCTCTCATACCTTACTAATGCTGCATAGTTTTGGCAGTGTTTCTCATACCTTAAGAATACTGCATAGTTTTGCCAGTGTCTCTCATACCTTAAGAATACTGTACAGTTTCGGCAGTGTCTCTCATACCTTAAGAATACCGCATAGTTTTGTCAGTGTGTCTCATACCTTAAGAACACTGCATAGTTTTGCCAGTGTCTCTCATACCTTAAGAATACTGCATAATTTCGTCAGTGTGGCCCATACCTTACTAATGCTGCATAGTTTTGCCAGTGTCTCTCATACCTTAACAATGCTGCATAGTTTTGCCAGTGTCTCTCATACCTTAATAATGCTGCATAGTTTTGGCAGTGTCTCTCGTACCTTACCAATGCTGCATAGTTTTGGCAGTGTCTCTCATACCTTACCAATGCTGCATAGTTTTGGCAGTGTTTCTCATACCTTAAGAATACTGCATAGTTTCGTCAGGGTGGCTCATACCTTACTAATGCTGCATAGTTTGCCAGCATGTCTCAGACCTTAAGAATACTGCATAGTTTCGTCAGGGTGGCTCATACCTTACTAATGCTGCATAGTTTTGCCAGTGTCTCACATACCGTAAGAATACTGCATAGTTTTGCCAGTGTCTCTCATACCTTACTAATGCTGCATAGTTTTGCCAGCATGTCTCATCCTTAAGCATACTGAATAGTTTCGTCAGTGTGGCTCATACCTTAAGAATGCTGCATAGTTCTGCCAGTGTGTCTCATACCTTAAGAGTACTGAATAGTTTCATCAGTGTGGCTCATACCTTAAGCATACTGAATAGTTTCGTCAGTGTGTCTCATACCTTAAGAATACTGCATAGTTCTGCCAGTGTGTCTCATACCTTAAGAATACTGAATAGTTTCGTCAGTGTGGCTCATACCTTAAGAATACTGCATAGTTCTGCTAGTGTGTCTCATACCTTAAGAATACTGAATAGTTTCATCAGTGTGTCTCATACCTTAAGAATACTGCATAGTTCTGCCAGTGTGTCTCATACCTTAAGAACACTGCATAGTTCTGCCAGCGTGTCTCATACCTTAAGTATACTGCATAGTTCTGCCAGTGTGTCACATACCTTAAGTATACTGCATAGTTCTGCCAGCGTGTCTCATACCTTAACTATACTGCATAGTTCTGCCAGTGTGTCTCATACCTTAAGTATACTGCATAGTTCTGCCAGTGTTTCCAGATGGTTGATGTGAATAATGAGTGGCCGGAATGTATCATAAAGATGATAGCACAGCTTCTCAAGCATCTCACTAAAAACATAAAGAATATCTTGCTTCTAGAACTGAATCAATGTTCACATTAACCCTTTAACACTCATATAAGCCTTACAAGGCTTCTGCAGTGGTCTTGACAAGTGTCTATTTGCAGACCAAGAGAAGACTATTTTTTTTAATTTACTACTGGATTGACTGGCTCAATAACCGAGCCAGTCATTCCAGTGGTAAATTATCAAAAATGTCTTCTCTTGGTCTGGAAATGATCTGAAATTTTCTTGAATAAATTTGAGGTTTAAATGGTTATTGGTCAAGCTGGTCAAACACACCAAAACAAAGAAAATTATGCTTCTAGTACTGAATCAATGTCCACATTAATGGTCAGGCTGGTCAAACTGCTGACAGCAGTTGTCATGAGGAATGTCCATTTTCAGACCCAGACTTTATCACCAGTTTGATAACCAAGCTAGTTATTCCAGTGATAAATTTTCAACTAGAGGCCAATGCATGCCGTTCCATTGGGCATTTTGAACAAGTTTAACATTATATCTAATTCTCGGAGGCCTGATGCGAGAATACTTGATGTCACTCAGATCACTAGGTCGAGGAGCCATTCTCCACTTCGTGTAAGGCCAG
Source organism: Chaetoderma sp. LZ-2023a (assembly GCA_034401795.1). Lineage (NCBI taxonomy): Eukaryota > Metazoa > Mollusca > Caudofoveata > Chaetodermatida > Chaetodermatidae > Chaetoderma > Chaetoderma sp. LZ-2023a. The sequence continues at coordinate 8,474,714 of CM067368.1, forward strand.
AGAGTCTTCTTTTGTCCTGCAAACGGACATCTAATATGCTGAATTTCTAGCTGCAGGTAGCAATTCAATAAACCGCTATACACCAGTTAGTCAGTGACAATTGCATATTCACCACTGTGCCTAAAATTCCTGATTCGATTGGGCTCAAGTTTTAACACACCAAATTCTGGATAGGCTAACATTCCAGAATGCTGGCCGTGATATGGGGGAAAAAATCAGGAGCCCGCAACTACCGAGATTCTATCAACCGTGTTTAAATATTCTTGACCGATCTGATCGATGAAAGGGTTAATTTAGTTTTCTTCAAGATATTCTTTGAAATCAGTGCTGCACCTAATGCTCAATGGAGGGATCCAGTTCTAGTTATGCTATGCCCACATTTTTTTACACGAGTTGGAATCGATTTCAAACTGAAACTTGAAGTCCTGTGAATTCTAATTTCTAGCACAGCTAGAAATTGATCCTTCTATTGTAAACACATGTTAGTACTAACTAAAACACTTCTGTTATAGTAGTATGTTTACGTTGTTATTCAATCAGTCAATGAAACGTACTGTTATCATATTCATTATTTCTCCTGGCATCTAAATTTTGGAGGGCCCAGGGACACAAAACCCTGAAATCTGGGGGTCCCGAACTCGAAATCTTGGGTTCCAATAGTTTTTTCTCATCCATGTTAAAATTAGAAGGTACTACTGTCGCCTCACAGCTCCGAATTATGTGGGTCCCAGGCTAGACTTTGTGGGTATTTTTATGCAAAGATCTATAAAACTAATTAATATTTAATAAGCATACAAAATTTTCAGGGGTTCTAAGTTGCATACATTTGGAGGTCCCAAGTAGCATTTTTGTGGGTAAATACCTTCAAAACGACCCCTATAAGAATCCCTGATTATATTACACTTGCGTGATACTGTTAATATTAAAGGGAGGTAAATGATAAAATTCCATGTACTTACTCTAACATAGGAGTTGGCTTTGAGAAAAAGTTGAAGTAGAGTTGATACTCATCTTCACAAACATGAACCATGAAGGCACAGCCGCTGCGCATCTGTGGAAGGTAAGAGTGGACAATATCTTACATGATGATAGCAAGAGGTAGTACAAGACATTACTATATGAGACAAGGGACCTTTCCAGTGTTATCCATCATATGATGCCATAATCAATTATGTGACGCGTAGGATAACGTCATACTCAAATATGAATGACTCGATTTAGTCCTCTTAAACGCTTTATAGTACGAGACGTTGTATGAATTGTATGTCTTTGCTTATTTTGCTGCCATTGTTTCAAAACAATAATAGAGGGATCCTATTCTAGATGTGTCCCGCCCATTTGTAACCAATCTCTGCTCATGTTTTGCGCGTGTTTGGATCGATATATATATACATTGAACGGTGAATTCTCAGAATCTCATTTTCAAGATAACTATACCTAGGTAATCTGGTGAATATATTGAAACTAATTTGACTGGGCGCTGTTGCTCTGTTGCTGTCTATGGAAACAACAGCACTCAGTAATATTAGTTTCAAAATATTCAACAGAATGTACATGTATATTAAATAGTAAATCCATCAGAGACATTTGATGGACTATTCTATGTTCATAACAGACCTAGATACATGTGTACGTCATTCATTATGCATTTTGATTGCAAAGTTAGCCTACATGTGACATAATTGATTATGATGTCATATATGTGAGTGACAGATCGGATGCATCCATTGAGAGATTCACTCACTGTAAGGAAGCATCTGCATGGAATGTTTGCATGGTATGTTTCAAGTATGATAATTCACAAATGTTGAGTTGATCGATTTATTAGAACTCGACTTGTCATTACACATTCTCTCAACAGACCAATGCTTTCTTCATTGTCAAACTTCAATTATATATATGTAATTTCAAGAATGACATGTACACTACACTTGGTTGATAATGTACAAATTGTAAACATTAAATAAAAATTAAATTTAACCTGAGGATATCTATATGAATCTGATGTAATAATCATACAGAGGCATAGAAAATATCAGCTTTTAACACTTAATGTTCAAGATTTCTAAAAAGAATTGCAATTTTCTCTTGGTACACATGCACTTACAGGACAAGAGACAACTATTTTAGAAATTCTACTCCCGGAATGACTGGCTTTGTTATTAAGTCAGTTACTCCAGGTGTAAAATTTCTAAAATAGTTTCTCTCAGACATTACTCAAGAACACTATTTTTGGCCATGTTCAACATTAATTTGGTAACTAGACAGGCTGATGCAAGCATATCAAGCCATTTTGTGTCTCCTCATGCCACATACCACATGCTGTACATCACATGCTATATGCCTAATTAGATCGTGATAAGTCAAGCCATCCTCTGCTTTATGTAAGGCCAGAGAAAAATCTGAATACCGGTATAATTTTTCCAATATCGGACATACCAAGGCACAATGGTCGGTGGTGTGTCTGCTCGCAAGTTCTGTAATGGCCGATGCGACACTCGGGCCAAGTAACTGCTCTCGCTGACTGAAGTAGCATTGATGACAATCACCAAGTAATTGCTGATACCTAGAAAGAGAACCAGAGACAATGGAGGAATAGAGTTTATCAGTCAATCAGATGAAGTCATAATCAACTACATCACACGTAGGCCGACGCATAATCAATTAGATCATGAATGACACAATATAGTCCCTCACAAACGCTTTGTAGTAAATCAAGTTGTACGAATTGTATGTCTTTGCTATTTAATAACCATTTTGTTGAATATTTTGAAACTCATTTGACGCAACAACAGCACCAACTTAAATTAGTTTCAAAATATTGAACAGCTTAACTGTACAGTTTTTTGGAAATTGATATTCAGAATGCAGGGATCGAATGCTCCCAACACGGGTAAAGCATGGGCAGAGCTAAAACTGAATGCCTCCATTACATGCACAGAAATGTAAACAAGCATTCCAAAGAATTCAGTCTCACCAACCCTCCCCATTTAGCTTACCTTGACCTTTGACAATATGTATGATTACTGTATTCTGCGGCTGTAGCAGTAGAAAAATCCTACAGCTGCAATCAGTCCTTCTTCGGTTTTGCCAACTGTGTCTTGTCCTCAGCCGAAATCCTTAGCTTCCTCAGGTCCATTCTTGACTTGAGTGTACCGAGTCCTGCTTTCTCGAGGTCACCTCGTAGCACGCTTAGCTGATTTATGCTGGCTTTGTATTTGCTGGCTTCGAGTAGGGTGAATTCCAAGGCTCTCTGTGCTGGTCTCTCTTCTGGCATCCTTAGCACATGGCCAAACATGGACCATCTTTGCTGGGCGACTTTTACAGACAGCGGCGACGTATTACACATCTTGTTTAGTGCATCATTGGGAATTATGCTGTCTGGCCATCGGTGTCCAGTGATGGTGCGTAGGTGTTTGCGGTGGCAGGCATCGAGTTTGTCTAGAGCTGCCTTTGGAGCTGCCCAGCTGCTACAGTTATACAGCATCAAGGATACGCAGGTTGCATTGTATAAACGTAGCCTCTTTATCAAGGGCATCTTTGATCTACAAATCCATAGCTTCCAGAAGGACTGGAAAGCTATGTTCCCCATGATGAAGCATGCAGAAATGTCAGCAGTACTGCAAAGCAGTGAGCCCAGGATTTTACTTTTCCTCTATGGTTCGCCGCCACGAAGTGGGTCATTATTTTCTCTAGTTTCATGCTTTGTTGATAGGTATATGTGGGTGAACTCTGTTTTGGATTCATTCATAGAGATTCTCAATTTTTACAAAGATGTAGTTTGCTTGCAGCTATTGGGAGAAGTTCGTCAAGGGGTTTCTTTTCCTCATCTATGAAGTCTACATTGTCGGCATATTCCATCTCTAGCGGCATGCCCAGTATTGACATTGGGGGGGGGGGGGGGGGGGGGTTTGGTCATGTGGAACTTTCCCGCACAGATTTAAATGCGGCAGCAAGGTAGCAAGTGAAAAGCACCAGAGATAGATCATCTCCCTGTGGGGAGCCGATTGATGTCTCAAACTCTACAGACTTCACTGACTTGACTCGTACTCTCAGCTTGGTGTCTGCAAGCAGTAGTCTCACTAGTCGTAGCTCATCTTCATTGCAACTGGCCTGGTGTAGTACATCTAGGATCTTTGAGCGTTTAATTGTGTCGAAGGCTCGTGACATGTCAATGCCCATTTTGTGGAAGTCCCAGTGTTTGGACATGACTACTGAAATACTGAAATCTATGGAATCATCCGCTACCAGCACCATAGGTGTCCTTAAAAACAACCAAAATAGATGATGACCCTCTAGTAGTAAAAATCTCAGAAGAGCAGAAAGCGTTACTCTATGCCGCATACGAGACAAGATCGATTACTTCACCAGATAATGTCAAAGTGGCGTCAAACGTGGATGCAGCTGCACAGACATTGTATGGGCTCAACGCATGCTTGTGTCGGTAGTCATGTTCAAACACTGGTACTTCCACAAAATGACGGCTTTGACCGTACGCCCACAAAATCAATACAGTTCTTCGGGACATTAAGGACAAGCATATGGTGCTGCCCAGCTGTTGTTGGTAATTGTACGGCATCAGTGATACACAGTTTGCATCATACATGTACAAGCGTAGTGTTACTTAGTAGCCTAGGATCACCTACAAATGGGTGTGGACCATCATCTAGATACGTGGATCTTAAACCATTCTCTGATCACATCTGATTTTCCATGGTGGGTCCCTATGAAGTTGCCTTTAGTGTTATGTATGGAAAGCGAAGGTGCTGGACCAGCAAATCTATGAGCTCGAGCCTCCCTAAACATTTTACGACAATCATCTGTGGCTGTGATGTCATCTGTCAGTCTCAAACTTTGTAGGGTGGCTTTGTCCAGTCGCTGACAAGATCGATAGATGCCTGAGGAGCTGTAGTGTCTTCTGTTGTTTGAACAGATTTACGACGAGTGGGTCCGCAGTGTAGCGTCCAACTATGTTGTTATTCTTGACAATTCGCATTACATTGATACTGATGTTTCAATGCATTTGAGTATTCTGGATAAAGAATCATGATTGCAACATTAGCTAAACTATATAGGTAAGCTGTTGAATATTTTGAAACTAATTTGACTGGGTGCTGTACTGCCATAGGCAGCACAACAGTGCTGCCATAGGCAGCACAGCACCCAGTCAAATTATTTTCAAACAGCATATTTATTAAATAGCAGACTAATAATTCGTGAAAAATCACTTAGTCCGTCATAAATTATATATAGGTGTAGGTTAAAGGTGAAGGTTTATAGTCTGCTTCCACTTGCGTGTTCACCCAACTTTCCAACATTACCCACTGGTCATTGGGCTGTCTTCATTCCTGCACAATCTCAACTCCCTTTGAAAGCATACAGACCGGCTGCCATATAGCCGCTAAATGGCTTTTACATTCCATATTGCCGACACTGACCTCACAGGTACCTATTTTACAGACAGGTGTACTGAAGCAATGTAGAGTGAAATTATGCATTTGTGATGAACTTATCTAAGCCATTCATAAAGTAATTGATTATGGCGAAAAGATTGAGTCGTCCGCAGCGCAACATACATGTATGATGTAATTTCATGCATTTTCTGGTTGCCCACCGCCGCAGATTAAGGGTGCCCTTATATATTAAATTAAATGACAAAGAAAATTAGAATCACTATTGTTTTTGTCAAGTAAATTCTGAAGAATGGCCACAATTACTTAGAAATGGCACTAAGCATACTGGTTACTCTTTCTAATAATTAAATAAATAAATGACTTAAAACATTAGTTAGTCAGTAGGTATCAAAAACACAGTATCAGCCCTCAAAATTTCAAATATTTGCGAGACCCATTTTTGGGTCCCGCGTTTTCAGGGCTGCGTAACCAATTGTTTGGTTGCGCAAAATCAGTTTGCGTAACCAATTGGTTGCGCAAATTGGTTACGCCATTTTTTTATCCAAACCTGCTTTATCTGAACATATTTCATCTGTATATTAAGTTAATAATGAATTTAAAGTGCATTTTGCTGAATTATCATTAGCATATTGATTACAGCATGGAATTATTCACCAATTACCTAATTCACAGATAAAATATGTTTAGTTACTCAACCATTGACCTCATAATCAAATACATCACATATAGGTTGATGTCACCAGTCACTATTATAATTGACAGACAATACTAACTCTCATAGTAGTCTGTCAGTAAGTATTAATTGTATGTCGTTGCAATTTAATAAACATTCTGTTGATTGTTTTGAGGGGAAGTTTGTTTCAAAGTATTCACCAAGTTAGCTGTATAGTTACCAAGAAATTGAGATTCTGGGACAAAGCTTGGAGCATAGCTTAGCTAGAGATGGGTGGAGAATAACTAAAAGTGGATTCATCCATTGTGATATAAGTACTGTAATATTTCTCAAGTAAATTTGTCAAAAAGCAGATTGAGTTTTTGTTTTATGTCCATTTCATGACCAAGAAGAATATTTTGGAAGATTTACCCCTGAAATTACAAGCTCGTTAACCGAGCCAGTCATTCAGTCACTGCGTTAAGTCTCCAAAAACAATACTCCTTTGGTCTGCAAATGTACATTTTCCTTGTCAAAATATCAGTATTTGTATGACAACACTCATTGGTAACATCTTTCCAGCTTGCAACAATTTCAGGGTTCATACACCTTGGGCACAATAAAATTCCATACTTTTTCCAAACATATATTTCAAAATTCCAGACCCACTATAATAATTAGTGACTAATGACCCAATATTTATAAATATCTTAACACCCTCCTCCCACCCCACCCACAAACCCCACTACAAAAACAAAGAATTGAATATCTTACATTGTTGTGGCTTACCTAGTTGTGCAACCCTCTCCAGCTCACCCACCACCACCTTGAAAGCAATGGCTTCCAGTCATATTATTTTCAAAATATTTAAAATATGCTTTAATTTGTAAAGAATTCCACCTGTATCAAAGAACTAGCGTCTTAATTGACCCAAAAACAACAGGGGTTGAAATGTTTATAAAATTGTACCCGTGACGGGTAGATTTTTTTGTAACTGTTACCAAATATTTGTACTTGTACAAGCAGCGTACATTTCTAATATAAAACAATAACCCGCATGTCCGCCACAATAAAAAGCGCAACCAGCTCTAAGGCATTTAGTAGATAGCTTGACCCTTCTTAACTTGTACGCTTTAAACTGACAATTTAGTGCAAATGCGATTTACTTGAAAATAAGAGTTACTACGCACCAGTTTTCCTGACATATAGTCCTGTTTTCTCGGTCGCTCCACAGCAACGAACCACTTAAATATCGGGTGGTATTACTGTCAGAACCTTCCAATAATAATATATTAGGTAATATAACCCGTCAAAGTGGGCGCTAACATATTGCTTTACTGCGTTTAAAGGCGGCAGTGTGACTAAATTTTTAGCCATTAGCCATCAATATTAATCGCGAGAGTCGCACAGAGATTGGCTGAAATAAATCATGTGATTAATTCGTTATGAATGACAACGAGGCACGTGATCAAAATTTTACTACGATAGTAATTTTCATTCATGCCTATTGAAATCGGATATCCCGCGAGCCAATCAGAAACTACGAGTGCGCATTATCGATTGTTATTAACTTCGACTGCGCAGTCACGCGAGACATTTCTCATTACCGATGTATTAGCAGACCCCCCTCTAGGCCGATTCGTGACAATTTTTATTGTTGAAATTAGTAACCAGGATCGTGGTGTTCTGTAAGAATGGAATGTTTATGTTTTTGGAAGCGTTTATTTACGAGAATCCAGTTGGATTCCCGTATTTTTCAATTTCGGGAATATTACGAGAATCCCGTCGAATTTCGAGGCCTGAATTATTGTCATGGAAAAAATACACACTGACACAGTAGCTAGGATCTATGAATGTAACAGTTTAATTTCACAGATAAATTCTTAAACAGCTGTCTCTACAAGCCAACTGAAACTCAAGGAGAATATACTGTGAGACTCACTCAACAATGCATGTCTTCCTATGTTATATCGGGATCCAATCGCGTATATAAAATAATACATCGGGTTGCACATACTTGCATGCAACGGTTTATAATTGAACAGTCCGTTGTTGATGCATAACGTGTAGCGAGACTAGTTCCCGGCCTATGTAGTAATGCTAGCGGAAATACAACGGATGTTTGTCTCTGACACATGCGCGGTTACTTATTTATAGAATTTGACAGACAGATGTTATAGATCTTTTATATGTTTGAAAATGTTAAATTCCGTTGTAAATAGCATGCTTCATATCAAAAAGTTGTTGAAACTTTTGTGTTTTCCACGATCAGAGATAACTACCGTTCTGGGCTTTGTCACTTACGCGACCATTTTTTCGTTCACGGTAATTTCACTTCACGTAACCGATATGCGAACGAAACGATCGTTCGCGCCAAATTTTGAGGGCTGCAGTATGGTATTAGTCTGAGTATTTATCATGGTTGCCCTGTGTACCATTAACAGCCCAAGTTTAGTTGCCCTTTAGAAAATCAGATTGCCCCGGGCAACATGGCAAATGAACATTTCTATCACTACTTACTCGGGACTCTTGTCTATTCTTTGTTCTATCTGCTCCATGAGAGATTTCACCCGTGGTGCGTTTGCACGGAATTTACCATAAAACAATGTGAATGCATTATCCGTAACATCACCGGATTCCTGTGTGAAAATGAACATGAAGTCATTGAAAAGGGTCAATGAAAAGGGTCCCTCATCTCAATTGACTGTACTTTAAAGCTGCATATAAAATTCATTTACTTGTAGTTGCTTAACCATTTTGCACCCAAGCTAGTCAAAAACGGCTTCTGTAGTCCTCTTGAGAAATGTCCATTTGCAAAACAAAAGAACACTATTTTTGGAAATTTACCACTGGAATGACTGGCTCGATAATCGAGCCAGTCATTCCAGTGGTAAATTTTCAAAAGTATTCTACTCTTCTTCTGCAAATGGGCATTTTCTATGAGAAAATTAATATTTTCTTGAACAAATTTGAGTGTTAAGAGTGAGGTTTAACTTTTCATTCTCATCCTCTACAAAGTAACCGAGCCAGTCATTCCAGTAGTACATTGTGGACTACAGACTGGTCCTCACAAATTCTTTACCAGGCATGCATAACATGCACATATAGCATGTTAAATAACTTGCAACTGCTTTCAATTATGTCAATCAAGTAATTACTAAAAACTCAACCTGGGGTGAAACTGTTACGAGATTATTGATTATCTTCCTATCTCTCAGTTCTACAGGAGTTTTGTAACAAAGCATTGCAGTTTCTTACTCGTTTCGGCTGAACTTGATGTGTTGTGTTCTGCAGGATATTGACGACGTGCGATTTGATAAAGTTTAGGGCTCTGGACAAACTCTGTCGGAATCGTGCTAAATAAACATCACTTTCTTTGTAACGGGACTGCAACAGACAGAAATGGCTTTTATAAAACAATATGGTCAAATACATTGCTTTATTTCCAAAATGCATACCTATGGGAATTAAAACTTTGGACGGTTAACCCGTAACGCTCATATCAGCCAAAAATGGCTTTTGCAGTGGTCTTGAGAAATGTCCATTTGCGGACAAGAGAAGAATATTTTTGAAAATTTACCACTAGAATGACTAACCGAGCCAGTCATTCTAGTGCTAGATTTTCAACAAGAGGCCCAAGGGGCCTGTGTCGCTCACCTGGAGAATTATGCATTTTTGTCACAATTGTTGGTGGGTGGCTTAGGAGTAGTCTTCGAAATGAGTTTGTGGACATTTTTGGAAGTCCAATCTGGCCGCCAAACACGCTACATTTTGATTGGTCCACTGCAGCCATGTTTCTGACGTAGCGCCTTCCCTTGAAAAAACTTTAATGGCCCTCAGTGCCTAATCATATCTCCCAAATTTCAACCCAATCTGCTCAGTGGTTCTGGAGTCATTTTGGCAAAAATTAGGTTAATCACGATGGCCACCAAACCATTTGGCCAATCAAGTTCCCTTGAAACAAACTTGGTGCAGCTCTTTCCCTAGATGATATTTCCTGCATTTTGAATTGATTCCCCCAAGCGGTTTTGGAGATTTTTAGACATTTTAAAGCGGACAGTTATTTTGACGGATCAACTTCTCTTGAACAAACTTTAATGGCCCTCAGTCCTTAATCATATATCACAAATTTCGGCCTGATCGCTTCAGCGGTTTTGGGGAAGAAGTCATTTTTGCGAAAATGAGGTCATCCAAGATGGCCACTGAACCATTTAATCAATCAAGTTCCCTTGAACAAACTTGGGTCAGCTATTACCATAGATCATATTTCATGAGGTCTGAATTGATCCGTCACACGGTTTTGGAGATTTTGAAAGATATTTCTAAAAATCAGCCGAAATCCAAGATGGCCACCGGCCAAATTGGCCGACAGGCTTCGTCAGAACAAAATGAAATCTCTATGCCTTAAGGATGCTTCCTGCCAAATATAATTGAAATCGGCCCAGTAGTTCTCGAAAAGAAGACATTTTAAATTTCCCATTGTTTTAGTATGGGAGCTTTTGGTGGGAAAATGATCCAAGATGGCCACCAAACCATTTATCCGACAGTTTCGAAAATTGCAAATTTCAAATCAGAATACCCAAAAACCCACATAAAAACAATTTCAGCCTCAAAGTCCATCAAATAAAAAAATCCAATATGGCCACGAAACATGCTATATTTTGATTGGCCCACGGTGGCCATGTTTTTTGACTGATCAACTTCTCTTGAACAAACTTTACTGGCCCTTAGTCCCTAATTATATCTGCCAAATTTTGGTCTGATCCCTTCAGCAGTTCTGGAGATGAAGGCATTTTCGCCAAAACCAGGTCAACCAAGATGGCCGCTGAACCATTTGACCAATCAAGTTTCCCTGAACAAACTTGGTTGAGCTCTTACCCTGGATCATATTTCATGCGGTTTCCTTCAATCCCTCAAGCGGTTTCGGAGAAGATTTTTACAGACGTTTCTAAAAATCGGCCAAAATCCAAGATGGTCACCAGCCAAATTGGACGATCGGCTTCGTTTGAACAAACTTGGATCCCTATGCTCTAAGGATGCTTCCTGCCAAATATAATTGAAATCGTCCCTTGGTTCTTGATAAGTCGTTTTAAAGGAAAAGTTGACGGGCAACGGACAACAGACAACGGAAACACGACGGACACACGACGAATGGTCACCACGACATAAGCTCACTTGGCCTTTCAGGCCAGGTGAGCTAAAAATAGTCTTCTCTTGGTCTGCAAATGGGCATTTTCTATTTTTTTAAATTTTTATTTTTAAAACAAATTCGAGAGTTAAAGGGTTAACAAAGGTTTCTGATTTATAGATGTCAAATTCCAATATTAATACCAAATGCTTCAGACATGTCAGAAAATTGATCACACATACATGTATTTGTGTGTATGCAGGCTACATGTATACACCGCATATGGTATTGTAAGCGTCGAAACGATGTTGTAATATCGGAATTTGTATTTCAAATTTGAGCATGCATATACTGTATGCTCACATGAGAATACAGTTTCCAATATAATACAAAATGTTTTGAGACATCTAATTGAGTACTGCGGTAGTACTGTTATGCAATGTACATGTAGCCTGCATACACACTAGTATATGTGCTATCAATTTTCTATATATGCAGGGTTCAGACAGTCTCTGCAGAATGAAATTCATAAACCTTCTATACTTTTCAAGAACAACTTTACGATATCTCCAATCAATGTTGGTTTTAGAATGTTTAAAGAAAATTTGAATGTCAAATTTAGAAACCAAAATGGGCATGGTTTAGATTATCTAAATTTTCCACTATAGAAAGATTCACAACCATCAATACATGTATTTCAATTTCAATTCATCTTCCTAACTTGTTGAATAAAATATCTCATTTACCCTACTTTTTAATGCCTTGATCAGGTTATTTTAAATTCACATAATTTTTAACCCATTAATGGTCAAGCCAGCCAGAACCAACCTTTGGTGATCTTAAGGCATGTCCATTTGTAGGCCAAGAGAAGCCTATTTTTGAAAATTTTAAACTGGAATATCTGGCTTGTTAACCAAGCCAGACATTTGAGTGATAAATTTTCAAAAATGGTCTTCTTTTCGTACACAAATGGACATTCACTAAGCAAAAATGTAAAAAAATGTTACCAATCTTGGCCATTAAAAGGTTAACCAGTGTACAATCCCTGCACATATCCCAACACTCAAGCTATGTGATGGGTAAAAAGGTACATACGCTTAGGCAAGCGAACAGAAAACAAACAGATGAGTCTAATTCTTCTATTTGCCTACTCCCTTGATGCCTCTTGACATCTACATGTAAATGATGACATCTACTTATAACGTACTCACATTATTTTGTAGGTAGAGAATACACTCATCTAGTCTGGACAACATCGGAACAAATGATTCACATGTGACTGTTAACGTAGGTGAGCCAAGTTTCTGAGAGAGAAAAACACATTATACAATATAGAGAATATACATGTACAGTCATGACAGCGGAATATTAGTATATGGTCAGGCACTTTGTTGTGTTCAAATTTGAGCCAAATCAGACCCGTATTTTCCCGAGATATGCAGAGCCAGAATTTGATCCGATCATTTTTTATCCAGATTACGGCCAACATCCAGAAATCTTCTTCCATGGTAACATCCTGTTGTGCTAGAATTTAAGAAAATTTATCAAATTTCTTTTTCACGAGTGAGATGACATACTTACCTCCCTAACACTCTTGATATACTAGTATATTGGCTCTAAATTCAATAATATTCAGAATTATAAAAAGTTAGGTGCCCCTATGGGCAGGGCGATGTACACAGTCATGCACATGACGAAGGTTAGGAAAAAAAGCTGCTCTAAATGACTAGCACGTTCTCTAATACTTGATGAAAAGTATTACTAGACATTGGAAAAAGACGAATTGCATCATTTTCAAAAAACTCTGAAAGAACCACAATTAAGAGACATTAACACTACCATATTAAATAAAAATGACACCATCACCAAGACAAAAAACAAAATGGTCACATACATATGTATACTGACCTCCGATGTCTTGGGTGCGGAAATCATCTCTTCCCCCACCGGATGCAGAGAATGATACCAGAAATAGTAGGGATTCCCTACCAACCAATGTGATATTTGTAAATAGCAGAGGAGGAAAATTAATTACAAATATATACCTCTACATTATTTTCTGAGGACTGAGACGGCGAGCGGGTTGGAAGTGTCACGAGGTAATGGTCAGTAAAACTTGATTCACAGTGCCACTGGGCTACTGACATAATGTCTTCAATAAAAATCACCATTAAATAATGCTTCCACACCACAGACACTATCTACTTGATTTCCAGTGGCTGTCTTATGACAGAATTGAATGCATTCTACTGTCCATCTGGAAATAGTGTCTCTTGACGCCCTACCATGGGGTTAACCATAGGGAACATGGGTCCGTCCGCCAAACCTGAGTTCTTCTCTTGTACTTATTTAAAGCACGGACAGGACACCATGCTTTAGCACCATGATCATATCTGGTTAAGGCAGGTAAAATAATAGGTTGACCTGGATATTTTAAAGATTGATTCTTAGCCAAGAAATTCAATCTCGGTAGAAGCTTAAGGCCTTCACCTGTAACTACATAACGGTCAGGCTCAGCAGACAAGGCATGAATTTCACTTCTGCGTCTGGCTGATGCCGCCGCAACTAAAAATACAGCTTTAAGTGTCAATAATTTTATAGAGATAGCACTAGTACATGTAAGTGGTTCAAAAGGTGTATCACTCAAAACTTGAAGAACCAGAGAAAGACTCGATGATGGTGTCAGTGGAGGATTTCTCGGTCTGAGATTGTGCATACCTTTGATAAGAGTATTTAGAACACATACTTCATCACTTCCCCTCTTTGCCAAGCAAGGGATAACAGTCATTAATGCTGATTTATATCCAGCAATAGAATTAGGCTTAAGACTATAGGCATCATACAGGTGACAAAGAAAATCAGCTGAGCACCATTCTGCAAATCTGTTGATTTTATAATTTGATACTCTGGAGGTTGACCTCCTTCTGGCTCTGGCCATGAAATTGGTTGCTTGCTCAGAAAAGCCCTCCTTAATTGCGGATTTTTTGACAACATCCATGCAGTCAATTGAAACATTGACGGATTGTTGCGAAGGGTCTTGCCCTGGACGATAATATAGTCCATCAGAGGCAGAGGAACCGGATTGCATACCAGAAGGACCAGCAGATCCGTAAACCATGATCGGCTTAGCCAATTCGGAGCGATCAGAAGCACTTGGCATTCCTCCTGCTTGATTTTCTGAAGAATCCTTGAAACCAGGATTGTTGGAGGGTATGCGTATGCATACATTCCCGTCCAACTGAGAGCTAGTGCATCTATTGCGATAGCGCTTGGATCTGGAATCGGAGAAACGTACATCGTCATCTTCGCATTCTTCTTCATTGCGAATAAATCTATGTTGAGTTTTCCCCAATGATTGAACAGATGATCCGCCACACATTGATTTAGTCACCATTCCATAGGCAGAATGCTTATCCTTCGGCTCAATGAGTCTGCTAACAGATTCAGCCTTCCTGTAATATGAACTACTTTCAAGGTGATCATATGATCCATACACCAGCAAAGCAGTTTTCATGTCATCATACATAGACTGGGAATGCAGGAAATGTCAATTTCCCTTTCTCCGAGATCTAACAATACTCACCATTCTGTTACTTCTGATATACAGCTGGCCTTGACAGCGGCTCTAGGATTATAGACTTAGAAAGCTTTACCGACTCCTGGGAACCGGGTACTCGGCTCCCAACTGCCGAGTACCCGTTTACCATAGAGCTCATATTGTTTGCATAGCCACCAAACAAGAGAAAACTATGGCTTGCCTCCGTGGGGCTGGGAGGCTGGGTCCGTAACAGAATGGTGAGTATTGTTAGATCTCGGAGAAAGGGAAATTGACATTTCCTGCATTCTCCTTCGATCAATACTCACCATTCTGTTACTTCTGATATACACCAGATTTGATCAGTAACCTGGTGGGAAGGGGCAAGCCATACATGCTAATTTTGCCCCTTGGAGAAAGATTTTAGACTTCAAACTTGACTAACGGAGACCTAAAAGGACCGTCAAGTTCACGGAACCGAATCACATTCGCGTCACAGCCCCCCCCCCTTTTTCCTCCTAAGAAAAGGGAGAGAACTAACGAACATGTATCTCGCCTGAAAACACCAATATGCCAAGAGGGTTAACTACTCCCTGCATATTGCTTGTATTAGCCTGGGAATGAGCATGAATATATAAGATGAATGAACATGATACATATACATAATACAAAAAACTCTCACTTATTGAATTACCTTATGATAACAGGACTTCAGACGTACCGCCTCCAACCATTCACCGGTTCGGCCATCGGTGACACAATCTGGTTGACATCCTCTCGCCTGACCATGCCTGCTTTAGGTTCTTTTCTTACCAAAGTGAGAAAAGGGTGAAAAGCAGTGTGGTCACTAACTATCGTTTGAAAACAGCTAAAGCGAGTGGATTGGCTGAGTCTGACACATCCCTCATATAGTAATCCGTGAATGAGGACTCACAGTGCCATTGTGCAACGGCCATGATGTCCTATAACGGAACACCATTGTAAAGGGCGGTCGAGGCGGCTATTCCTCTGACATTGTGTGCCCTTACGCCTTGCACCTGGGGCCCAGTCGCCATCTCGTGAGTAGTCTGAATGCATTCAACCACCAAACGAGAGATAGTATCCATGGATGCGGCGCCATAAGACTTTTTATGGCAGACCCACAGATGTCTATCGTTCGACCGTAACGAGTCAGTCCGTTTCTTGTACTTAGTCAAAGCACGGACCGGGCACCAGACACTGGCATCACGATCAAACCTAGTTAACTTCGGTATTATGATCAGTTTGCCGGGATATCTCAAAGATTGATTCTTTGACATAAACTCTGCTCTTGGCAGATGACGCAGACCCTCTCCGGAGACAATAAATCAGTCCCTCTCTGCCGAAAGCGCATGGATCTCACTGCGCCTTCTAGCTGAGGAAGCTGCCAATAGAAAGACCGCCTTTAGAGTCAAATGCTTTAGACTAGTCGAACGCAACGGTTCGAAAGGGTGCTTGGCCAGTACATTAAGCACTAAAGATAGACTCCAGGCTGGAATGACTACCGGTTGTCTCGGGCGGAGATTGCTCATTCCCTTCAACATCACATTTAACTGGGCCACCTCTGGACTATCCCTGTTGGCTAGACAAGGGATAACTGATGCCAAAGCTGACTTGTATCCAGCAACTGTGACGGGAGCTAGTCCTGAAAAGAACAGCTCACAGAGAAAGTCTGCTATTTGCTGAATAGTGGATTGAAAGGTATCAATACCCTTTTCTTCACACCAGTCTGCAAATCTGTTAACCTTGTTGTTATATGACTTGAAGGTTGACCTCCTTCTCGCAGCCGCGATGAAATCAGCAGCCTGTCGAGAAAAGCCTTCCGACGTGGAACGTTGTTTGACAACATCCACGCAGTCAATTTGAACATTTCGGGACGCTCGTGTAGAAAGCGTCCCTTGGCCTGGGAGATTATGTTCGGAATCTCGGGCAACTGCACAGGATTTTCCACCAGCAGATCTAGAAGATCCGTGAACCACGCCCTGCTCGGCCAATACGGCGCTATTAGCAGGACCAGACACGGTTCCTCCCTGACCTTCACCAATACCTTCGGTAGAAGAATGGTGGGTGGATACGCGTAAGCGTGCATCCCTCTCCAGCTTATCGCCAGAGCGTCTGTATCGACGGCATTTGGATCTGGAATCGGCGAGACATATGTCATGATTTGAGCATTTTCCTTTGTGGCGAACAAGTCCACGTTGGGTTTGCCCCAATGCTCGAAGATCCGTCGCAGAACTGGAGGGTTGAGGGACCATTCTGTTGGCAGGATTCTCTGTCTGCGAGACAAAGCATCCGCCAGAATGTTCAATCGGCCAGGAATATGAGCTGCTTTCAAAACAACCGAGTAATTCCTGCACCATTGAATCAAGTGCCACACCCTGATGCACATAGTGGGCGACGTGGTCCCGCCTTGGCGATTTATATATGATACTACTGTCGAATTGTCCGACCGTATCAATATCACCTTGCCCCTGATCATCGGAAGGAACTCTTCCAACGCCAGTTCCACTGCCATCATTTCCAACAGATTGATATGCAGCTGACTCTCCGGGAGAGTCCATGTGCCCGAGACCTGGTGTTCTCCCAGGCAGGCACCCCACCCCTCCAGCGATGCATCCGTGTAAACGGACAGCTGGGGGTGGGGTAGGTGCAGCGAAACCCCTATTAGGAGATTCTGACGCTGTTTCCACAATAGAAGATGCGATATTATCGGCTCCAAAACTGGCACCAGTTTTGACAGGGGTTCTGTTCTCTGTTTCCACAGACATCAGATACAACTGGATAGGTCTTCGCATTAGAGCAGCGTACGGGATAACCTGCTCCATGGAGACCATCATGCCCAGCATCTGAAGGAACCGCCTCGCCTGAATGTGGTTTCCCACTCGAAAACTCCTGAGGATGGCTAACAGAGACACCACTCTGGGCTCTGACGGGTAAACCCTGCCCTCCTCGAGGTCGAATCGCATCCCCAAATAAACGAAATGTTGAGTGGGCGTCAACTCGGATTTCTCCTCATTGACTATCCAGCCTAGATCTGAAAGTAACTTCAGAGTCAGAGCAGTATCCACGTTCAACCTGGCTGCCGAGTCTGCCTTGAGCAGCCAGTCGTCTATGTAGGTGTGTAGCGCCACGTTCTCTTTTCTGAGAAACGCTGTCACCGCAAGGACCACTCTTGTGAAAACCCTCGGAGCTGTCGACAGGCCAAACGGGAGAACTGTAAACTCCCATACTTGATTCTGAAACGCAAATCTCAGAAACCTGTGCCAACTCCGATTCATCGGAATGTGGAAATATGCATCTTTCAGATCGATCGATACACACCACATTCCTTTCCTCAATCCCGCCATTACCGACCTCGGTGTTTCCATCTGGAACCGAGGCGTATGGATAAACCAATTTAATGGCCTGAGATTGAGTATGGGTCTCCATCCCCCTGTGCTCTTGGGGACAAGGAACATGTTTGAATAGAAGCCTGGAGTGTTCCGGTTTGCTGGTTTTATTGCTCCCTTCAGAAGCAAACCCGACACTTCCTTTTGAACGGCTTCTAACTTGTCTGGCTCCCTTGGTACGGGCGTCCAGACAGGTGCCAAAGACAGATTTTGTGGCGGAAAGTCCCACCACTCCGGCATGTAACCCTGGGATAACCATCCCAGGACCAGACTGTCTGACGTCACACCTCGCCAAGCCTCGACGAAACGCATGAGCCTTCCACCCACCATAGACGCCTCGACGTCTAACGGGGTTGTCCGGCTCGCAGTCCGCCCCCCCCCTCTTTCTTAACGAGAGAGAGTGAGAACCATTTCGTTCTAGGCACGACGGGTATAACTGGCACCGCTGTTCCTGTCGCACAGGCGCGGTCCAGGCGGATATGAAGGGAGCTTGCGTACCCTCAGGTACGCTTCGGCCCCTTCTGTCCGCCCTTTGAGGCCTTACCCTTACCCTTCCCCTTGCCCTTCCCGCCTCTAGGGCGGTCAGGAGCAACATTGGGGAGGGTAGGCGCCTCTACAACCTTCCTGGGTTTCTTCGCCGGCGGCGGCTCCGAAAACCCAGCCGAAACAGAAGTCGCAATAGGCCTGGCTTTCGCCTTGCTCTTATGTTTCTTCTGTTTCTTTGAAGGCTGTCCCGTTAACGGTTTACCCACAGCCCCTAGTGCGTGCGCTTGCCGCACTAGCTCTAGCTGTAGATTTACCACTAACCGATTCTGCGCGATACTGGCGGTGTCCTCTAAGATGGCCCGCGCATGGCCACCAAAGATGCTAGGCCCTGTCAGGGGCGTCCCAAGAAGACGCTCCCTGACTGCCGTAGCCGGACGCATATGGTCAATGACGATTTGCCTCCTGGACTTCGTCACTCGCGCTTGCACCCTTGCCAATGCGTCCATTGACAGCACCAAGCCGTCATTAACACACGATAGCGCCACAGGTGGCACAGGGTGGCCTGCCCCCGCTTCAGCCCACACCGACTGAAGTAGACGATAAGAGTGATTGACAGCGCTCATCGCTGCCCTCACACCCTCATCGCATAGAGCCAGGACTTCTTCCTGGTGTACCTGGGACTTATCCACTAGTGCCGGACCGGGACCACCCGACCCGGCACTCTGGACGCCCAGTACCCATCGGTCATCCTCCGTGACCGACGGGACTACACCATACCTGTCGTATTCACCCCGCGGAATACGACATCTTGCCCGCACCTCCCTGGAGGCCGCAGGGAGCTGACCCTTGGTCATTAGTTGTTTGCTATAAATAGCATCCAACAAATCAATGAACCGTGGACAAAATCCCCGTCCTAATCGACGCAACCGACGGACGGGGCGCATCTTCATCGGCCGTGGCCGAAACCACAGACGGGTCAACTCTGGCTAGCCATGCCAGAGCATCTGACCAATCTATCTCCGAAGAAGATACCCCCGCAAACACGTCACCCGTTGACGTGCTCATGGGTCTGCCAGCCACGGCCTCCCGGCAAGGAGCCACGGCTGACACGGCAGGCACTCCGCTACCACACGGTTCCGCCGCCACCCCATGAAACACTCCGGTCCATGGGGTAGGTCCGCACGGAAAACCGTACGGACCCGTAACAGTCGCGGAACCATAGCCGGACACGGGCGCCAACGGCACCCCACGTCCGGCTGCCGGACCAGGCGAGATAGGTGAGTACCACGCCTGGCCCGGCACACCCGTTCCCCTGACGGCTGGTGACAAACCAAGCCGCGCGGAACCAGTGCAAGGTAACGGATTGGCCTCAGCCGCAGGCGGAGCCGCTGACCTGGCTTGCGCCAAACCAGACAAATGGAGGCCGGTTCCGTCCAGGACGGAATCAACCTCCATATTCTCCACCTGCGGCTTCACGGGCCGCAGCAACCTCTCCTCCTCGGCCTCCTCGTCTTCAGACTCCGAAGAGCCGTCACTAGACGAGTCAACCGTGGAGCCGTCCTGGCGGACGGCTCCCACACCTGACGGACCGGCCACCGCTACTGGACCACCCGGAGGTGGCCGCAGAGAGACAGAACCCGTCTGGCCGAAGCCAGACGGGACCGCCAGGGGGCCGTACGAGACGGCCCCCTCGGTAACCAGTCCAGAATCCTGTCCGAGGACAGGATCCGTACCAGGCATGGGGAGAAACTGCCCCCCAACCTTTGGTAGCAGGGACGACACCAGCGTGGGCAGAACGCTATGCAGAAAACCCTGCATAGCCGGACCAAACCACGCCGGCGGTGCCATCTCCGCCACCTCCAGCTGGGGACGTAGAGCACCCCCACCGGCCGAACCGGGCGCTCCACGATTTCCTCTCGGACCGCCTGACCCCGCGTCAGACCCAGCCAAGTCCTTCTGGGCAAGGAACTCAACCATCATTTCGACGGACCACACTGCACAAACATTACACCTATGATCTATATTACACAGGGAACACCTAAAACAGACATGGTCCTTGAACATTAGACGGACAAACTTATGGCAGTCGTCACATGATGGCGGGGCTGGCTTGGCCTATAAAATAAGCACAAACCTACAATAAACAAGCGGAACGAGACCCGGATGGAAGGCAGACAATTAATTTTCAAATATTTTGACTCATAAATTAACCGTAACCTCCCCGCACCCCACCCCACCACGTTACAACAACGATCGCATTGATTATGACGACAAGTACGCGGCGGGCACAAACACACCCATAATAGATCCTTCAGGATGTGTAACGGCTCCAGGAATCATATCGCATAGCATTCAGGTATATTTAATATCAATATCAATTATACTCCTAACGAAAGCATCACGATATGTGAAGAAAACAACAAAATGTATCCAAACTGCTGTCTCACACGGTAAAACCGCAGACCACACATCTACTCAAGAATTTTGAAACCACCGATCATTGCAAACCGATCGTGATCGCACGTAAACTTGATCATTCTAAAGTTTCCGGTACCATTTTTAGTACGCAGCACCCAGAATAAGATGCGCGAATTAATGAAAAAAATTTTCTTCACATAAACATCCGAGCGACCGGGTGTGATGTCACCCGCTCGGATTCTACGGAGAACGACGTCAGCCGATATTCGTGTTAGAAATACCGTAGCAAACACCTATTTTCATATCTGCCGATCGCCTGTTGGGGTTTAAAGAAGGCGATCGTCTGACATATATCGTTGTTAGCACACGTCCCAGATTCTATGGGGTCAGAAATTGGAACATGCGACACAACGAAATTTAGAGACCTAAGTCTTTTAACTATGGATAATAAAGAACAATACAACCTGGTTGTCTTGGGCGGTATTCTCCATAGTCCTTAGTTATCCTTTTCAGAACACACAAACTATCACTGATTAAAGACTTAGATTATTTAAAACACTAAAATCCTTAATGCAAAAAGCATGTATTGCACTTGTTGCTATGCAAACAAGAATGAGCTCTATGGTAAACGGGTACTCGGCAGTTGGGAGCCGAGTACCCGGTTCCCAGGAGTCGGTAAAGCTTTCTAAGTCTATAATCCTAGAGCCGCTGTCAAGGCCAGCTGTATATCAGAAGTAACAGAATGGTGAGTATTGATCGAAGGAGAAACTTCGTTCCACCATGGCGGTTTATGTAACTCACTACTGTTGAGTTGTCTGAATGTATCAACACAAACTTTCCCTCCACTTCTTTTAAGAAGTGTTCCAGGCCTAGAATTACGGCCCGTAATTCTAGCATGTTGATATGATCCTTTGACTGATCCAGATTCCAAAGCCCTGATATTGTGACTTCTTCCAGGCAAGCTCCCCATCCCTCCATTGATGCATCCGTAAACATTGTTACTTGAGGGTGGGGAGGGGTCAGCATGACCCCCGCTAGGAGATTCCCTCTCTCCATCCACCAATGAAGGTGATGAATGAGAGGCTCCAACACTTGGATGCGCGAGTCCAGTGATCCTGAACTCTGCGTTCACTAAGTCATGAGAAACAGCTGAATCGGCTGCCTGCGCAAGGCCACCTGAGGAATGACTGGTTCCATTGAAACCATCAGACCTAGCATTCTCTGATAGACTCGTGCTAGAATATAATGACTGCTGCAAACGAATTGAATGCATGAGAGTTGATTCTCCACTCTCTCCTGGGATGGATAAACATATCCTATCTCCAGATCGAAGAACATACCCAGGTAAACAAACTTCTGGGATGGAGTCAGCTCTGATTTGTGAAAGTTGATTATCCAGCCTAAATCAGTGACAGTTTTCAAAACTATCTCCAGATTTGCTGTCAAGCTTTCTGGGTTTTGTGCTTTTAGCAACCAGTCATCTATGTAAGTGTGGACTGCTATACTTCTCTTGCGGAGGTATGCTGTGATAGCAAGAACCACTCGAGTGAAGACCCTCGGAGCCGTCTAGATGCCGAATGGGAGCTTTGAATTCTCATTGGCATCCCTGAAAAGCAAATTTCAGGAACCGACGAAAACTCCTTGTCATGGGAATGTGGAAATAAGCGTCCTTTAGATCTATCGATGCTGTCCACATCCCCTTCTCTAACCCCAACAACACCGATTTTATTGATTCCATTTTGAAACTTGGTGTGTCTATAAATTTGTTTAGAGGTTTGAGGTTGAGAATTGGTCTCCACACACCGGTGTTCTTTGTCACAAGAAACATGGTTGAATAGAAGCCTGGGCAATCCTGCACCGGTTGAATTGCTTCTTTTAGAATTAGAGATTCTATCTCCTCTTCTATGCACAACCGCTTGTCTGGATCTCTTGGAATTTGAGTTCAGACCGGTACCAGAGACAGATGCACTGGTGGACCTATTATCCACTCTGGACTGTATCCGCGCAAAAGCCATTGCAAGACTAAGCGGTCCTGAATTAACCGCTCCCACTCCTGAATGTGGAAAGTCAAACAACCTCCCACTGGTGCACCTATGGTTAACAGGGTGCTCATAAATTTTAGAAGTGGGTGTGTCTCTGGTACCTGTGGTAACCGAAAATTCTTTTAGGCCATCAGGCCCGGTTACCACGCACCGCGGTGCGCGGGCTGCTGCCTGGCTGGCTGCCCTTGAAGCGCTGGCTGACGTACAGCTGCACGCTGCTGCTGGCGCGGTCGGCGCGGTCTCTGAACCCGGTCGGCCTGCTGGCCTCTGACACTGCCAGCACCGCCACGAGCGTACTGCTGTAGAACAGCTAAGGGCCGAACACGCACATGTTTTCTGCGCAACACCTCAAATTGTGCGCGCAGCACCGTCTGATGATTCACCAAGTTCACCGTCTCCTGGAGGTGCCGACAACCCTCACCTCCAAAAAGACCAGGGCCCGCCATCAGCGCTTGCAATAAGTGCGATTTGAACTGGGACGGGCACAAGTTGTCTATGACAAATGTGCGCCTCGTCCTCAGTGACTGGGTGACCGACCTAGTCAGACAATCCAATGCCAGGTTGATCCCACCCTGGATAGCTTGTTGTACTGTAACCGGACTAGGCTGTTGGTACACTGAGGCTGCTACTACCCCTGATAGCAGCTGAGACACGTGAGACAGCGCATTAATCGCTGCTTACGAGCTCTCCTCAGTGCCACACAAAGCGGCATTAGCGTCCGAGCACAGTGCTCTCGTGTCAGCACGAGAGCCTGGCTGCGTGTCTTTCCCCAGAGCGGCGCGGTCGTCTACGCGCGGTCTGGGCACTCGCGAGGCAAGCTTTCGTTCTGATCGACTCCTCGGCCGCAGTGAACATATCTAAGATATACTCAGCATATGTCAGAGACTGAGCTGAGGTGGCCAACGGCTTAGCCTGTAACTATGCCTGCCGGTTACTGGCGGCCGATTCATTCATGGAGAGCTCTGGTCGGACAGCAAGGAGCTACGCGCACGCGTCAGACCGGTCTTCGTCCGTGGCCACGTGTGAACTGCCGACGAGCAGCGGGCCCTCGTCATCTTCAATGGCATTCGCAGGTAGGGCCGTGGAGGAGGCTACAGACGTACCCGGCTGCCCAGGGAATGCATACGGGCCTGCGAGGGCTGGCATGACATTCTCCACGGGCCGGCCGTGCACCCATGGCCGGGCTCGTGTGAGTGGCATAAGGCACACCAGCGCGGTCTGGGTCGTCCGTATGAGATTCCACGGCTAAGCGTGGTATTTTATACGGGCGGCCGTCCGCTCCAAATCAGCCCACAGGTTGAATCATGAAACCTGCTCCCGAGGGAACAGAACCATAGGTGCGAGCGGCCATGCCCCCCATGAGAGGAGTGTAAATGCTCGCATCCATGTCTTTATGATCATCCTGTGGGCCAAGCAGGTAGTCTTCCTCATCTTCCTGGTCAGGAAAGCTAGACACTGGGTTAGCAAGGAAAGCTAACCCAGATTGACCAGGAGAATGCCCGAGGGCAGATGACGAGGGTACTCCGTGAGTGCTCGTGGTCAGACCCGCTGGTCGGGTCCTGCCTGATGCTGCTCGCGCCGCTAGATCACCAGGTGATGCGAACATCAAGCCTGGGTTCAAAACGGCTGCCCCTGGATCACTGAAAACCTTGTCCGAACTAGCAGGGCATGATCCATGGATGGGGGCTACCTGCACTGAGGTCGATGCACAGGAAGTTGAACCACCTGTGCCCGGCAAAATGCCGCGTAGCATGTCAGGCATCAGGTCCTTCAAAGTCCTGCGCATCTCACTCACTAACTCTACCTTGAAGGCCTCGAGCTCACCCTTCTCAGCAGCCTTCTTCTTACCCTCCTTCTTCACCCTCTTGCCGTCATCAACCATCATTCTTGCCTGTGAACCAAAGAATTCAGAGGTTAGATCCCCCACCCACTCGTTACAAATAGCACATTTGTTGGACAGCCTACAGTCTGTACAATATGGGCAAGGGTGGGGAAGAATCAAGCCTTCAAATGCTTTTGACGTTTTGGACATGATGATTTCTGAAAGGTAGGCATACGAAGAGAATGAGTATTTTAGTTTGTAAATTTGTTATTTCTTTTAGTAAATACAAGAACAAACTCGAGAGAGGACACCCACTTTTATTACTGACAACCCTGAAAGGGACAGATGTCTTCTCTTGTTAAACAATAACAAAAACAACCAGGGAAAACCTTACATGTATTAAGAATGTTAGAAAGACGAGAGAGAAAACATTATAACTATCTAGATATCTCTCCACATTCATAACAAAGGATGATAATGACATCAATTTGATTTCTCTAAACTAAGATTATGACATCAAGGAAGAGAAAAAAATCTCTGGTTGATTATGACATCAAACCTCAATGCAACAGCCCCTTTAAGGAGAGGCGACATCAGAAAATGAATGCAAGAAATACCTAGTGACTACATACATTCATTACTCAAGAATATAATATTAAATTATATATCCGAGAACCCATGCACACACAAGAGAGAATACAGTGCAATGAAGATGGCAGCAAAAATTGTTAAATATTTTCAAATAATTAGGTGCCATAATTAATAAACTACCTTAACCTGAGCACAGGCAAACCATCCTCTTGTGCAGAAGAACACGTCCATCCATCAGTCGAGTCTGTAGTCTGATGAAGCGGATGGGACAAAAGGAGGAAGATATTTTTTGTTTTATATCTCCGACCCGTAGACATATCATAATGATAAGTCAGAAAAAGAGACGTGATCAACCTCCGAGTAAAGAACAGACGCTCTTACCACTCATAGATGATCCTGTGCACACAAGGACACAAAGGATTAGTAGACCTAGGCGCTGGGAGAATTTAACAAGGATTCCCAGTGCCTAAAAACGTGCTAACGCCAGGTCGGCCGCAAACGAAAACCAGTAACATATAAAAGTTACAAGTCTTAATTAATATATGGAACAATATCACCTTAATGGAAGATGAGGAGGACTCCTCTGGCATCTTAGTATCAGCCATTTATGGAAATGGATGATTAAATCTATAGAAATTCTCAAAAAAGAGCTTGGAAAGTTTTCCAATTGTTGCATGTAAGCTAATATATTAGAAAACAGAAGTACCACTATGCGCATGCATTCTGAATATTATTGAATTTAGAGCCGATATACTAGTATATCAAGAGTGTTAGGGAGGTAAGTTCTCATGATGTGAAAGCCAGGGTTCAAAATAAACCAAGGTAACTATGGCAATTGGCCCATCATTTTGCCAGATATGTAAGGCAATAACTGCCTTCCTGCCCTCCTCTATTGTCTTGGTGCTTGTCCTTAAGGAATCATTGCCGCTACCTATTTACGGACATATTCAAGCCTTGAAATATTATCAGTAGTTTTTTAGATATAAGCGCCAGACATGGACACTGACACGCACATGCAGGCAAGCATGCACGCTGGCAACCATGCACACAACAACGCACGCACAGGCAGTCACACACATCCTCGAATTCATTACCTTCTTTCCCTTACGGGCAAGGATAAATGTAATTATTAACTTGAGTGATAAACCTACATGTACTATGAAATGGGAATTCGTTTGTATATCATGCATGCGCACAGGCACAGATAAAGCTACTTACACTTGATATTCTTTCCAGCTCATTAAAGTAAGAGAGCTTATTACTAATGCTCTCGGCTGTGTTCACTAACTGTGTCTGCAATAGAAAATGAAATCATGATATTAATCGAGACAGGATGCATAATTACCCCTGATGACCCACTAGTCTGCAATGTCCCATTAAAGGTTGCTAAAGTAGACGTCATTGGTTCCTGGGCTTGTAATGCTGCCTGGAGGCAGTATGTCAAGCAATTCACCTTTCCACTTTTAGCTATGCCCCGCCCACCTATAGCTAAGCTCGACGCACACTTCGTCGTGTTGGGATCGATTGATCCCCGAATGCCCTGACTATCACTTTCCTGAAAACTATTACATGTATAGGTACATGTAAGCTGTTGAACATTTTGTAACTAATTTGACTGGGTGTTGTTGCTGCCTATGGCCAGTCATATTTGTTTCAAAATATTCTTCTAGTAAACACATACAATTCGTACAAAGCATAGACTGTCTTCAATTATGCGTTCGTGACATACTTATCTACGTCATTCATTATGTCATTGATTATGATGTCATTCTACAGTTGATTATGACATCATATGATGGATAGATAACGTGAAAAGGTACATTCTGTTCCCAGGTGAATTTGCATTGAATCATGGAAGTTTCAATACCTTGAGACTGTAACGTAGATTTAATGTATTTATTTGTGAGACAATTTCAAAATATCTGATGCATACCAATGGGGAAGAATTTTCAATGTCATAAATGGAAAAGAATGATAAAACTGCAGGCCACACTACTTCATACATGACATAATAGTTTTATACATATGCCATGTGTGCATAATGGACCTTTCCATTTTTAGCTATGCCCCGCCCATCACTAGCTAAGCTCCACCCACACCTCGCCGTGTTGGAATTGATCGATCCCCAAATGCCCCAGCTATCAATTTCCTGAAAACTATACAGGGAAGCTGTTGAATATTTTGTAACCCAGTCAAATTAGTTTCAAAATATTCAACAGAATATTTATTAAATAGTAAAAACAAACAAATAGTACAACAAAGCATAGACCGTCTTCAAATATGCGTTTGTGATGTACTTATCGACGTCATTCATGACGTCATTCATTATGATGTGATTTTATACATCACGCAGTTCATTACGATGTCATATGATGTGTGGGTACTCTGGAAAGGTGAATTAAAATGAAAACTGGTGGTACATTTAAGTTATCGAGCATACATCGGTTTTTCTCCTATATTTCATCATTCAATTTTTACTCTCACATGCACGGTCAGTAGATCAGCAATCTTACCCAGCACCTACATCACAGCATACACTACAAAGCCGCTTGCAGTTACCAATGCTGTCTACAGTACCTAATGTGGAATTGCAGACTAGTAATTTATGGACTTCTGGTAATAGCCATTCTATGGTACATGTACATGTAACTATGTACATGCATGTTTTATGCTACGATGTCTTTTCCCATCAAACTCATTAACGTCAACACACAAATAATCGTCAATATTTTGATCATTTTTTTATCATTAGCATTATTATTTTGCAATTACTGAGAATCTCACCTGCTATTTCAATTTTCCATACGTTTTTGAAAAACCGTATTAAAATGTTGAATTGTCCATACTTTTTAACCTTTAACCCTCGAATTTGTTCCAAAAAATGTGTATTTTCTCATTAAAAATGTCCATTTTCAGACCAAGGGAAGACTTTTTTTTAATTTACCACTGGAATGTTATTGTGCCCGTCATTCCAGTGGTAAATTTTCAAAAAAATTCTTCTGTTGGTCTGCAAATGGACATTTCTCACAACCACTGTAGAAGCTGTTTTTTGGCTGATATGAGTGTTAAATAGTTAAGGCCTAGAGATGAGTTTCTTATCATTTCAAAGTTTTGCTGAACATCTATCCATGTGTACGAACCCATACAATTAATGACTGTCATAGTCAAGTTGCTGGGGAATCACTATAACAATCTGTAGTACTAAGATAATTCCATCACCTGTTCAGCTAACAGATGTTCACACGCTTCATGAAGAGCATTTGTTTTCGTGGAGACGTGTATGTAGTGCCTGTTGAGTTGATATAGCTGCTCCATAGCTATATCGACCTCTTGTAGGATACCGGAGCACTGACCCTGGTAACCACACAGCTCACCCATGTAGGACCTACAAGTACACCAAGTACAATATTAGATTGGGGGCCATTTTAACGATCTGAGTTCACTGACATCTGAATACAGTCATGGTCAAATTTAACAGTAACGTATTTAACCATTAATTCAAGAAATTTGTTGAAGAAAAATTCAATTTCCTTACAGAGAATTTTCAATTTCAGGCAAGGTTATTTTTGAAAATTTATCACTGGATTGACTGGCTCGGTTATAGAGCCAGTCATTCCAGCGGTAAATTTTCACAACTAGTCTTCTAAGCGCCTTTGACTTTGAGTGTTAACCTTTTAGCACTCATATCAGCCATAAATGGCTTCTGCAGTGGTCTTAAGAAATGTCCATTTGCAAACCAAGAGACAACTATTTTTTTAAATTTACCACTGGAATGACTCGCTTGATAACCGATCCAGTTATTCCAGCGGTGAAATTTTCAAAAATAATTTTCTTTTGGTCTGCAAATCAACATTTTCTATGAGAAATAAATTTTTTTAACAAATTCAAGGGTTAAAGGGTTAGGTAACCATTTATCCTAAACCCTTTAGTGATCAAGAAAATGTACACTTTTACATAATTAATATCCATTTGCAAGCCCAGAGAGATTTTATCTCAGGAATGACTGGATCCGCCATCCAGCCAGCAATTCCAGTGATAAATTTTCAGATATAATCCTCAAAACCATTTCAGAGGCTGGTTTTGGCCAACTTGACCATTAAAGGGATAACAAAGGTCATTAACACCACTGCTTACATAACATTCAGTTTGACCCTATTTAGCATATTAAACGAGATGTGGGAGAAAGATGACAGCTCCACGCCGGTCTCCTCCATAAGTACCAACTTTATTGGGAAACTAAGTCATGAACGATTGCGGGCTGACATCCGCATACAGAGGCAACTCTGACTATGTCTACCATTCTTCAAACAAGAAACTGTGCTCGACATCCTCGGACGACGCGATCTTCCCAGGAGCTTACCTTACATGTAGCTACGTGGAATGTACGTGGTCTCAGTGCAAACTCAGAGGCAAACCTTAGGTGCAGACTGTGAACACTATCACATCGATATTACATGCGTTCAAGAGACTAAAGTAGCTAAACACTCAGAGCAGCAGACAGGCCATAAGCTAGTGCTCATGGAGCAAAAACATGCCACATACCGGGGTTAAGGCTTCGTAATCGGACCAAGGGTCTTGGACCATGTCATTAGTTTTGGATACATGTACGTTAGTGATCGCGTTCGCATTCATCGACCTGGCTATACCTACACAAAAACACACCACCACTAAGTGTCGCATTGTCATCGCATATGGCCCAAATACCGAAAAAGCCAAAGCGAATCCGGCAATATTAGATTCCTTCTACGCAGAACTGACTCCGCCATAACACTCCCAGATAGATGGCAGATAGATGGCAACTGTTCGTGTGTGGAGATTCAACTCCAAGCTGGGTAAATTCAGAATTGCGGACAAAAGTTCAGGACTTGGCTTATGCATGGGATCATATGGAGAGGGCACACGCAACAGCAATGGAGATGCACTGGTGGCATTCCTTAGTTCCAATGGCCTATTTGCCACAAATACGGCTTTCAAACACCCATGCCATCACCGGACAACATGGACTGGACACATCGCTGATCGCAAAGCCCCAAAAACTTCCAAGGCTACAACAGCTGTCTTCAACCAAATAGACTTCATACTATGCAAGACAGAAGCAAAACCCTTACTCCGGAACGCTCATTCGTATGGAGGCACAGACCTCAATTCTGACCATAAGCCAGTCATTAAACGCCTTCAGATGTTCAGATTCTACCTAACATATAAACGCCATACCAGGCAAGAGGGTAGAGTCACCTACAACCTACCCAAGTTCATCAGCAACACTGACACTCAAATGTCATACAAAAAGGCCATCGGGGAGCAGATAGCTAACATCGATGTCAGCTCCGATCCAAACAAAGCCATAACCAAAATATTGAAATCTATGGAATCATCAGCTACCAGCACCATAGGTGTTCTTAAAAACAACCAAACCAGGTATACTGACGACCCTCTGGTAGAAATACTGTCAGCAGAGCAGAAAGCGTTACGGCTGCCCATCTAGCGAAGTGGCCAAAGTGAAGACCGCACCAAACTAAACCGGGAGCGCAATAACATTCTGGGCCACATTAGCGAATGCTTAAAAGATCTTGCTATTCAACAAGCAGGCTGCCTAGCAGATGAAATCACTGCCACGGATGACTGTCACAAAATGTTTCGGGCAGCCCGAGCCCTGAAAGTTACTGACTACACACCACCACTCACTGTACACAACTCTGAAGGACACTTTATCGGGACTGACCAGGCAAAAGCTGAGGCAATCCGAGAATGGTTCAAGGAACAGTTCACTGACAACGATGATGCACCCATTGTCAGGAGACCCCAGGCCATTACTAACACCAATTAAAACAGCAGAAGTTGAGAAGGCACTTAAAGAAAAATGGACGTGCATCTGGACTTGATGGCATGAGCAATGAACTATTCAAATATGCAAGTGACATTATCTCAAAACTGATCACGCATCTAATCAATTCAGCTTTTATGCACCACCTTCCCATTGATCTTGTAGGCCAAGGCACACTTATCGCACTACCCAAGCTCAAGAAGCCACCTGGGCCCCCAGCCAATCTGCAGCCCATTGTGCTCCTCAACAGCATATGGAAAATCCTATCCAATGTTACTCTATGCCGCATCCGAGACAAGATCGATGACTTCACCGGATCATCATATCAGTGGCTTCAAACGTGGACACAGTTGCGCAGACATTGTATGGGCTCAACGCATGCTTGTGTCGGTAGTCATGTCCAAAGACAGGGACTTCCACAAAATGGCCATTGACATGTCACGAGCCTTCGACACAATTAAGCGTTCAAAGATCCTAGTAGATACTATGCCGGCCAGTTGCAATGAAGATGAGCTACGACTCATGAGACTACTGCTTGCAGACACCAAGCTGAGAGTCAAGTCGGTGAAGTCTGTTGAGTTTGAGACATCAATCGGCTCCCCACAGGGAGATGGTCTATCTCCGGTGCTTTTCAGCTCCTACATGTACCTTGCTGCCGCATTGAAATCTGTGCGGGAAAGTCCCACAAGACCAACCACCACCCCCACCCAAATGTCAATTATACTGGGTATGCCACTAGAGATGGAATATGCCGACGATGTGGACTTCATAGACGAGGAAAAGAAACCCCTTGACGAACTTCTCCCAATAGCTGTAAGCAAACTAAAAATTGAGAATCTCTTTATGAATGAATCCAAAACAGAGTTCACCCACAATATACATGTACCTATCTACAAAGTATGAAACTAAAGAAAATGACGACCCACTTCATGGCGGCGAACCATGGAGGAAAGGTAATATCCTGGGCTCACTGCTTTGCAGTACTGCTGACATTGCTGCACGATGCGTCATGGGGAACATAGCTTTCCAGCCCTTCTGGAAGATATGGATTCGTAGATCACAGATGCCCTTGATAACAAGAGCTCCGCAAACGGCGTATAATACCCCGCCATGATGACAAACTAATAAATGACAGCTATCAGAAAATATTTATTTCTTCCTCAGACCAGTAATCCTTATTAAGTGTCAAAGCGATCCGCTAAACGGTCAAGGAGGTATCGTCTGGAAACCAATTTTCAAGATGGCTGCCGCTGACTGGTGGCCATATCCAGAAACCATCTCGGCGGCCATCTTGGATTTTGGATCAGTGTCGATTTCGATAAGTTTCTTCCTCAAATCTAGTCCAACCACTCTATGAAGTTTCAAAGCGATCCGATAAACGGTAACGAAGTTATCATCCGGAAACCAATTTTCAAGATGGCCACTGGTGGCTGGCAGCCATCTTGGATTTCGGATCATTGTCGATCGAGATAGGTTTCTTCACCAGAGGTAGCCGAACCACCCGATGAAATTTAAAAGCGATCCAATAAACGATAACGGAGTTATCACCTGGAAACCAATTTTCAAGATGGCCACCGGCGGCTGGTGGCCATCTTGGATTTTGGATCATTGTCGATTTCGATAGGCTTCTTCCGCAGACCTAGTCCAACCACTCTATGACATTTCAAAGCGATCCAATAAACGATAACGGAGTTATCGTCTGGAAACCAGTTTTCAAGATGGCCGCCGGTGGCTGGTGGCCATCTTGGATTTCGGATCATTGTTGGTTTCGATAGGTTTCTTCCCAAGACCAAGTCCAACCACCCTATGAAGTTTCAATGTGATCCGACAAACGGTAACAGAGTTATCATCTGGAAACCACTCTGCCGCCCGCACGCCTGCCCGCCCGCCCGGACGGCGGCATTACATAATACCCCGCCAAATTTTTTGGCGGGGTATAAAAATGCTATGGATATAAAATGCAACCTGTGTATCCTTGATGCTGTATAACTGTGTATCCTTGATGCTGTATAACTGTGTATCCTTGATGCTGTATAACTGTGTATCCTTGATGCTGTATAACTGTAACAATTCCAAAGGCAGCTCTAGATAAACTTGAGAGCCTTGGAATTTGCCCTACTCGGAGCCAGCAAATACAAAGCCAGGAGAGGACATCATTGCATAAATCTTCTAAGCGTGCTACGAGGTGACCAAAAAAGCAGGACTCTGTACACTCAAGTCAAGAATGGACCTGAAGAAGCTAAGGAATTCAGCTGAGGACAAGACACACTGGGCAAAAGTGAAAAAGGACTGATTGCAGCTGTAAAATGTTTCTACTACTACAGCCGCAGAAACAGTAATCATACATCATACAATGAGATGTGTCTTTAATGACATGACTGATGAAATTTTGATAGCCCATATCATAGACACGTTTAACCCTCGAATTTATTTTTTTAAATTGCAATTTTTTCATAGAAAATGAGCCAGTCATTCCAGTGGTAAATTTTCAAAAATAATCTCTTGGTCTGCAAATGGACATTTTTCAAGACAAATGCAGAAGCCGTTTTTGGCTGATATGAGTGTTAAAAAGTTAATGTATATATATACGTGTACATGTACTGTACATGTACATAGTGTTGTTCCAATTAATCGATTTGATCGATGATTGATTGGTTTGCATGTCCACCCAACAGATCGATCATGATTTCAGAAATCGATTTTGACTGCTTATAAATTTACCATATTAAAACTGCAGATGATTCTTTTTTTGGCAATATCATTTTAATTTAATTTTTACAACTATATAACATAGTATTACTCCATATGACATGTACGAGTCTATAGTCTAAGACATTAACCTTCAACACTGAAATGGTATGCTAATGTCAAAACCACCATACCAATAACCTGTTGAATATTTTAAAACTTATTTGACTGGAGGCAGCAACAGCTTCCGATCAAATTAGTTTCAAAATATTCAACAGATTATTTCTTAAATTATTACGATTAAATATCCATGAACATGCAATAATTATTGCATTCAAAATTTTAGAATGGGTAAAAATGAGAAAATGTTATGATCAATCATTAATTGATCATCGGTTTATGTAAAACCAATCATCGATCACAAAGATAATATCAATTG
This sequence comes from Chaetoderma sp. LZ-2023a, assembly GCA_034401795.1. Lineage (NCBI taxonomy): Eukaryota > Metazoa > Mollusca > Caudofoveata > Chaetodermatida > Chaetodermatidae > Chaetoderma > Chaetoderma sp. LZ-2023a. The sequence goes on from CM067368.1 coordinate 8,509,160, forward strand.
CCAACATTAATGTACATGTACTGGCAAACAGTGGATCACATGTATTGTACATGTAATTTTAAGACAAATTTGCCAACCAAATTAATTTTTTCAAACTACATATAGATCATATATATCAGGGTAAATTTGTATATCCGGTGTACATGCATGAGATTAAAAGAGCTACATTTGGTGCCTAGACTAAGACAGTTACTATACATAAAGATAATAGAAAAAGCAATATTTCGATACACATGTATATAACTTAATGCTCAATGATATTATCCAGTCAGTTCTGTAGAAAGGTAAGCTTCATACCTGGCTGGTGCTTCCTCTTCCTTTTCTATTTGGTCCTCAAGCTCAGCAAACCAAGAGAAAAACTGGAAATAGAATGAAATGTACACAATTTAGAACCAAAGTTGTGGTACATGTGTAGCTGTGTTGCTAATGATAACAGGTTTCAAATGGTGATAGCTTTTAAGACTAACTCCTGTTCTAAATTGTAACAGGTTTCAAAAGGTGATACATGTGCATTTATTCTACATTTTAACCCTTTAACACTCATATCAACCCAAAAAAAAAACGGTTTCTGCAGTGGTTTTGAGATATGTCCATTTGCAGACCAAGAGAAGACTTTTTATTTTTACCACTTGAATGACTGGCTCGATAACCGAGCCAGTCAGTCCAGTGGTAAATTTTCAAAAAATTATCTTTTGGTCTGCAAATTGACATTTTCTGAGAAAATTTAAATTTTCTTGAACAAATTTGAGTGTTAAAGTGGTAAGACTAACTCTTGTTCTAAATTATTTTCAAAAGTTGATTTATTTGTTGTACCTTTTAAGACTAATTGTATTATTTTTCGACAGGCTACCACTGTCATTAAATGAGCATCATCGGATCATGAGGAAGCACATACATTTGTAATTTATGCGCTTCCTCATGATCCGATGATGCTCATTTATGAATGAAAGCGTGTTACAAATTAGAACATGAGGCCATGACTCTCAGTTTCCTAACTCTTAAACTCCTGTAATGCTGTAGAATTTAGCGTGTAAATGGTTCAGATTGGTCAAAAAGATTTTGGGAGGCTTGACCATGAAAGGATTTAAGACTAGTTTAACTTGACCGCTATCTGAGATGTGGTACATTTAATTTAGTCTACGTGATGTACCTGTTGTGCATTTTCAATTTTCTCCGTCTCTGTGAAAGTGAAGTGACCGCTTCCGTCCGGGCTTACTGCTGCTGCTGCTGCTTTAAATACAGGACCAGCTAAGACACGAGTCGGTGAAAATGGTGCATCTTCAACCGGCAACTACAAAATAAGAAAACAAAGAGGATGTTACATTTGGGTTTAAAGGTTGTGGTAGCTGTGTCAGTCTTTTGACAATGATACATCAGGGTATAATTTATCTGGTATCGCATCTCAATTTGCTACACATATTTAAGCAGTTGCTATACATTCTGCAACATGCAAAGCTGTATCTGCTACGCAAAATTTGTATGCGATTGCAATTTATCATTGATTTTCAAAGTTCTATCATTAACCCTTTTAACAACAAATTCCTGAAAAAGTACATTCTTTACAATGTATATCATACTTTGTTGTATATTTTGAAATTAGTATGACTGGAAGCCATTGCTTCCAGTCATATTAATTTCAAAATATTCAACAGCTTTCCTATTTGCTTGCTCTGAGATTGAGATACATGTACGGGGAATTTATCGGTGAAAGAGTTGATTGCCACATATTTTTGCTGATAGCTATACAATTTACATGCTATGCAAATATCAAATTCTAAATTATACCCAGTACATGTAACAGTCCTGATTCAAAACGTGATATATCTTTTTAGACTAACTTTAACCCTATAATAGTCAAATTTGGCCAAGAAAATTTTAATATTTACCTATAGAATGTCTATTTACCGGCAAAGAGAATACAATTTTTGAAAATTTATCACTAGAATGACTGGCTCGGTTATCGACATGTAAATGGACATTCCACAAGACCATAACAGAGGCTGGTTTTGGCCGGTTTGACCATAAAAGGGTTAAAACATAAATGCGCTTCATCAGACAACATCAGTCAGTAGCCTAGGTTACACATTTGGGATATATGTAGCGATAGAAATAATGGGCATCCTCTCTAACAACATACAATTAGTACGTCACAGTCTGTTACCAGATTTGGACTTCCTTGGCAAACCAGTATTCAAATTTACATTTCTGAGCCTTATTCGAAGTCAAAATATGCTCATACGCCCCTTATTTCAACATCTGTTGACATATGCTCCCAATTGAATTAGCTGGCAGTTTGAAGCAATCAGGGTTGGGTTTCAATTTCTAATGAAAGGAATCGATCCCAATTCCAATTCCTTTGATTTTTATCAATTTTAATTCCTCAAAATTATGAAATGGAATTAAAACAATTCCAATTTCTTTGAAATAAAAAGGAATTAATTCCAATTCACCTTTCCAGAGTATCCATCCATTATCAGACCTCGTATGATGTCATAATCCGCTCAGCGCATGTATGATGCTCATTACATCACACAGGGTTCCATATAGACCGTCAGCAAATCTCAAATGGTTCGACACGTTGTATGAATTGTATGTCTTTGTAATTCTTTGCTATTTATTAAACATGCTGTTGAATATATTGAAACTAATTTGACTGGGCGCGTAGGCAGCAACAGCACCCAGTCAAATTAGTTCAACAGATTACATGTGTAGTTTTTTTTAAATTAATTGTCAGGGTGTTCAGAGATCGATCGATCGATCCCAACACGAGCGAGGTGTGGGTGAAGCTTAGCTAGTGATTGGCGGGGCATAGCTAAAAATGGAAAGGTCCATTACCAATTCCTTTTCATAATCTTGGAATCTGGAGAATGTATAATAAAGCGACATCATATCTACATATACAGTATTAACCTCTTGAATTCCATTTACAACATAAGAATATTATGTTGAATATTGTGAAACTACTTTGTCTGGGAGGTGTGTTTCTGCCATAGGTAGCAACATATTCCAGTCAAACTAGTTTCAAAATATTAAACAGCTTTCCTGTATGTGGTCTTTTAGAACGTAAAGGGTTATGTAAACAGGTGTAAACTAGCTTTTGTCTGGTGAACAGAGTATTACATCAATCAGTTCTTAAATACCACTTTACTGGTCTGGAGCATTAACAGTTTTCTTTCTGATTTACCAGAAACAGTGTGATCAAGAACGTTATAAAACCACCGTATATTTTGAAAACAACATTACTACATTTGTGTATCAGTTCTTTAACTTTAAGTCATCTTTAATAACTCTTTAAACACTAAGATTATTTTCAAAATAATCAGAAGTAGCAAATCATGGATGACAGGATAAGGGTTCCTTTAACCATTTAAACCTTACAGACTAGAAATGAAACATTCTTTATGATGAAAGGCATATTCTGTTGAACATTTTGAAATAATTTGACACAGACATGTTCCTATGGCAGTAACAGCTCCTAGTCAAATTAGCTTCAAAATAGTCAACGTTTTCTTACATATATACAGCTGTCTTGAAATTGAGACATGGGAATTTCAGTAGAGAGGGTTCAGGCCATTCAAGTCCAAGGAACATAGGGATAAGAATTTTCACACATAGTAAATACAGGGGATAGTGCTAAGCCAGATACATGTATATTATTTAGTCACTTCAGTGATTACTTCTCCATTTTAGTGATAAAATGATATGTTGAATATTTTGAAAATTATTTAAATGGGAGCAGTTGCTGCCTTGGGTAGCAACAGCTTCCAATTAATTTTTGTTCAAAATATTACTTTACAATGAATTTGTTATATACAGTCATATATATAGTAGAGGCAATGAGTTTCCGTTTTAGCAGAAACGAAGTGGAATTAACGGAATTCATTGTGAAACAGAAAATGGCGTTTTACATGTGTAGATGGAAATCAACATAAATTCACATTTTTCTTTAAAAATATCAACATTTTCACATCCTCAACAATTTCTAACTGAATAACATGAATTATTAGTGCACATACATTTCTGTATCCATGGATGGTTTGTAATCAGGGGACATAAAATAGCACTATAAGATAGCGGTCACAACTAAAATAACAAGAGGCCCAAGGGGTCTGTGTCGCTCACCTGGACTCCTGGAGCACTCTAATTTTTGTCAAAATTGTTAGTGGGTTGTTCAGGAATAGTCTTTTAAATGAATTTGTGGACATTTTTGCAAGTCCAATATGGCCGCCAAACAGGCTACATTTTGATTGGTCCACTGCGGCCATGTTTTTGACATAGCTCCTTCCCTTGAACAACCTTTAATGGCACTCAGGGCCTAATAATATTGGCCAGATTTCAGCTCAATCCATTAAAAAAAATAGGTTATCCAAGATGGCTGTCAAACCATTTGGCCAATCAAGTTCCTGTCAACAAACTTGGTGCAGCTCTTGCCCTAGATGATATTTCATGAGTTATGAATCGATCCCTCAAACGGTTCCGGAGATTTTTAGACATTTCTAAAAATCAGATGAAATCCGAGATGGCCGCTGGCTCAATTGGCCGATTGCCTTCATTTGAACAAACTTGGATCCCTATGGCCTAAGGATGCTTCCTACCAAATATAATTAAAAACGGCCTAGCAGTTCTCAAGGAGACATTTTAATGTTCCCATTGCTTTAGTATGGGCGCGTTTGGCGGGAAAATAATCCAAAATGGCCGCTAAACCGTTTATCCGACAGTTTCAAAAATGGCAAATTTGAGCTCAGAATACCCAAAAACATATATAGAACCAATTTTGGCCTTGAAATCCATCAAATAAAAAAATCCAATATGGTGGCAAAAATCCTACATTTTGATTGGCCCACGGCTGGTATGTTTTTTGACGGATCAACTTTACTTGATATATATACTTGAACAAACTTCAATGGCCCTTAGTCCCTAATCATATCTCCCAAATTTCGGCCTGATCCCTTCAGCGGTTCTGGAGAAGGAAGGAAATTTCAATTCCCCTTTCTCCGAGATCTAACAACACTTACCATTACATTACTCATTGATAATACAGCTATCCTGATAGCTGACTCTAGGAATCTAGATTTAGTACGCTTTACCGGCTCCTGGAACCGGGTACCCAGTTCCCAATAACCGGGTACCCACCTGCCAGAGACACTCATATTGTTTGTATAGCTACCAAACAAAAGAATGCTCATGGCTTGTCTGAGTGGGGTTGGGAGGCAGGGTCCGTAATGTAATGGTTATTGTTAGATCTCAGAGAAAGGGAAATTAAAATCAACACCCTTTCCTTCACAGCACTCTGCAAATTTTTGTACTTCCCCCAATAGTAAGGAGTACCGCGATATGTCGCTACAAAATTTATAATGTCATTGGACTGGTGCAACTAAATGCTGTACGTAAAAAATGCAACTAGACTGGTGTGTATCGCTGGCAATAGACCTAAGTATTGTTGTGAATATCGTGGACTGGATTTTCCAGAATGCCCTCAAAGCGTGATGAAAAATTACCTTCAAATGTATTATACATGGATATACATATTTAGGACATTTTGACCATATACAAATTCATCCAATTTATTTAAACAATAAAATGATGTCTGCGTTCGCTTATATAGGCATTGCCTATTTTCATATGATAGTCCATTAGGCTGTATGAATTCTATGTCTTTGCTATTTAATAAACATGCTGTTGAATATTTTAAGCCTCAACACAAAACGTTCACCGCGAACCTTTGATGAACAGCCAGTTCAGGAGGCCAAATGTAGCATGTGACCTTCTGTTTCTGTAGTAATACGTTGCAGGATCCAATATTGGCATATATATGCAACGGAGACCTAACAATGAATGATGATTTGATGGACAGATAATATTCAGCCTCCTGAACACACGCCTGATCTGGTTTAGTTATGGCGACACGTCCACAGGCCATTCCTTCGCCGCAGATTCGTCAAGTAGCCAACTATTCTATTCTGTAACTCCCGCCTTTTCATTAGGGGCGCACCAAGCAGAAGTGGTGATTGTGACTATATTATCACATAAACTAAGTCTTAACTAACCCATAATTAATAATATAGGTGCAATTAATTAGTATCAATCAACTTTCAAGCTCTGCGTCAATCTAAGACCATTCTCATACAAGTGTGGTGAAGATAAAAACAGATACACGGACGTGGCGACGAGCTCGCCCATTGCAAAGTGAATTAGTGAATTTAAAAAAAAATACCACGAAAAGTCAATAGCTTACACACCTCTTTTGAAATTGGTCGGGTGGCAGTCAAATTTGTTAAAGTAATCAATGCATCTTTTTGTTTATCAGTCAGTGGGGCCTTGGGGTTTACTTTTGAATCCCAAGAAGAAAGCCTGTCTCTTAACAGTTTGGGATTCGCTCCGAATCTTTGCGACGTGTCGGCCATTCCTGTCAGGCTGACTGCAAATGTAGCATTGAATCCTGAAACCGGTTACCCCTGGCTGGCTGTAGACTCACAAGGACGTCCCTCTTCCTTACGGAGATAACTGACTTATTACAGTCACAGACATCAAACAGCTGGTTGGTCAAGTTCAAGTTCAAAGTTGCTTTCAAGTTCAAGTTCAAGATTATTTATTTTGATATAGAATATACATTTAGAGTTTCACAACAGGTAGTCCACCAAAGGCAGAGCCTATGTGGCGGTGGACCCCTACATATAACATATAACAACAATATAGGACATGAGAATACTGAATAGATAAGGTTACCATGTTATAGTCCTATATATACATATAGTTAACTGTCTCGCTGCCAAGCCTCTGCAGTCTACGTTTTCCATGGAGCCTAACTCAGGGTATGCTGAGTACCTCTAAAAAATTAATTTGACCGAACGTTGTCGGTGGCTAAGCCACAAGCAACTTTCAGTCAAATTTTTCAAAAATACTCAGCCAATCCAGAGTCATTGCCAATTGGAATTATTGTCCGCTTCCAGCAGTCCAACAGTTAATAGACGTATGACAATTTACATTTTTACAGGGAAAGACATGACAGAGGGATGTGTGCTTATCTTGCTTAAGTTAATAATTCTATATTACATATGCTTATTATCAATGACAAAGTATTAATTTATTTTTATTTTTTTTAGGCTGTGATGGTAGAGGTAGTTGTTTGGTAGTTACCATTATGACAGATATTATTATTATTATTATTATTATTATTATTATTATTATTATTATTATTATTATTATTATTATTATTATTATTTGCTCTGGTGACTGGGTGCAAGTATGAGAATAGCATGCCATGATGGTGAGTGTTTTCCAGAGTCTAGTAGGTTTCTATAATCTTCTTTTTGATATTCTGCTTAAAGTACTGTAGCTTTATGATGTCTGTGCGTGTGCTTGTGTCTGTATTATTCCATAACTGAATTGCTTTGTATGAGGGTTTTTGTTGTGCTGCTTTTGTTTGGTGGTGTGTTGAATGGAGGTTATTTCTTGTTCTTGTGTTGTGAGGATGCAATTGTGTATTGAGCATAAAAATGTTAGATAAGGATGAGGGTAAGTTGTCATTGTGGAAGTCCCTTAAGATTGTGTATAGTTGGAGCCCTCCTATGTCCTCAGGCTTTAAGACCTTTTCTGATTTAAAGATATCCTGGCCACCTGCTGTTTGTGAAAATAGTTTAATAGATTGCTTTTGCAGAGATTTTAGTTTTTTTAGTCTAGCTTGAGATGTATTAGTCCAGATAGCATTGCAGTAGGTGATGTGAGGAAGTATCACTGTGCAGTACAGGTTTTTAATAATATTAGGTGTTAGATAGGTTTTCAGTCTGCGAATGATGACAATGCTTTTTGCTACCCTGGTAGTAATAATTTCAATATGCTTCTCCCATGTTAAATTTTTGTCCAGATATACTCCTAAAAACTTAAAGCATATTGTGCTTCTTGAATTATCTGGTTGTCGATATAGAGGTTTGGGAGAGCTATTTCTTTTAGTTTCTTAGATTTTGTGAATAGTATATAATTAGTTTTTGATACATTTAAGGACAATTTGTTTACTTTAAACCAGTCTATTAATTTCGCCATTTCATTATTAACATTTTTGTATAGAATTTCTATATCCTTGTGGCTGCAGAAAGCATTTGTGTCGTCTGCAAAAAGTATTAGTGAGAGATGTTTGCAGACTTTGGGTATGTCATTCATATATAGGAGAAACAGCAGGGGCACAAGAATTGAACCTTGGGGAACACCACAAACTATATTTTTGTATTCAGAGATAGCCCCATTGAATTGTACACACTGTTCCCTGTTTGACAGGTAACTCTGTATCCAGTTCAATGCAGTGCCTCTTATTCAATAGTATGCAAGCTTCTGCAGTAAAATTGTATGATCAATTGTATCGAAGGCTTTGGAAAGATCCAAGAATACACCTAGCGTATGTTCATTATTCTCAAGGGAGGTTGATAATTTTCCTATCATATCCACAATGGCAAGCATAGTAGAGTGTTTTTCTCTGAAACCATATTGAGAAGGATATATGATTGAGTTTTTGTTTAGATATTTAGTAATTCTACTAAAATACAGCTTTTCTAAGAGTTTTGAGAAAAGTGGAAGTACCGAGACCGGCCGATAATTAGTAAAGTCAGTTACATCTTTAGCTTTGTATATGGGTGTCACACGTGCAACCTTTAATCTTTATGGAAATACTCCCTGTGTAAGTGAGAGATTACAGATGTGGTCCAATGGTGTTAGTATTTCTGTTACACAGTGTTTAAAAATTTTCCATTTGAAATTATCGATTCCAGCACTTTTAGCTGTGTTAATTTGCATTAGTATTTTGTAGATTTCGTGAGTATCTGTTGGATTTAGGAAAATAGAGTGTTGATAACTACCTGTTAGAAAGTCCTTTATATGTATGTTCGAGCTGGGTTGAATTTTTTGTGATAAATTAGGACCAATGTTAGTAAAATACTCATTAAATTTGTCTGCTATTTCTTTTTTGTCGTTAATGACTCTATTATTATAAATAAACCGTGATGCTTCAGTATTGTTTTTTTCCTTATTTAGTAATGATTTAATCAGTTTCCATGTTTCCTTTATATTATCTTTTTGTTCATCAAATTTATTATGAAAATAATTTATTTTTGCTGTCCTAATTATCTGATTTAGCCTGTTTCTATATTTCTTGAACTGTGAGTCATTATACTTTGTCGGATATTTAATAAAATTCAGATATAACTTGTTTTTCTTGTGACAGGCAGCTATCACTCCTCTTGTAATCCTGGGTTTAGTAGGATTTTGTTTAAATTTCTTAATATTTTTAAGTGGAAAGGCAGATTCATGGTTTTTTCTATACAATAAATATAATCTAAACAGGCAGTCCATCAAAGGCATGGCCTATTGAGTGATGGACTCCTTACACACATTACAACATTTACACATTGACATGTATACGACACACAAGACAGGTCAGGCCGAAATAAGCACTTTATAAAAATGCAACGCCGTAGTTTAAATTTTATCAATGAACAATATTGACAATGCTAATAATTATAACTAACTCTATGCGAGTGCCCACGCGCATGCACGTGTGGATGTGCATGTGCGTGCGTGCGTGCATTCATGCATGCATGCATGCTTACGTGCTGCGCCACACCAACCGATTGAAAACATTTCCTGTCTTTGAAAATTATTATTATTATTATTATTATTATTATTATTATTATTATTTATTATTATTATTATTATAGTTATAGGCTCGTAATTGGATAATTCATGCGTTAAATATGTGTATTTGGAACGTGGATATATAGTAATCGTATATAGATTCCTTTAGTTGGCGGCTAAGAAAATGTTAAGCTGTTTTACTAATGTGTAACATGTTCCCGTGAGAAATGTTTACCGGTTGCTAGACAGTTAAAGGTCAACTATCAGCATAAAGTACACACAGAAATATAATAAGATAAACGCTTTTTCCGATAGATTATTGTCTTGTAACAAATAAAAACAAATAATAATAAAAATAACGGAGTATAATTAAAATTAAACACTAAAAATATATAAAACAATTAAAATAATAATAAATCATTTTTAAATGTGTGAAAAAATACCCACATCAAAACGTACATCATCACACGCCACACTTTACTACTAGGCATATAACTTGCACTTGTGCTTCCCCAAACCAATCTTGCTTACTTACTAACATTCTTGAAATTGTTCTGTTTCATGTATGTCTCTCCTACGGCTGTCCCCTGTCTAATCTTTTCCCGAGTTGCCGCGGGACAGAGAAATAACACCTTTTTCCGATAGATTATTGTCTTGTAACAAATAAAAACAAATAATAATAAAAATAACGGAGTTTAATAAAAATTAAACACTAAAAATATATAAAATAATTAAAATAATAATAAATCATTTTTAAATGTGTGAAAAAATACCCACATCAAAACGTACATCATCACACGCCACACTTCACTACCAGGCATATAACTTGCACCTGTGCTCCCCCAAACCAATCTTGCTTACTTACTAACATTCTTGAAATTGTTCTGTTTCATGTCTGTCTCTCCTACGGCTGTCCCCTGTCTAATCTTGTCCTGAGTTGTCGCGGGACAGAGAAATAACTCTACATACACTATACAAACAATTAGGTTTGTGTTTCTATCCTGTTTGTGATGTTTGTCTAAGCACAATATTAGAAAAAATCGAGTAATATACTATACACCTTATTAAACTGCCATACCAACCACATACAATATTTGGTACAAGTAAGCAACATGGTATGCCAGGACTGTAAGGACCCTGCAAAGCCTACAGAATTTAGATCATCAGACTATTGGCTATGCAAAGAGTGCGACAGAATACGAGAAGAGGAAGTATATAGGAAATATCTATCAACACAATCCTCAGATCAAGCCAAAGTAATTACTAGCATGGCACGCCAGAAGCCCAAACAATCAAACCCATCAATTAACATCTCCGATTGTTCAGCCAACTCCGCCAGTTAGTGTGTCAAAGTCTCCCATGGGTGTGTATACAACCCCAAATGAGCATTTTTCTACACCAGACATTATGACATCAAGCTTGTCAACAAATACTTCTCCGACTGGCTCTCACACACAGCAAACATGTGTTGTTGAGCCTCCTATCACAAACATACTAGCAGATATGACTGATCCTGGTAGCCAAGAAGAAAATGAAAATACCCATACTCTACAGATTTTATGCCCCTGCCATAAACCAAATAATAGGTATATGATAATGTGTTTTAATTGTAAGAACTGGCAACACTACCACTGTACTAATCTGCCAACTTATATGTTGTCCACCCTTACTGCATCCTGGCGCAGATACATCTGTAGCACCTGTATGACTATCTCAGACCATATTGCAGAATACATCGAATGGCGTAAAACACCAGAAGGCTGCCATGTTGAACCAGCACCCAACAGTACATGCCAACATGGGCCAGCTCATATAAGTACGGCCCAAGACAATAACACAGTAGCTGCTGGACCTGTTTCACCGTCCAAGCAACCTCTAATGGAGACATCCCCTAAAGTTGCAGACCTACCAACTGCACAAATCCAACAAACGGTAACACATACTAATGATGTAAGCCGAACAAACATGGAAATGCAACAAACTCTAACTGCTACATCAACTAATGATGTAAAACTAGCAAATGCTAAAAGATCCTCACCGAGCACAACAGTACCTACATCTAATCCTACTATAGTTGATCTTGCTGGACAAATAAAAGAAATCCAAAAGAGTCTTGAATCGCTGAGTTATCAAGTAAAGAATCTTCAATCCACCCTCACCATGGTGTAGAGCATAATAATACATTTATAACTCCAGTTATCAAAGATGTTTCTCCACCAACATACAGGCCGATACCAGTTCTAACTAGGCAAACGCGACAGTTAAATTCAATACCCAGCAGTGCAGCAACTTCACAATCCTATCAAACATCAAGGGAATTTCAATCCACTGGTAGGCAGACAAATCTGAATATAAATACAAACCAGCAAACTTATCAACCAACCACAGGGCATTCTCAAATGAGACATAAATACAATGGTAATAGTATGAACTCACAAGCCTATCATCGTCCAGAAAATGTCCAAAATAAGCAGAAATATAATGACCAGAATAGGAACATCACAAAGGCAACAGGTGATATATCTTACCAGAATGGGACTGCTACAGCACAGTATCATTCCGATGTTACTCCAACAAGGGACCAGATGAAACATGTCCTAATTATAGGGAGCTCAACGTTGAGGAAGTTTAGTGGACGCTATATGTCCAATGACACCATGAACATCAACATTAAAACTCTAAGAGGTTCTCATATTATCGACATACACGACCACATAGACATTTATCTTTCTGCAAGCAGTCACGATACAATTGTTATCCATGTCGGAAGTAATGACGTCGTGAAGAGTAATTCACATGAAATGGTAAAAGACTACACAGTGTAGCTGCATAGGATCCGTGCTATCTCACAGCACATACAAATATTTGTATCCTCACTACTACCTAGACCTATGAATGCACATGAAAATAGTCTAACATTGGAATTTAACAGCATGCTGCTTAAACTGGCAGAATCACAAAATGCAAAATTCATAGACCATTCCCAGCTCTTCAATGATCCTAGTGGAACAGTTTACACAGAGCTATTCCATGACCGCATTCATCCAAATGTCAATGGAACGCGTGTTTTGTCAGAAAACATTACAAACTATTTAAGCTCGATTCTTATAATGTCACAAACTGCGTACATGACACCTATGCTACAGAATGTAGACAATCATTTCATGAATCCATATTTTCACAATGGGAGGATGCATGGGAGGAGTCACCAGAACTACAACGCAAAGAGCTCCTGGGCAAATCGGGCCCCCACCTACCACCAATCACAGTACAGACCAACCCAGTACTATCACAATTTTCAAACTGTACAGTAACTAATGACCCAGCAACTGTAAATAGATTTAATGGCGTACATAGTAATTTGGATGACACTGTACATACATCAGAACATCTCAATTGTTCTAACCTTGGCTTTGATAAGTCACATTGTGCGAATGTAGCTTCTCTATTTAAATGGAATGTTTTAAATACTGGTAATGTACCCGATGATTGTGTCCTTAAGGAACGTTGTTTCCCTATATCCACTAGAAACTGTTTCACTTTACTTTCAGACGAATGTGTAAATAATAAACATGGCCATGGGTCTGACACAATCTCTGGTCGGCTCCAAAATTAGAGGAAATAAACCAAATAATGTAAATACGAAATGTACAAAATCAATTAATGAGATTACGATCCTCTATACAAATGCTGACGTCTTTACACGTGAGAAGAAAACCGAACTTCTGCACATAATACAAGATGACCCACCAGATATCATAGCTATAGTTGAAGCCAAGTAAAAAAAACTACAGAACTCAACCTAGTATAGCAGACTACAATCTAGATGGCTACAGCATTGAAGATAAAAAATATTACTACTACAATAGGAAGAGGTATCTTACTATACGTAAAAAACACTTTATCTTATAAACTACTAAACATTAACCAAAGTATGTTCGAAGAATACATCCTCTGCGACATATGATGTAAACATGAAACACTGCGTTTGGGAATGTTTTATAGAAGCCCAAACTCTAATAACCAAAACAATAATGAACTCTGTCATATTTTAAAGGAAATACACACCAATAACCTGCACTCGCTTATCCTAGGAGACTTTAATATGCCACATATTAATTGGTTTACAAACACATACAACATCTCTAGCTCTAGCCTAGACTTTATGTTTAAGTTTATTGAATCTGCTTCTTACAACAGCTAATTTCAATGCCTACTAGAGGGCGTGGGTCCGACAAGCCAACAATATTGGATTTAGTATTTACTAATTACCCTGACCTGGTGGATAATATTCATACAAATGCGCCACTTGGAAAAAGTTACCATTCCACTATACAGATGGAGATTCGCTTAAATGGCGACTTTACTACCACAAGTAAAACAAGGGTCTGTTATGATAAAGCATCTGTAATATTTATACTCCAGAATCATTATAACATAGCCAATGTATAATTGTTAATAACAACTTAATAACATTAAAATGAGCCATAAATATATGCAGCCCATTCCTGACGTTAGAGGCTTGTTGATGCCTGCTGTCAGTAGAGGATTCGTGTAAGTTCATGTAAGTAGACATCCGCAACAGTCACATCCGCATCAGTCGTGTTAACCGTGCCAATGACATGACCTAGGTTATCACTGCCCGACATATCAGATAGTTCCGCATCACCACCAGACTTGCCGATTGATGAGGAAACAGCCAAGGAAGTCTGCACGATGACTACGCCATCGCGCACCACCGCAACCAACATCACCAGCACCGCATCACTTGTTCTACATACTGGAGAGTTTACATTTGGGCCGTGAGGCCCATCCATAGGAAGGCTCCTCCAAAGGTCGGATACGAGGGTCACTTCTTCTATTCAATTAGTTGCCCCCGGACGGCCGTCCGAGGACTTACAAAAACTAGATGCGGATGTTCGATTTCGTGCCAGAGACTAAGAACAAAAATCTGAAAGGCACCGCTGCCGTTATAGGGGAACCACAGTTAGTAAGCAGTTGCCCACGTCTTGCACTGCTCTGGCCACACAAACTGCCACTTTTTCTCTCTCGTCGAAGTGTGGTCTCGATTCTTGGTTTTGCGCTCCTTTTATACTACTCGTGACGTCATAGAGAGGACGCCCAGCCAATCAGTGGGTGATCTGTAGCCAATCAGCTTACAGATAGGAAGGGTGAGGACGCTATCATGTCATAGACAACCTCCCCACTCACTTAGTACATCCACGTGTTTACGACATCCTTGTAATATTTTGAAAATAATTTAACTGAGCTAAATTAGGATAACTCAGCCATTTCTGGTCCGATTTTAAAAAGGTAAATAGTTTTCGAATCCTCGTCTCATTCCGGTCCAGATACGTACCAAGGACGACGAATATTAGAATTTAAAGAACGTACGTGCACCAACCCGGTACACTTTAGTATGCATTCTCTCCCAATGCTGCCACATGTTGTCAGGAAAGCTCTGACGCACGCGCATGCGTGCTACGCAATCTCACGGACTTAGACGTTTTACAGAAACCTCTCCCATACGGCTTTATACATGCGTACTATCTTACTCAGGGGTGTGTGCTCAGAATGCGCCCGGAGCGTTCGTCCCATGCCCAGCTGAGCTGAGACGGTCCGCAGCCGTCAGGCCGATCCGCACTACACCAACCCCTCCTAGTTTGACACCCATGGCAAACAATACTGCATCGTGGATCGAAAATATGGGAGCATGCTAGGCAAGAATTATAGACTTCTCGAGTAGGTGCATAGCCGAGAGAAGTAGTGATGCAAGAGACCCGTAGTATATCAGAGAAGAGCACATAGAGGTGCGAAAGAGTTTGGGAGGGAGGCATACTTTGGTTTTGATTTTTGGCCAGGTATTTATTTTTACAGGCTGTTTCTTTTTTTTGTTTTCATATTGCAGTGCTTATGATCATGTCGATAGTCACTTACAGGACTGGCGGTATGATCAGCGAACGAAAAGAAGAAGAAGAAGATATTGCAGTGCGTTCTCTTTTATTTATTTAATACAATGATTAGGCTAAACAATAGCTCGCATGGGCGTTCCCTTGGTGATGGATAATTAAATTTCCACTGAGAATTCCCAAGCTCCAACGTAACTGAAGTAAGATATATAAAAATATATATTATATATGAAGTATAAAGTTATAACAATGACATATCGCAGTATAAGTAATATCAATTACGTACACATACCGATTATACAGTGCGGTCCGTTTTTGGCGGATCAATACGGATAGCTCTCACCATCACAAATCCGTCTTATCATGCTAACACGAGAAGAAAAATAATAAGAAAAATAGTATATATAATAATAATACTTAGTTTATCAGGCAGCCCCAGCAATAGCTGGTATGGCATGGCAGGAAATAAAACTTATTCGCTGCTGTGTGTTGTGTACCTAAACCGCACACAGTGTGTTTACAACACAGGAATCCACAGTGATTATTTTGCTGAGATACAGCTATGCAGTAATTTGCGTAGCTGTGTAGGATGCTCTTAGTCAGCCAAGGGATGGTGTTTCAATTTTAAAAACATATATAATAAGAAAATATAATAGTTCACTTTTCCACATACCTAATCAAACATTCTGCTGCATCCACGACAATAATGACCACAAGTCTCTGCTAAAAAGTTGCCCCAGCGGGTCTGAGTTCCATGATCCGAACATGATGGCCATGGGGGTGATCTACTGGTGCTGATATTACATTGTCCATGTTAATGTTCTCTGTGCTCAGGTTTGATGAAGTTGCGGATAAGTTGGGTAATGCACCTGTTGTGGTGATGACGATAATGTGTGGAGTCCTGATGGTGACTGATTCCGAGGTTGCTGTCATCACTGTGGTGGTGGCTGTGGTGGTAGTGGTGCTTTTGTGTGGTCTGCTGGATGTGGCGGAAATTCTGTATGGAGGTGTTACTCCAGTGGGTGCAGATAGTTTTCTAATTTTTACAGCCTGAATAAGTTTACTTGCGGATGTTCTAGGTACCGCTCGGATGTCGGGTTGGTAAGCTAAGTGACGTTTCCCCAAGTACAGTCTGTCTGGTGTGGTAGCTTTTCGGATAGCAGGATCTACTGACACCATAGTGCTGCACGTGGATGTCGATGTGCTGGCATACGGTGCGGAAGAGGTGATGGTGATTTCCATGAGACTTACCGCCTCGTTGATAACTAAACTGATAGGAGATATAGAACTGTCCGAAATGCCCTGTAACACTGGATCATGAATTGCCACAGGGGTGGTTATCACTACCGAAATTGGCTGTCCGATCACGGATGCGGATGTTGATGCGGTGATGAGTGCTGCTGGTGTGGTTACTGCGGGTGCTACTGGTGCAGATGTTGCAGTTGGTGTTGATGCTGATGCTGCAGGTGCTGCCGGTGTTGATCTTATGGGTGCTGCCAGTGTTGTGCTGATGGTTGCTGGAGTGCTTATACTGGCTGACTGTGTTGCGGATGGGGATGCTGAAGCTATTTGAGGAAAGTCAGGTTGTCGTCTCTTCATGCGTTTAGTTTTGGCCATCTTCCCAGTCAGAACTAATACAATTGGAAGTCTACTTTCGAAGCATGGTGCGAGGACGTCTATATCTTTACTCTGTCTCTTATCACCAGGTTTTAAAGTTACGACCAACACACGATGTGTGTATGATAACGCGTGTGTAACACCGTACTGTGTGGTGGATTATATGTATTTGCAGTCTGCACAGTATGCCCTCTGAAGTAGATGGTCACGATTGATGTGAAGTATCAAGTCCTAATTTCTGGAAAATGCGCGCTTGCACGGCTGTCCATCATACGAAGTTGAGGTACATGGATATTTCTTGCCAGTGTTCACATGTTACAATTCTTCCGAGCCGGTGGTCAACGTAAGATCTTCCGCAAGTGACATACTACTCCTGCATGATTGTTATATGTGGAACTGCACGCACCTAGCCAGGCCCGTCTTAAGAATGTATGGGGCTCCTGGGCAAAGCAGTGTACTGGGGCCCCTAATTGGCTAACCACACACCACTATATCGTCAATTCTCCCCCACAATGCATTAGTAGCATGTTCTTCAATTAGGAAATTTGCGGCATTTATGTCAGGAAATTGTTGGATGATGGTTTTAAAATCTATATTTTTCAGAATGTCGCTTTCCATGCTTAGAGAAACAAAACCTGGTTATGATGACCCTTTTAGGTCAAAGATCACAGATATTATTGTAATCATCTAAATATGGTATATGTACAGTACAGATAAAGATCATCGTATCGTAGGTTTCACTCACTGACCATTGTTGATCTCGCCGATATACACATGCAATACCAATATGTTCAGAACCAGAAAAGTTAACCTGGACAAAGCAGGCAGGTTTGAAGTGATTACCATTATTGAACAACTCGTGATCTTTTAACATCGTCAGATTTACAGTTTATTTAGCCCTTTAATGACGAAATTTATTTTTTTTTCAATTCAATTTTCTCTCAGGAAATGTCCATTTGCAGACCAGGAGAATACAATTTTTGAAAATGCACCACTGGAATGACCGGCTCCTTTATAGAGTCAGTCATCCCTGTGGTAAATTGTCAAAAATTGCATTCTCTTGGTTTGCAAATGGACATTTCTCAAGATCACTGCAGAGGCCGTTTTGGACCGGTATAGACATTAAAGGGTTAGAGCCCAAATGAAACAAGTATCTTCCACAGTGAGACAGTAATTACAGTGTGTAACATTAAAAATAATCATTTTGTTTGCCAACTGACAGCTTCCATATCATGATATCATGCTCTTTATCGAGGAAATTTGCGCCATTTTATTTCCGAAAATTGCTGGATGATGGGTTGGAAATCTATGCTATTCAGAATGTCGTTTTCAATGCACATGACAGAGAGCAAATTCAGCCGCTGCTGTCCCATTGTGCTACGGAGATTATTTTTCAGAAGTTTCAGCCTTGAAAACGAACGTTCCCCAGTACAGTTTGTCACCATCATGCACATGAATATTCTGAGGGCAATTTCAACATTGGGAAAGAGAGATTTCAAATTATCAGAAATGAGCTTGCTGTACATGTCCGGAGGATTCTTGCCTTCTTTATCGAGGAGAATGTACTGTTTGAATTGTTTGCATTCATTAAGTAATTCATTGCAGTTAAGATCTTCGTGATACGCATTAGCCAACTCTTCACATCTTTGGACAAGCTCATCACTGTCAATTGTTTCTAATTGACTGAAGAAGGAGAAGAGATTTCCAATATTTTCGTAGGCCTCTGCACGCTTAGGCAAAGACCCCATGCACGCCGAATTCGTCGGCGCCGAAATTCCCCGAGCTTGCATGTGCTGAGCGCACATGCAGACATGCGTTCCCATGCGAGAGGAAAACTTGATACGCGTGCGAAATATATATTATTAATGAGAAGACAGACAGACAGACAGACAGACAGACAGGTAGGCAGGCAGGCAGGCACAGCTGCCTTCGATGAATTTAGTAAAGTTATTCTTGTAAAATACATTTTCACAATGTAGGATCCACATAGGATTTGTAGGATTTGTCCAAACGTCACACATTGCATTTGAAATAGAAATAAATTACATGTGAACTCTCTTTGCAGTGAGAAATTCTCGCAATGACAGGAGAAATTGAACAT
Organism: Chaetoderma sp. LZ-2023a; assembly: GCA_034401795.1. NCBI lineage: Eukaryota > Metazoa > Mollusca > Caudofoveata > Chaetodermatida > Chaetodermatidae > Chaetoderma > Chaetoderma sp. LZ-2023a. The sequence continues at coordinate 8,528,408 of CM067368.1, forward strand.
TACGACTGTCTTCTCATTGCTAAAAGTAGCAACAACTTTTTCTTACGGCAGTTATTCATAGTTGTTGTTCAAAATGTGCATCAATATGAGAAAACTATGCTACTGAATGTGAGCTATGCATAAATTTCTGCGTGCATGGGAACGACTCTGTACATTTCAACCTGATCGATTTTTTCCGCTTGTCAGGAGTACGCCGAAAAAATCGACGTGAGATCAATTCCGTTTTTGTCCGCGCCGACAAAGTCTGCAATCTTCTTGATTGTAAGCGAGCATGGAAACGTGTCAATACAATTCAATGATATCGATTTTTCCACGCAGCATGGACACTGTCCGCGCCGACGAATTCGGCGTGTATGGGGACGTTACCTTAGTCAGGTGAGAATTCAGGGAGTCCAGAATAGGAAGATATGTTTCCACCTTGAATTTTTCACTTTCGTGGAGAAGTATCTCATCCGCTGACCCATCATATCTGGAAAGACGCACACTTCGCTTTCTTGGACGTTTGTCTATGTCACTATAGTTCAAATCTGGACACCTGCTTTTAGCCTTCGTTTCATAGTCAATGAATTTATCCCTCATTTCCTGAAGAAAGGCTTTAAGAGACTTTAGCAGATCAATGGCAACGAGTATGTCAACATCTTTTGACTGCAAAATTTTGCTTGTTTTGTTTACCCGTTCAAGGATATCATTCCAAACAATTGTCAAAAAGATAGTCTCCAACTTCTGCATTTTCTTGCTCAACCCTTCCGCTTCACGTCTTGTGCTCCATTCCTGATTGGCGTCAACTGCAAGGGCATCCAAAGAATCTTGGATTTTTTCAAAACCTCCATGAAGAGCAGAGACACCATCGAAATGTGCTGACCATCTTGTGTCAGAGAGACGTTTGACCACGCTAAGATTCTTTCCCAAGGATGATGTCAGAACAGCCCACCGATGTGTGGAAGCAGCGAAAAAGGAGTACAAATGCTGAACAAAGTCGAAGAATGAGACAATCTGTGGACCACATTCTGCTGCTCTCATTCCTACCAAGTTCAAACTGTGTCCAGCACAAGGTACATAGATAGCAAATTCATTTAGTTCACGGATCCGTGCTTGCAATCCTGTATACCGTCCTGACATATTCGAGGCGTTGTCATACGACTGACCACGACAGTTTGATAATGGAATATTGTTCTCTTGCAGGAACTCTACAACCGTGTCTGCTAAATTCTTAGCCCCATGAGAAAATATGGGGATAAATCTCAGAAAACGCTCTACTGACTCACTTCCACGAAGATACCGGACAGGGAATGACAGTTAATCAATATGGGAAATGTCTGGAGTGGAATTGACACTTATTGAATAATACTTTGACTGTTCGATTTCTTCTAGAATTGCACAAAATACCTGTTGTCCCATAATTTCAATAAACTCTTCACAAATATTTGCCGATAGATATGATGGGGTCCCTTTTCAAGCATTTCCGTACACCTTTAAATGTTCCTTCAGAAAAGGATCAAACTCACTCAATAGCTTTAGCATGCCAAGAAAGTTTCCGTTTTTTGATGAGCCAATAGTTTGATTGTTCCCACGAAAGGCCAACCCTCTAGAGGCAAGAAAGTGGATAACAGAAACCACACGTTTTAACACTTTATGCCAGTACTCTTTCTGAGAACGATGCTGACTTAGCAAAGCAATATCCACACAACCACGTTCTTTGTGCCGAATCGAATATTCCAACAGGCACCTGCGATGTTCCTCTCCATTGTCGTGCTCTTCAACAAGATTGTTGTGTTTCCAGTCATTAAATCCCGATGTAGAGAAAGGGGATTCTTTCTTGGACAATAGACGACATGGGAAACAATACAAACAACCTTTGGTGGGTGAATATATCAGCCATTCAAGTTTTATAAACTCGCCATTCCGCAGTTTACGCTTGAATAATGTGTTTGTTAAACATCTTGTCTGAGCTTTTTCGCCTTCACCATACACACGACGGGAATTAGAAAAGTCACAATCATGATTTTGACATTTTGTCGGGCCATTGTGAATCCAGTGGTCTACTGTAACAGAATCTGTTGTGTTCCATAGTGCTGGATCTGTCAGAGATTGATGATAAATTGCGGCAGCTACGTTTACAGATTCTTCTTGTCTGTCGTCTTGAAGTTCAGCAGGTGAAACGGCTTGTGTATCTGGAACTGGGTGATCAGATGAAGAGGTGCTTGCCTGATTGGAAGTAACTGTTGATGCCTTATCAATATCAGGAGCAATAGCTGTTGTAACAGGAGTGAACCACGACGATAACTTTGACAGTTTGTTCAATATTTCTCTATCCTCTGTAGTCTTTTTCCTCTTCTGCGCTACACTAGCGTATGTGCGCTTCATTTCTATAAAAAGATGCAAAAAAGCCCCCCTCCTCCTGGCTTAAATACGCTACTGCGATCATGGATCGACTCTCGAGCAGCAGATTTGAACAAAAATATATGTACAGACGATATATGTGGGTCCTACCGCGTGACGCACGTGGCCGCGTGCTTGTTACTTGAGCTTGTAATACTAATACACAGTAATAGGGTCTACCGGACCAGTACATATACTGCATCTGCATGGATATACACATTTACCGGTTTTAACATACATACGTGCCGCGATGGGAACGGAACAAAGATGAATAATAAATATTTAAAATTAACTAATGTAACAATTTCACGATCGAATTTTCCAATTTTCTCTACAAAGTACAGACTGCTGACTGCAGAGAGTACGTACAGCAGACTTATTATATACTTGTCCGGTTGCCCCGTGATCAGCGTCACTCACGTCACGTGCAGTGACGTGCTGCAGCCTGTATATCGTAGAAGCAAAAATGAATCAAGAGCGCCGTCTTGCCACACATTCGCCGCTAGGCAGTTGACCTAGATTCAATATAGTGAATATACTACGCATCTGGCATAGGCACTCGGACACATCTAAATCTCTTTTGACGGCAGTCATGGGCGGCGGCACTGCTAATAAACGATAATTTTTTTAATTTTTTTCAAATGGATCGGGGCCCCTAAAGTTGTGGGGCCCCTGGGCAACTGCCCACTGTGCCCATGCGGTAAGACGGCCCTGCAGCTAGCTAAACTTTTCCTAACTTTCTTAGCTCTTCATAATACTTTCCTGGCCAATTATAACATGAAATTAATAATAATAAGAACAGTAGAATTTGGCTTACGACACAAAAACGGCCTAATGCCTGATCCGCCTTAGTGTCGAGTTTGAAAGGCAGATGAAGTTTCAGTGCATACTTTCCTCCTTTTATACTTTTTGGTGGCATCACAGGAGGGCGGAGGACCACGCCCAAAAGTTCCAGAGTGACTTGGTCACTCCATGTATGGGCTTATTTAACTTTCGTTCTCCTGGAGTCGGATTACATATTCCCTTCGTAGAAAGAAGGTAAATATGTATGCATATATACATATATATAAGAAGGTAGGATAGCCGCTTTCATCCCCACTCGGCGGAAAATCAGGTCTCCGATCAACATTAAAATCTGGAACTATTTATTCCTGTGGACGCTCACCTTTTAATTAGCGTGATGCGGTTTTTCAAGTTGGATGCTTATAAACTCGTCTGTTCGAATTTCAGGGTGGAGTGCCCTATGGGGTGTGTGAGAGGGTGATGACATCAGCAGCCGTGACGTGGTTGATCGGAAACTTAGACAATTTGTATATATGTGGAGATTGATGCTGTTGACTGTATATATACACCTGTGCAAAAGTTAAGCACCACCCTATTTTTACGCACATGCGAGGGTATATTCATGTGCTATGAAGAAAGCAATAGCATAAACATTTATGTACCCATCCATCTTAGTGCAAGAGGTAATAATGCAACTAGAGGAATGCTGATTATGATGGTGGGGAAACACTGTATGTTTTTGTTTGAACTTGAAAACGAGGCCTGAATATGGTTACGTTGACACAACTGACAACCATTGCCCTACAGTTGACACACGTGGCTAGATTGTCATTAATGGTGTCTGAAAACGAAGTTTAACATCTGTGCACGAGTTTGAGACTGTCATTATTAATACCGGGTATATCCACCTTGTGCCTGGATGACGGCCTGGACACGACGTCTCATGCTGGTCACCAACCGACTGATACGCCATTGTGGTATTCGTTGCCATTCAAGATGGAGTGCGTCTGTTAATTCCTGTAGGTTCTGCACAGGAGGATCCCTCCTTCTCACCATGTTTCCCAGAATGTCCCAGATATGCTCAATAGGGTTCATGTCAGGGCTCCTTGCTGGCCATGGTAGGGTTTCGATGACATTCTGGCGGAGGTATTCATGCACAGCTCTAGCACGATGTGGTCGGGCGTTGTCATCCATGAATATAGGGTGGGTTCCAGGTGCATGATTTACAAAATGAGGGACCACAACTCAATCCAGTATGGAATCTTGATATCTTTGTCCATTTAGTGTTCCAGGTACAGTCAACAGATCCAGCTTACAATCAAATGAGATGCACCCCCATATCATAACGGAACCTCCACCAAATGGAACTTCTTCCATGATGTTACGTTGGTCGTACGCCGTGCGTCTGGACCTCCATACACGAGTTCGACCATCTGTGGCATGAAGCAGGAACCGACTTTCATCGGACCAGTGTACCCGTCTCCAGGATCTCATGTTCCAGTGTCTTCTTTCGTTGCACCACCTCAGACGCTCCTCTTTGTGGTGTGCAGTGAGGAGAGGACGTCTGACAGGTCTCCTAGCTTTCATGCCAGCAGCATACAGTCTCCTTTTGATGGTAGACATTGACACTCTATTGCGCGTTTCCCATTGCTGGCTGAGCACTCTGCTGTTGGTGAATGGAGATCTCCTAACAAGGCGTACTAGGGCTCGATCATCACGGGCAGTAGTCTTCTTCGGTCTTCCAGATCTAGGCCTGTCCTTCACCTCGTTAGTTTGCCCATGTTTTGCAATCAAACGACTGATTACAGTATGGTTAATGTTCAGCTGTCTGCCAATCTCTCTGCATGACATACCAGTGGTATGCATGCCTATGATTTGCCATTTCACACGATCACTTAACCTTCGTCTTGCCATAGCGGTTCACAATCAAGAGCTAATTCTCTCTGTACAAATAAACCACAGTCATGAACACAAAATTCCTAATCTTGTCGCCTAAATCTGTATGTAATGTTCTACACCTCAAACTGGACTTTTACATAACTGAACACGTGTGCTGTTTCCCGCCACGCACGGACATCAAGCGGCGTGAAGTCATGCATGCATGTGCATTTCGTACTTGGAATTATGTCAGCTAACGCGGGGACAAAAAGTATGGCAGCCTATTTGTACCATCATGTTTCTACGTTCTATTGTTTTTGCTGGTGCTTAACTTTTGCACAGGTGTATATTTATATTTACTTATTATATTCAATTTACAATTATCATCTTCATTCATCCACCTCAGTCATCCTCAGTATGGTCATCATTCTTTGTTGTTTTAGTTATTATTGTTGTTGCTGCTGTTGTTTTTGCCATGTGTATATTTGATGCGAAAAATAGAAACATATGTTTTCATTTCTCTGTTCCTTAGAACAGCGTCCCTTATATGTGCGTGATCTTGAACATGCACCTCCTCCTGTGGATGGTGTACATATTCCAGCTCGTGATGATTGTCGGCTGGAATATCTAGGTAAGAGAATATTTGAAATTCTCCATGGTGTCATACTGTCTAAGTTTGGATGCTGCTTCATCAGCCCGCGCACTAATGATTCGTATACGCAGTAGAACAGTCGTGTCCTTAATCAAAATTAGGACGGTATAGCTGACGGTAATTTATTGTTTGGTTTAAAAGGTCCATGTCTTGCGGATTCCAAGTCTACTGACTCAGCCAAGCTGGACTGTAGTTTCCGGGTGGGCGAACTGCCAAACATCCCCCTCTATGTGTAGGACTAGTCTCACCTCTTGACCTATTTAAATACTGCGTTCTGATTGATTGGTTGATTCGAATGAGTGGGTGGAGTCTATCGTTCTAAATGAGTGGGTGGTCGTTGGGCGCTCTTGTTCTAAATGAGTGGGTGGACGCTATTGTTCTAAATGAGCGGGTGGCTGCTATTGTCCATGCAGGTGTCCACTCTAAATGTCTGTCTAGACACTATTGCATGCATAACGTATTAATTAGATGGGTGGCGGCGCCCCACTCCCTTCGTGGTTAAAAAGATATAACTCAGTCATTTAATTTTTTTTAAATCAGATGGCAGTCATTTAATTATTAAATTTTTTAAATTGTTATGGAAATGAGTAAAGAACAATGTCCACCATCGTTGATGAATAATGACGTCCCTTTGCAGCGTTTAACGTAGTAATTATTTTGAAGCAGAATTGTGGCTTCCTATGTCATCGAACAGCGCTTTTTGAAGCGTTTATGCACATGATCGAAGGTACCTGCATGAACAATAGTGCACAGCGGTCACTTATGAACAATAGCGCACAGACGCCACACATTTAGAACAATCGCGTCCAGCGGCCACCTGCATGAACAAAATGTGTTCCCAGGCATTTAATTTTCCAAAAAACAGAGCGGTGCATTACACGGGTAATAGGTAAACGTATCGATATTGTATGTATAACATTATATAGATAATAATCATGTATCTATCGTATTTAAGGAGATTCTTTAAAGTGGCAGCCATTTAATTATCAAATTTTCAAAAAATGTTGTGCTATACAGGCGGCTACACATTTATACATGCGGCAACATGTGTGTGTACATGCCCGGACGCACATGCACGCCAAAATGCATGCATACATATGCGGCCGCATATTGCGGATTTGCGGCCAGCCTGAGATGGGAGCGGGGCGGCATCTCCCCATCATTTAATTTTCAAAAAAATCAGAGCGAAGTACAGCATGGCCAGTCCAAGGGCAAGGCTAATTCACGGCCTAACATTAACCGAGCAGGGGTATAACCCATGCTAGAATGTGTCAAAGTGCAGTATGCCATGAGCACGTATGGGAGTCATAAATCCCAATCGCAACAATCACGGTGTGTTTCCTTAGTCAACATCTCAGCTAGGGTTCGGTTGAACCTCTCTACCATCCCATCACTAAGTGGATGATAGGGCGCTGTGCGTGTTTTGATTAAGTGGAACAATTTGCAGAGCTTGGAGATCAGCCAGCTCTCAAAATTACTTCCTTGGTCTGAGTGCAATTCATAGGGCATGCCGAAGCGGCAGACCACATTGCTAGACAGGTCCTCCACCACTGTGGATTCCTCTTGGTCCGGCAAAGCGAATGCTTCTACCCACTTTGTAAAATATTCTTGCAATACGAGGATGTACTTGTTTCCTTCATTCACCATATTCAAGGGTCCGAGCACATCAATAGCCACTCGCTCCCACGGTGCACCAACAATTTTAACCTGTAGGGGTGCGTAATGATGCTGACCAACAGCGCGTCTTTGGCATGGGACACATTTGGCGACCCATGCCTTTACACTATCACATGTCCCGATCCAGTGGAATCTCTGTTTGATGCGATCCGCTATTCTTTCTATGGCTAAATGTCCAGCGCTGTCGTGCAGTTGTTCTAAAATCACGACTCTGTAACGCTCAGGAATTACTATCCGGTTATTGATGTAGAGGATGCCACCTTGTATATGACATTCTCCAAACCTTTGATAGAAATATTTAGCCGTTGCGGAAAGTGAGGTAACAGATTCCTTAGCAGGACGTATCCCCTCCTGGATCCATGCGTATATATTCTGTGTCTGCGCGTCTGTTGCTTGTTCGTGAGCAGCTGTCTCCAGATCCCACTCTGTGCACCACAGCTTGGGGAACAAGGGAGACGAGATTACGATACTCTATACAAATGCTGACGTCTTTACACGTGAGAAGAAAACCGAACTTCTGCACATAATACAAGATGACCCCACCAGATATCATAGCTATAGTTGAAGCCAAGTAAAAAAACTACAGAACTCAACCTAGTATAGCAGACTACAATCTAGATGGCTACAGCATTGAAGATAAAAAATATTACTACTACAATAGGAAGAGGTATCTTACTATACGTAAAAAACACTTTATCTTATAAACTACTAAACATTAACCAAAGTATGTTCGAAGAATACATCCTCTGCGACACACGATGTAAACATGAAACACTGCGTTTGGGAGTGTTTTATAGAAGCCCAAAATCTAATAACCAAAACAATAATGAACTCTGTCATATTTTAAAGGAAATACACACCAATAACCTGCACTCGCTTATCCTAGGAGACTTTAATATGCCACATATTAATTGGTTTACAAACACATACAACATCTCTAGCTCTAGCCTAGACTTTACGTTTAAGTTTATTGAATCTGTAAGAGACTGCTTCTTACAACAGCTAATTTCAATGCCTACTAGAGGGCGTGGGTCCGACAATCCAACAATATTGGATTTAGTATTTATTAATTACCCTGACCTGGTGGATAATATTCATACAAATGCGCCACTTGGAAAAAGTGACCATTCCACTATACAGATGGAGATTCGCTTAAATGGCGAATTTACTACTACAAGTAAAACAAGGGTCTGTTATGATAAAGCATCTGTAATATTTATACTCCAGAATCATTATAACATAGCCAATGTATAATTGTTAATAACAACTTAATAACATTAAAATGAGCCATAAATATATGCAGCCCATTCGTGACGTTAGAGGCTTGTTGACGCCTGCTGTCAGTAGAGGATTCGTGTAAGTTCGTGTAAGTAGGCATCCGCAACAGTCACATCCGCATCAGTCGTGTTAACCGTGCCAATGACATGACCTAGGTTATCACTGCCCGACATATCAGATAGTTCCGCATCACCACCAGACTTGCCGATTGATGAGGAAACAGCCAAGGAAGTCTGCACGATGACTACGCCATCGCGCACCACCGCAGCCAACATCACCAGCACTGCATCACTTGTTCTACATACTGGAGAGTTTACATTTGGGCCACGAGGCCCATCCGTAGGAAGGCTCCTCCAAAGGTCGGATACGAGGGTCACTTCTTCTATTCAATTAGTTGCCCCCGGAAGGCCGTCCGAGGACTTACAAAAACTAGATGCGGATGTTCGATTACGTACCAGAGACTAAGAACAAAAATCCGAAAGGCACTGCTGCCGTTATAGGGGAACTACAGTTAGTAAGCAGTTGCCCACGTCTTGCACTGCTCTGGCCACACAAACTGCCACTTTTTCTCTCTCGTCGAAGTGTGGTCTCGATTCTTGGTTTTGCGCTCCTTTTATACTACTCGTGACGTCATAGAGAGGACGCCCAGCCAATCAGTGGGTGATCTGTAGCCAATCAGCTTACAGATAGGAAGGGTGAGGACGCTATCATGTCATAGACAACCTCCCCACTCACTTAGTACATACACGTGTTTACGACATCCTTGTAATATTTTGAAAATAATTTAAATGAGCTAAATTAGGATAACTCAGCCATTTCTGGTCCGATTTTAAAAAGGTAAATAGTTTTCGAATCCTCGTCTCATTCCGGTCCAGATACGTACCAAGGACGACGAATATTAGAATTTAAAGAACGTACGTGCACCAACCCGGTACACTTTAGTATGCATTCTCTCCCAATGCTGCCACATGTTGTCAGGAAAGCTCTGACGCACACGTATGCGTGCTACGCGATCTCACGGACTTAGACGTTTTACAGAAACCTCTCCCATACGGCTTTATACATGCGTACTATCTTACTCAGGGGTGTGTACTCAGAATGCGCCCGGAGCGTTCGTCCCATGCCCAGCTGAGCTGGGACGGTCCGCAGCCGTCCGGCCGATCTGCGCTAACCCAACCCCTCCTAGTTTGACACCCATGGCAAACAATACTGCATCGTGGATCGAAAATATGGGAGCATGCTAGGCAAGAATTATAGACTTCTCGAGTAGGCGCATAGCCGAGAGAAGTAGTGATGCAAGAGACCCGTAGTTTATCAGAGAAGGTAGGATAGCCGCTTTCATCCACACTCGGCGGAAAATCAGGTCTCCGATCAACATTAAAATCTGGAACTATTTATTCCTGTAGACGCTCACCTTTTAATTAGCGTGATGCGGTTTTTCAAGTTGGATGCTTATAAACTCATCTGTTCGAATTTCAGGGTGGAGTGCCCTATGGGGTGTGGGAGAGGGTGATGACATCAGCCGCCGTGACGTGGTTGATCGGAAACTTAGACAATTTGTATATATGTGGAGATTGATGCTGTTGACTGTATATATTTGATGCGAAAAATAGAAACATATGTTTTCATTTCTCTGTTCCTTAGAACAGCGTCCCTTTTATGCTCGTGATCTTGAACATGCACCTCCTCCTGTGTATGGTGTACATATTCCAGCTCGTGATGATTGTCGGCTGGAATGTGTAGGTAAGAGAATATTTGAAATTCTCCATGGTGTCATACTGTCTAAGTTTGGATGCTGCTTCATCAGCCCGCGCACTAATGATTCATATACGCAGTAGAACAGTCGTGTCCTTAATCAAAATTAGGACGGTATAGCTGATGGTAATTTATTGTTTGGTTTAAACACGTCCATATCTTGCGGATTCCAAGTCTACTGACTCCGCCAAGCTGGACTGTGGTTTCCGGGTGGGCGAACTGCCAAACATCCCCCTCTATGTGTAGGACTAGTCTCACCTCTTGACCTATTTAAATACTGCGTTCTGATTGGTTGATTTGAATGAGTGGGTTGAGTCTATCGTTCTAAATGAGTGGGTGGTCGTTGGGCGCACTTGTTCTAAATGAGTGGGTGGACGCTATTGTTCTAAATGAGCGGGTGGCTGCTATTGTCCATGCAGGTGTCCACTCTAAATGTCTGACTAGACACTATTGTCTGTTATGACATATGCATAGAGTAATGTGTTTTTAAATAGGTGGTGCATGCATAACGTATTAATTAGATGGGTGGCGGCGCCCCACTCCCTTCGTGGTTAAAAAGATATAACTCAGTCATTTAATTTTTTTTTAAATCAGATGGCAGTCATTTAATTATTAAATTTTCAAAATTGTTATGGAAATGAGTAAAGAACAATGTCCACCATCGTTGACGAATAATGACGTCCCTTTGCAGCGTTTAACGTATTAATTATTTTGAAGCAGAATTGTGGCTTCCTATGTCATCGAACAGCGCTTTTTGAAGCGTTTATGCACATGATCGAAGGTACCTGCATGAACAATAGTGCACAGCGGTCACTTATGAACAATAGCGCACAGACGCCACACATTTAGAACAATCGCGTCCAGCGGCCACCTGCATGAACAAAATGTGTTCCCAGGCATTTAATTTTCCAAAAAACAGAGCAGTGCATTACACGGGTAATAGGTAAACTTATCGATATTGTATGTATAACATTATATAGATAATAATCATGTATCTATCGTATTTAAGGAGATTCTTTAAAGTGGCAGTCATTTAATTATCAAATTTTCAAAAAATGTTGTGCTATACAGGCGGCTACACATTTATACATGCGGCAACATGTGTGTGTACATGCCCGGACGCACATGCACGCCAAAATGCATGCATACATATGCGGCCGCATATTGCGGATTTGCGGCCAGCCTGAGATGGGAGCGGGGCGGCATCTCCCCATCATTTAATTTTCAAAAAAATCAGAGCGAAGTACAGCATGGCCAGTCCAAGGGCAAGGCTAATTCACGGCCTAACATTAACCGAGCAGGGGTATAACCCATGCTAGAATGTGTCAAAGTGCAGTATGCCATGAGCACGTATGGGAGTCATAAATCCCAATCGCAACAATCACGGTGTGTTTCCTTAGTCAACATCTCAGCTAGGGTTCGGTTGAACCTCTCTACCATCCCATCACTAAGTGGATGATAGGGTGCTGTGCGTGTTTTGATTAAGTGGAACAATTTGCAGAGCTTGGAGATCAGCCAGCTCTCAAAATTACTTCCTTGGTCTGAGTGCAATTCATAGGGCATGCCGAAGCGGCAGACCACATTGCTAGACAGGTCCTCCACCACTGTGGATTCCTCTTGGTCCGGCAAAGCGAATGCTTCTACCCACTTTGTAAAATATTCTTGCAATACGAGGATGTACTTGTTTCCTTCATCCACCATATTCAAGGGTCCGAGCACATCAATAGCCACTCGCTCCCACGGTGCACCAACAATTTTAACCTGTAGGGGTGCGTAATGATGCTGACCAACAGCACGTCTTTGGCATGGGACACATTTGGCGACCCATGCCTTTACACTATCACATGTCCCGATCCAGTGGAATCTCTGTTTGATGCGATCCGCTATTCTTTCTATGGCTAAATGTCCAGCGCTGTCGTGCAGTTGTTCTAAAATCACGACTCTGTAACGCTCAGGAATTACTATCCGGTTATTGATGTAGAGGATGCCACCTTGTATATGACATTCTCCAAACCTTTGATAGAAATATTTAGCCGTTGCGGAAAGTGAGGTAACAGATTCCTTAGCAGGACGTATCCCCTCCTGGATCCATGCGTATATATTCTGTGTCTGCGCGTCTGTTGCTTGTTCGTGAGCAGCTGTCTCCAGATCCCACTCTGTGCACCACAGCTTGGGGGAACACGGGAGACAGCTGTGTTGCATGTGCCATGGTGGTGGCCACTTCTTGTTCATCCTCAAGCCCGATTCTGCTTAAGGCATTTCCATGCAGCTTGCCGGGTCTATGAACAACATTGAAGTTAAAGGTCGGCAGGGATTCCTGCCACTTTGCTACCTGGCCCTCCGCATTTTTTAGGTTTCTGAGCCAGCGTAGTGAGGCATGATTGGTAACGAGTGTAAATGGGCGCCCGTACAGAAAGTGCTTGTAATATTTGACAAAATACACCGCAGCTAACAATTCCGTCTTAGTGGTTGCATAACGTATACGAACCATAACCCAGTCCCTGCTCTGTTCCATCTTCTGTGACCTGAGAGAGAACTGCACCTATCGCATAAGCAGATGCATCAGTGTCTAAGATGAAATCGAGGTTAGGGTTAGGATGAGCAAGAATTGGTCAAATGTTCCTTCAGTGCCCTGAAGGAACCTTCACACTCACTCGTCCACTCGAATGGTCGATCTTTTTCAGTGACCTGGAATAACGATGATGCAATCTCACTAAAGTGATGGATGTATCGAGGATAGTACTGACAGAGACCAAGGGAACTCCGGGTGTCGGTGACTGAAGTGGAGGTTTGCCACTCCACTACTGTTTTGGTTTTTGAAGGCTGAGTAGCTACTCCATCGGCGGATATGACGTGTCCCAGGAACCCAACACACTGTCTGAAAAGATAACACTTATTGGGCTTGAGGTTGAGGTTTGCGGCATGAAACCGCATCAGAACCTTGTCCAAGTTGGACAGGGTCTGCTCAAGCGAAGAGCCAAAGACGATTACGTCTTCGATGTAGCAGAGGCAGATCTCCCATTGTAGGGCAGTGAGTACCTGCTCAATGAGACGTTCGAATGTTCTAGGAGTGTTGCACAAGCTGTAGGACATCTTGCGGAATTAGAAAAGACCATCTCTGCATACGAATGCGGGTTTCTCCTGGTCAGCCTCATCCATGGCTACCTACCAGTACCCACTAGCTAAGTCAAGGTTACAAAACCACTTGGCTCCGGACAAGGAATTTAAGGCCTGATCTATCCGAGGGAGGAGATAGGCATCTTTGACGCTAAGATCATTTAGGCAGTCGTAGTCGATGCAAAAGCACAATGATCCATCCTTCTTGCCTGCTAATACAATGGGACTGGCCCAGGGGGGATGCCGAGGGCTGTATGATGCCTGTCGGCAACATGTCATTCACTTGTTGATGTGCTTCTGCCTCCTTGTGAATGGAAAGACGTCGTACGGGTTGTCGAACAGATCGATTATTTCGGTGTTGATGGAGTGTCGCATGAGGTAGGTTTCTCCCAGATCCATTCTCCAGCCGAAAACTTTCGCGATACTTATATAATATACGTCGTATATCACATTTGTGAGATTGAGTTAAACTAACTGTGGCACGCAAATAAATGTCATGCAGGTGTTCGGGTAAATCATTCTCAGAAGTGCAGTAGGGGGTATCTCCAGAGATATCACATCCACCAGATGGCCAAACCGAACTCCCGGTACTAGTGTTATCGGGTCCGCTGTGCTATTGAATACCATAAATGGTATATGATCCTTGTTGGTGGTGTCCACGATCATCCGGGGACTTTGTAAGGCGATCATGTAATTGGGGTCGGGTTCCAGCATGTCTATGCGTGCGTGCGTGCGTGCGTGCGTGCGTGCGTGCGTGCGTGCGTGTGTGCGTGCGTGCGTGCGTGTATGCATGCGTGCGCGTTGCTTCCTAACTGTGGTGCGATGGCCCCTAATATTTCCTCTTGTCCTGGCTCAACTGTGGCCATTGATGCCAAAATCACCACACAAGTGTCGTACGGTGATGATTCCGGTTCAAAGGTATGCGGCGGCCATGTATGTCTAATTCCTGTTGTCTGCAATGTATGACGGCTTCGCTGGCACTGAGGAAGTCAGAACCTAGCAAGGCATCGTTTTGAATAAAGGCAATTACTCGATGTATGAATTGCATTTCCTCTATCTGTATCATGAGGTTTACTGTACCAGCCACAGGAACATCGGCTCCGGTAGCTGTTTGTAAAAATATGTTTGTAGGCCTAAGGGGTGGCTTTTTATGAGGTGGGATGCTCTCATGCAAGCGCTTGTTAAAGACCGTAATATAAGCTCCAGTGTCTACCGTGACACTGGTCAAAACGCCACTAAACAGGCAAGCACACCTGTATATTACTTTGCGGTGTGCTTGTGGAAGAGTTTCCAATAATACTGCCTGAGCGATTTCTTTTGGTGCAGTATCATCCTGTATGTAGTCCGTTTGCTTTTTGATAACTTCCATGAGTGCAATCGGTGGCTGAGTGAGGAAGGGACCAACTCGTCATCGCCACTGCTGTGATTGCTTAGGCGATTGCGGAGCTGGGGGTAGCAATGGCAGTGCTGTATTGTGAATTGGTGTAGACAGCAGTCTGGACAAGACGGATGTGGTTGCGGATAAGGGCCAGCTGTGTTAGCCACTTCTGACAATGCATCATGGGGATGTTTAGTGGACGCACAAAAGAAGCAGTGGCGGCGCTGTGGTTTGCCGCTCTTTGGATGATGCTTCTTCTTGCGGATCCATGATGTTGAAGGCTGACCAGCGCCTGTGTCGCTGTTACTGCTGCTAGATGCGGTGGGTGATGCTGTTAGGATCTGTGAGTTGCATACCACCAAGGGGCACTGGGTGTTAAGTGCTTTGGCGGCGGGTCATGGTGCTTGTATAAACGTTGTTTCAGTGGATGTGCTAGAACCAACCACTGCCGTTTTACATAGAAAAGATGGTTTGTGAGATGCTGAGGTTGCGGGGGTCACAACCTCTCACAGAGGGAGTTGGCGGTGCCGCAGATGCAGTACATATGGTTGGCACTAACTTAGGTGAAGCCAGGTGGGTGTGGTTGTGTACTATCGCGTAAGTAGTATTTTGAGTTGTAGTGTTAGCCACCTGACGTTGTTGTCTCGTCAGTGCCCATTCTAGTTTAATGAGGACTCAGTTTGCGGTGTACGTTGGTCAGCTGTTGAAGTTGTAGATGGATGCTGATTTGGGCATTGTTCCTTCCAATGGCCTGGCTGACCACATCCATAACATGTGTTTGGCGGCTTGGTGTGTGCCACCGTACTTGAAGCTGGTCATGTAGTCGACTGTGTGGTGACGGTGGTGCTGAACATGGTGA
Organism: Chaetoderma sp. LZ-2023a; assembly: GCA_034401795.1. Lineage (NCBI taxonomy): Eukaryota > Metazoa > Mollusca > Caudofoveata > Chaetodermatida > Chaetodermatidae > Chaetoderma > Chaetoderma sp. LZ-2023a. The sequence goes on from CM067368.1 coordinate 8,544,164, forward strand.
CTAAATTAGTGACTGCGGAGATCTGTTTGGTTATCTCTTCCAACCTATTGTGCATGTTTTGTCTATTGTTGTTTTTCTGCTGGTTTCTGCGTCTAGGGGGCATTGTTGTGCCCCATACCACCACCCCACCCCCAGATGGGGCTGACCAGGCCCTCTTCCTCTAGGCACGTGATTGTGACTGGTGGGGTATTCAGATTGTGTGCTGTTCAGAATCATATAACGATCCGGTTACATATCGCACCGCAACCACATACAACATCAGTAGAACAAGTCACTATTACATAAGCAATTTGACAAGCGCATACAACTTTTATGGCTGGGAGTGAAAGGCAGATATCCATTTCCTGTGACCTTCCTGTGAGGGCGTGGTGGGTTCCAAGACTGCACTCAGTTATTGTATGGAGTTAGATGGAGAACGCGAGATGGCACGATTGTGAAGTTGCTGGGAAATCTCTGCAGTTGAACTGTTGATTCGGCTCACTCTCAAAGATGGTGAAGAAGAACCACTGTAGTTGTGAATGTCTACTAGATAGTCATAATAGCTTATGTATGTATGATTACTGTATTCTGCGGCTGTAGTAGTAGAAACATCCTACAGCTGCAATCAGTCCTTCTTTACCTTTGCCCACTGTGTCTTGTCCTCAGCCGAAATCCTTAGCTTCCTCAGGTCCATTCTTGACTTGAGTGTACCGAGTCCTGCTTTCTTGAGGTCACCTCGTAGCACGCTTAGCAGATTTATGCAATGACGTCCTCTCCTGGCTTTGTATTTGCTGGGTCCGAGTAGGGCGTATTCCAAGGCTCTCTGTGCTAGTGTCTCTTCTGGCATCGCTAGCACATGGCCAAACGTGGACCATCTTTGCTGAGCGACTTTTACAGACAGCGGCGACGTATTACACATCTCGTATAGTGCATCATCAGAAATTATGCTGCCTGGCCATCGGTATCCAGTGATGGTGCTTAGGTGTTTGAGGTGGCAGGAATCGAGTTTGTCTAGAGCTCGGCAGCAAGGTAGCAGGTGAAATGCACCAGAGATAGACACAGGGAGCCAATTGATAATAGCTTATACAAATAATTTAAGCAGATTAATAAAATGTTCTGTACTGTATCGAAAGGTTGAAAGCTGCCTGTAACATGAAGGACTACAGTTGAGTTATAAGTTATAAATATACATGGTGCACCGCATAGCTCTTGCGGCATACCAGGCAATGTCCCACTAGACCGCGGCCTAAAATTTAATTAACACACAACACGCTGCGTGGAAGTTTCATCGCCACTAATCAGCGTGGTTCGGAAGATCTGGCGAGTTGTCCACCAAGATTCACCACTTGTTCTACATACTGGAGAGGTTACATTTGGGCCGCGAGGCCTATCCGCCGGAAGGACCCTCCAAAGGTCGGATATGAGGGTCACCTCTTCTATTCAATTAGTTGCCCCCGGATGGCCGTCCAAGGGATTACAAAAACTAGATGTGGATGTTCGTTTGCGGCCAGAGATTAAGAACTGAAGTCCAAAAGGCACTGCTGCGGTTATACGGGAACCACAGTCAGTAAGCAGTTGCCCACATCTTGCACTGCTCTGGTCAAACAACCTGTCACTAAGTGTGGTCTTGATTCTTGGTTTTGCGCTCCTTTTAAACTACTCGTGACGTCATAGGGAGGACGCCCAGCCAATCAGTGGGTGATCCATAGCCAATCAGCTTGCAGATAGGAAGGGTGAGGACGCTATCACGTGATAGGCAGCCTCCCCATTCATTTAGTGCGTACACGTGTTTATGACGTCCTTGTTATATTTTGAAAATAATTTCAATGAGCTAAATTAGGCTAACTCGGCCATTTCTGGTCCGATTTAAAAAGGTAAATAGTTTTCAAATCCTCGTTTCATTCTGGTCCTGATAGCTACCAAGAACGACGAGAATAGTAGAATTTCTGTGAAATTACGTGCACCAACCTGGTACACTTTAGTATGCATTCTCTCCCAACGCTGACGCATGTTGTCAGGAAAACTCTGACAGGCGCACATGCATGCTACCCGATCTCACAGACTTAGATGTTCTACAGAAATCTCTCCCATATGGCTTTATACATGCCTACTATCCTACTCAGGGGGGAGTGCTCGGAACGCACATGGAGCGGTCGTCCTGTACCCAGCTGAGCTGCGACAGTACTCACCCGTCCGGCCGATCCGCGCTACAGAAATATGTTCCCCTGTAGGGCCATTGACAACTAGACAACTCATCTTACTTAAAAGAATATCAGTAATCTTAATATCAAAGCAGAATTTTTATCATCACGGAATTGACTTTTAATAATATAATCTACTTTGTATGACTTGATGGTGCCTAAAATGCAGTATGGGAGGTAAATACGACTTAGTAACTTTAAGTAATAAAGATTTAACTTACTGTAACCGATTTTATATGGGGTAGCTGCAAAGAACCCAACACAGGCTACGGGTGGAATATGATGTATTCGGATCAAGACATTCACAGCCAAATTCAGATTCAATCAATCAACACCATAAAATGCAAGTGAATACAAATCATAAACAATTAAAATCAACACATTCATGAACAATATACATTTGCAACAATTGAATCAAAGTAAATGTAGATTGACATGAATATACGATGTTGGGCTATTCAGTATAGTACTATATGGGATATGGAACAGGTTATCATATACATTTGTGAATGTATGCGTGACGCGGGCATGTATGTGCATGCGTTTGCGCATGCGTGCGTGCGTTGATGTGTGTGTGTATGTGTGTGCATCAATGTGTGGATGGACGAGCATGCACGAGTGCGCACAGACAAGGGTGTGTGTGTGTGCGTGCGTGTGTGCGTGCGTGCGTGCGTGCGTGCGTGCGTGCGTGCGTGCGTGCGTGCGTGCGTGCGTGCGTGCGTGCGTGCGTGCGTGCGTGCGTGCGTGCGTGCGTGCGTGCGTGCGTGCGTGCGTGCGTGCGTGCGTGCGTGCGTGCGTGCGTGCGTGCGTGCGTGCGTCCGTGCGTGTACGCGTCGCTTGTGTGCGTGCGTGCGTGCGTGCGTGCGTGCGTGCGTGCGTGCGTGCGTGCGTGCGTGCGTGCGTGCGTGCGTGCGTGCGTGCGTGCGTGCGTGCGTGCGTGCTTGTGTGCGTGCGTGCGTGCGTGCGTGCGTGCGTGCGTGCGTGCGTGCGTGCGTGCGTGCGTGCGTGCGTGCGTGCGTGCGTGCGTGCGTGCGTGCGTGCGTGCGTGCGTGCGTGCGTGCGTGCGTGCGTGCGTGCGTGCGTGCGTGCGTGCGTGCCTGCCTGCGTGCGTGCGTGCCTGCCTGCCTGCCTGCCTGCCTGCGTGCGTGCGTGCGTGCGTGCGTGCGTGCGTGCGTGCGTGCGTGCGTGCGTGCGTGCGTGCGTGCGTGCGTGCGTGCGTGCGTGCGTGCGTGCGTGCGTGCGTGCGTGCGTGCGTGCGTGCGTGCGTGCGTGCGTGCGTGCGTGCGTGCGTGCGTGCGTGCGTGCGTGCGTGCGTGCGTGCGTGCGTGCGTGCGTGCGTGCGCGCGCGCGTGCGCGCGCGCGCGCGCGTGCGTGCGTGTGTGTGCGTGTGTGTGCAAGTGCATGTGCAAGTGCATGTTCTAGTAACCTACAATATGCAATATGATGTGTGGAAAAATACATATGCCTAAAATACATGATACATAAAATATTACATATATATATATATACACCTGTGCAAAAGTTAAGCACCAGCAAAAACAATAGAACGTAGAAACATGATGGTGCAACTAGGCTGCCATACTTTTTGTCCCCGCGTTAGCTGACATAATTCCAAGTACGAAATGCACATGCATGCATGACTTCACGCCGCTTGATGTCCGTGCGTGGCGGGAAACAGCACACGTGTTCAGTTATGTAAAAGTCCAGTTTGAGGTGTAGAACATTACATACAGATTTAGGCGACAAGATTAGGAATTTTGTGTTCATGACCGTGGTTTATTTGTACAGAGAGAATTAGCTCTTGATTGTGAACCGCTATGGCAAGACGAAGGTTAAGTGATCGTGTGAAATGGCAAATCATAGGCATGCATACCACTGGTATGTCATGCAGAGAGATTGGCAGACAGCTGAACATTAACCATACTGTAATCAGTCGTTTGATTGCAAAACATGGGCAAACTAACGAGGTGAAGGACAGGCCTAGATCTGGAAGACCGAAGAAGACTACTGCCCGTGATGATCGAGCCCTAGTACGCCTTGTTAGGAGATCTCCATTCACCAACAGCAGAGTGCTCAGCCAGCAATGGGAAACGCGCAATAGAGTGTCAATGTCTACCGTCAAAAGGAGACTGTATGCTGCTGGCATGAAAGCCAGGAGACCTGTCAGACGTCCTCTCCTCACTGCACACCACAAAGAGGAGCGTCTGAGGTGGTGCAACGAAAGAAGACACTGGAACATGAGATCCTGGAGACGGGTACACTGGTCCGATGAAAGTCGGTTCCTGCTTCATGCCACAGATGGTCGAACTCGTGTATGGAGGTCCAGACGCACGGCGTACGACCAACGTAACATCATGGAAGAAGTTCCATTTGGTGGAGGTTCCGTTATGATATGGGGGTGCATCTCATTTGATTGTAAGCTGGATCTGTTGACTGTACCTGGAACACTAAATGGACAAAGATATCAAGATTCCATACTGGATAGAGTTGTGGTCCCTCATTTTGTAAATCATGCACCTGGAACCCACCCTATATTCATGGATGACAACACCCGACCACATCGTGCTAGAGCTGTGCATGAATACCTCCGCCAGAATGCCATCGAAACCCTACCATGGCCAGCAAGGAGCCCTGACATGACCCCTATTGAGCATATCTGGGACATTCTGGGAAACATGGTGAGAAGGAGGGATCCTCCTGTGCAGAACCTACAGGAATTAACAGACGCACTCCATCTTGAATGGCAACGAATACCACAATGGCGTATCAGTCGGTTGGTGACCAGCATGAGACGTCGTGTCCAGGCCGTCATCCAGGCACAAGGTGGATATACCCGGTATTAATAATATATATATAAATATCCTGATTTTGCAGACAGATTAAGCAATTTGGTAATATCATATGTGTGTGTGTGTGTGCACCTGTGCATGTTGTAGATATGGGATTGTCTGGTGGGAAGTCATGACCACGCTAGATGTCTTATATCTTCGAGTAAGTCCTAAGAGAAATTTATGATTTGAAAATACCAGGTGAGCTAATGGACCGGTTGACTTTATACTTTCAATATTTAGTTATTATTATTACATCAGCTAGTCGACATCAGCCGGTGCTGATGATATTCGAATGGTGTGTGAATATAGCACACTCAGGATTGTTGGATAAAGTTTTATCATCAAATTGAAATAGTCGAATTGATTGGAATAAGTTCCACGGTTCTGAGTTGATGTGTATCTGGAAATAGTTTAGATGAAAGTTGTTGCTGTTCAGTCGGCATACACTTTTATGATATTCAGCAGTTGGTTGGATCGATAACATGGAAAATAATCAAGGTATAAGAATCACTGGAATCGGACGTGACAAAGGGACTTAGGCATTCTAGATTCTCACATGAGAATAGAACAACATCAGCTGGCAATGAGATCATACAGCTCATGTGCCTATTAGCTCTAGCATCCTACAGGCTTATCCATCAATAGGCAATGGACGGGACATGGACATTGTAGCGTCCTGTAGGAATTAATAACATAATCGAAAATTGTATATCAACTATATGTCATTCATACAATGGCATGCAACAACAACACATTCCGTAATGTTGTTAGTTAGCTGACAGATCGCATCAAATCAGAACCAGCTACCACCGCTTTGTCTATGTGAGGCATCATCTCCATAGAAGAATTTCACAGCGTTTGATTGGTCAGGATGACGTCATAATCAATGGGCGTCGATCAAACTCTGTAGTAGAGAATTAAATAGAACAGGTTTTACATCCAACAACGAAATGAAAGGAGCGTTGATTGGTCAGAACTACCAAAGTTTATTAGGTAGAAACTTCTAGGAAGAGATAAGCAGAAGTTGATTGGTGGACTGATGGTCCGGGCCAATCAAGCTGTGCTTATAGCATACCTAGAAGAGTCATTTAACGGATTCAGGAAGAATCTAACTATTATGATAGATATAGAACTTGGCTAGGGTGCCAAGAGAAATTGTATATAAGTCAGAATTTCGGACTTAGAAATTATTCAATTCACCACTGTGAATCCTGAACGTCACGTCGATGTTCAGCACTGCGAGCTATTGCATAGCATAACGAAGCTCTGATTTTACTTAGAATTAGATTAGTCGATGATTAGTATTGTACACCGATTGTACCAAGTGTGGATTTATGAGCTATTTTTGCTCCTTGTTTGAAAACCTTGTATATTGTAAATAAAAGTTTAAGCTTACGTATATGTAAGTTCAGTCTTGAGTAAATTTGTTAGATTAGAACCTAGTCTTGAGCTGGAGGAAACCTCCAGTCCTTACCTGAGGAACATCACGTCAGATAGGCCCAGCAGTCAACATTAAATATCGGCACCTACCATCTGTCAGACGAGGCGAGCCAGCAACACTCCATCTTTGCTACTGGTGCCGAAGCGGGACCACCAACCAAGTTAATAAGAAGTTAGTTCCACCGAAGATCCCAAAATCTTCATTGGCTTCACCTGCCAGGATTGGACTAGGAGTTAGTATCATCGTATTAGTATTCGTAAATTCGTGTGTATATTGTTATTCACCCGGGAGTGCGGAGCAGTGACTATGTAAGTACATGTTTACGGTATGAGTAATCCGCCAGTAAGGCCTGTAATTTCCGTATTAAATGACATTAACGATAGGGTGCATAACTTCATAGATCTAGTAAAAATTTCTGAACATCCAAGTGTAGTACAGCATCGTGAATATCACGAAAACACTATTGTAAAGATTGTGACTGACATTCGTTGTGAAGAGCAACCGAGATTAAAACGTGTGGTAGTACAATTGTACTACCAGTAATTCGGAACTTTATTTATCATAATATTACATTGTGTTAGTGTGAGATGGCGAGTCGTTGGACGTTGGATCCCACTCTGCCTACGCCGGAACCGAGACCAACTCCAACCGGTCTACAACCACAGCAACAGCAGGAAACTGTCGAGGCGATGGAAACGCTGGGCAATTCTATGGCCTACACCATCACCCGAGAGGAGGACCGACGAGAGCAAAATCGAGTGTACCGGCAGGAGGTGCGAGAGCTTACCCAGAGGATTAAGCCGTGCGATGGGCTTCTGCCTGAAGAGGTAAGGCAATTCCTAGATGAAACTAGGAGGGTATGGAAGGTGACCGAGGGTAACCTGGATGGCACGCCCATGTACATTATCACAAGGGCGGCGAGGGGACAGTTATCTAAGGCTGTCGATGAGTATGTAGTCGGGAAGGTAAGGAATGAAATCACATACGAGGAACTTGAAGCATTCATCACCCTGAATTTCGTGTCAGCAAACGAGAATGAAAGGGTGAAACACGATCTTGAAGCTGTGAGGCAGCATCGGAATGAGACAATTATATCTTTTAATCGAAGGTATAAAGAGCTATCCAAGCGGGCCTATACTACCCAGAATCCCGACAGTCATTGGCTAATATTGGCATCATACATCAGAGCCCTAAACGATCAGAGTATGGGACGGAGGATAGTGAGAAAAAAGATCAAGACGCTGACGGCAGCAATGGAGATGATGGAGGATGAGGAGGGATGAAATGACCTTCTTCAGGCTATGAATATCTCACCCCATCATGAACAAGCAATGGAAGTGGATGTAATCGACCACGAAGAGGGAAAGGGGGTTTGGGAAGTAATTAACAGTATGAAAAGGCAGATTTATCAGCAGACCCGATTGATCGAGAAGTTATGTGGTGTAATCGAGGGGTTACAGAACTAAACTGCAGCTCGACCCTCAGTGCGACGAACACCACCTAAACCTTGACAACCTCAGAAGGTGAAGACGACATCAAAAGCAGCCCCTAAGAGAAGGGAGGTTACGTGTTTTAACTGCGGCCGAACAGGCCACTACAATCGTGCCTGTCCACAAGCAGTGCAGCCTGCGCGGGTAGCATCCCATAACTCACGTATACAAAAACCACAGCAGAGGCCGATGAAATGCTTCAACTGTGGAAGAGCAGGACATTTTGCTCAGGATTGCGATATGGTGGCAACAACACCTTCTCCACCGAGACGTCAGGTAACATGTTTCCGATGTAATAGGGTTGGTCACTACCAAAGTGATTGTCCCGTCAACCAACAGGCACCGCCGCAGCAGCGTGCCATGAAACGACCGAGAGGACCAGACAACGACGGTTTTCGACAGGAGTCGCCGATGCAAATCGATGAAGTGGATCGTCATAGCCAATATGACGATCGTAATTCTTACGGCTCCGGATGGGAACTAACAGCAAGTGCTTATTCGAGGAACACTCGACGCGATTTGGTTAACCGTATAAACCGCGATAAAGAGTATGAGGACCGTGATGGGTTCGTGCTAACCAATGAAGGCACGGATGAGTATGGCCATTATTCTTACGGTATCGGAGGAGACTCATCCGGCCAGAGGAGATCATATGCTGAAGCCTTGAGTGGACGACGAAGCCCGTTAAACGAGTTTGGAGGGAACCAGTGATGACTGAACGGTTCCTTATCCGGCTCGAAATGGAAACAAGCGGTCGAATGGACAGGGGTGAGTACATTGATGCTTCAGTTGATACTGGTGCAAGTACTTCCCTTGTCAGGAAGGATATATGGAAGAGCATCTTGAATGCTCGTCCATTGAAAAGGGCTAAAACTTTGTTAGCCATTAATGGTTCACCGATAAATGTTTTGGGGGAGAACTAAATTAAATTCAAGGATGCCCGGCCTATTCCAAGTATGATTGTGGGAAGCATGAGGCATGAATGTTTAATCGGTGTGGATGCTTTGTATATGGGAAATGCAAAGATTGACTAAAAGACCAAAGAAGTAGTATGGTTTGGTCGAGTATACCCATTTAGAGTTCTGTATAGAAGTCAAAATGATTATGTGTATGCCAGTTGCAAAGAAACGACCGGATATGCAGTTATTGACAAAGTACTAAGTGACTTTGCCAATAATTTCGATACGGCTCGTCCAGCTACGTTAGGACGTGTACCCAAGGTGAAGTGTACTGTTCCGACAGGAGAGCATCCTCCTATAAGACAGAAGGCTTATCGTTTACCGTTAGCTAAGCAATATTTGGTCAAGAACCAAGTTAAAGAAATGCTAGCTGCGGGCGTCATAAGACCATCGTCATCACCCTGGGCGTCACCCATAACTCTGGTACCGAAAAAGGACGGTGACCCCAGATTTTGTGTGGACTATAGAAAATTGAATTCTGTGTGCCGTAAGGATAGCTATCCGTTACCTAACATATCTGATATTTTTGATTCCATGAGAGGCGCAACAATCTTTTCTACGATGGACTTGAAGTCCGCCTATTGGCAAATACCCATGGCCAGCCAAGACATCGAGAAAACAGCGTTCGTGTGCAGTGAATGTCTTTTTGAATGGATTTGGATGCCTTTTGGTTTTTGCAACTCAGGTGCCGTATTTCAGAGGGCAATGAATGACATTTTCCGAGATTATGTAAGAAAATATGTGTATGTTTTCGTCGACGATATAGTCGCATATTCACGAAATCCGACGGAACACGCACATCATTTGCGCCTGGTCATGCGCAAGATTCAAGAATATAATTTACAGTTGAAGAAAAAGAAATGTGACTTTGCCAGTAAGTCTGTTGATTTATTAGGGTACCACATTTCTGCGCAAGGTGTAGCTCCACAGAGTCAAAAGGTCAAAGTCATATGAGAAATGTCACCACCCCGAGACGTGGGTGAAGTGCGTAGTTTTCTTGGAGCTACAGGTTATTACCGATCTTGTGTAAAAGGCTATGCCGAGATTGCCAAGCCTATGATAGAATTAACTAAGAAGTATAAGAGATTTGAATGGGGTAAGCACGAACAGCAAGCGTTTGAGAAATTGAAGAACATGCTGTGTAGTGAGACCGTACTCACTTATCCGAATTTGAATGCCCCATATAGGTTGTGTACTGATGCATCTAGTTATGCAATAGGTGCGATGCTAGTGCAGGTTGATGAGAATGGTATAGAGCGTGTCATACAGTATGTTAGCTCTACTCTGAAAGACAGTCAGTTGAATTGGCCTGTTTGTTTGTGGGAGAGGTTAAGAACATGAAGGTGTGGCGCTGGGCAGTACTGATTGCAGAGTACGGATTTAAGATAGAATACATCCAAGGCTCGAAGAATATTCGAGCAGATGTGTTGTCCAGGTTACGTCGTCCGGTAGAAGTCGCCACGTTGGACACTGGTGATTACGTTATACCTGAGGTAGACGAAGGCGCCTTACCTCACGTTCCTTTAGAGGTATATGACATACCGTACAAGGAATTATGTGCCGAACAAACCAAGGAATACCCGGAGTTATTTAAGAATACACCGGAGGAGTACATGGTAAATAATGGCATATTGTATTCTTTAATTCCACCTTCAGCATTGGATGCTGTGTACCCCAGAATCTTACTACCTACCCTGTTCGGTGAGAAAGTGCTCCGGAAGGCTCATGAACGAGCTGGTCACCAAGGTCTAAAGAAGACCATCGGTATGGTAAGAGATTCTTTTGTCTGAACATCTTTGGGGAAAGATGTGGTACGTATGCTTGAAACGTGTACGACGTGCCATGTCAACCGACCTGTCGCTACTCGACCTAAGTATAGTGAGATGCCAATGGCCAGTTATCCAAGTCAGATAATTGGTATGGATTTGATTGGTCCACTTTTAGAGTCAAGCAAAGGTAATAATTACATTATGACGGTGATCGATCACTGTTCTGCGTGGGCAGAAGCATATCCGATTGCAGCTAAGACATCTCAGAATGTAGAGGATAAATTCTTCAGTGAGTATGTCACTCGTCATGGTGTCCCTGAGATTCTGATTACAGATCAGGGTAAAGAATTCTGTTCAAATTCTTTGGAGCAGCGATTCCATGAACATGGTATCGATCATAGGCGATCAAGTCCGTATCATCCACAAACTAACGGACGTACCGAGAGGTTCAATCGCACTCTTAAAGAACTGGTCCAGAAAGGTGTGAGCAACGAATCTCATGCATGGGGGGTTGGGTTGGGGGCAGCTTTAACAGCGTACTGCAGCACTTATCACTCCACGACCGGATATACGCCATTCTATCTGACGTATGGTCGACGTGCAAGACTTCCGTTTGCTATTCCAATCGATGCTTCACATGATCTTGGTGAGAGACTAACATGTCTCAATAATGCCTTACTGTGTGCTCGAGGAGAAATGGCCAAGTCTCGAGAAGTACACCGAGAACAGATTAACAAGCGTGCAAACGCTGGTGAGTATAAGGTTGGCGATTCAGTGGTTGTAAAAGCTGAAGAGAGGATGAAGTTGACCTCTCGCAGTGACCCTGAATATGAGATCTTTAAGATCAATGGACCCATGGCCCATGTCCGCCATCAAAGGTCTTGGAAGGTATGTGTGCTTAACATATCCAAGTTACGTGTAGTTGACTCAGAGATGTGCTGGGACAAAGTAAGACCACGCCCTATTCGTAACCCTGCAAAAGGTACGAAAGCCAGCCATCATCCAAGAATTGTACCAATACCCGAGTCTGTACCTTTGCCGGTACCCGACTCTGATTCGACACCTTGTAAAGTAGCTCGTAGAAAGTGACAAGCTTCTACTTGGGAGCCAAAGGTGCGTAAGGTGGGTAAGGTGGTCGACATGGAAGTAGATCGACCTGGTACAAGTAACGATCCAAAGTATGAGTCACCGATGGATACATCAGAGACTCCTTGTACTGTAACGATGGATACCTCGGAGGATGTACCCGAGCCTGCCATCGAGCCAATGGAAACACTTCCATCGCACCCCTACTATCTGCGCAAGCGCAGTCACGCTCCTGAGTTCAGCTCGGACAGTAAGCGTATTAGGATTGGTGCATTTGGCCGATCTGTATACGATGACTTTGTCAGTCGTATCGAAGCTGTTATAAGGCGGCGTAGTATGAGATAGTTTTAATCTCTGCTTAATTGCTAGTACTAGTAACATCGCATTTGTCTAAACGAATCATGTATACACTACAGGTGTGCGTAGCAGTAGTCAGTTTAGTGTACGGACTGTGTAAATACTCCAGTATTCACAAATTACAAAATGGAGTAATGATAGCGAACCACCAGAAGATTTCTGTAATTCGAGCTGAATGGACAGTAGTAGTGTCTATTGACAATCCGCATCTACCCAATAGATTTTTAGAACGATTATCAAGCTTTCGAGTGCTTGTTGCTGACATTGGTCGAAAGACTTCGTTAAGTGGCAATGACATTTTCGGACTACAACATCGTATAAATATTATCAAAAAGATTGCCATTAGGACGCAACAAACGATGCTAAGTCATGTCAGTGGTCGACAAAAGCGTAGACTGTTTAACTTTGTAGGTGATATAGCTTCATCCTTGTTTGGGACAGCAACATCGAGTGACATTGAAACCATCAAGAACATTGTTAGAACCGCTTTGAAGAATATGAACCGTTTGGTACATTTCTCTAACGACTTAAAAACATGCTTTCGAGGGAATTAATATTAAGGTAAACCAGATCAATGAGATTACGGACAGTTTGGTCAATTTGACCAAAAACGTGAGCAATCTATTTAGGATACACGCTTCACGCCAAGCAGATCTGTATGCGCTGGTGCGGCTGGGTCACATTGTCGATTCGGCTGAAAACGTGGTATATAGCTACCAAAAGCTAGCCGCACGGTTTCATAGACAGACAGCTTCTTTGGAATTGGGGAGATTGACAGAAGAACTTTTCAGTCCGTCTGATTTAGCGGAAGTTGCCAAACAAGTCAGTGTAGGGAACCGATTAGTTCGTCCCTACCAGTGGTACTACCGGAACGTTACTGTGTCTCCATTATGGAAAGACGATTCCCAGTTGCACTATATTGCAACTTTGCCATTAATCGACGGTGGTAATTATATCGAGTACGGATTGCATTCATGGCCCGAACCTTTGGCCGCAGTAGGATATTATATGCAAATTAGTGTTGCCCGAACTAGCATTGGATTGGACACAAAGACTGGTTGGTATTTTACCCCGTCTGAATGTCGAAGCATTGGACCACGGGTGTGCCACGGACAGTTAAGGGTTGACAAGACCCACGTACCGTGTATAGTTAGTTTGTTAATTAATGCGACTGACAGTTCATGTATGGTCAAGCTGTCCGAGGCTAATGAAACTTCTAGCAAATTATTTGTCCATAAGGAAATTGGAGTTGTGTTGCAAACGTTTGGTGAACAGATAGAGGTAAACTGTGGAGGACAATTGACGGACCGATGTGATGTATCTAATGGATTGTATGCGTTGATGTCGAGTGAATGTGATTATAGTGGGAAGGGATGGCGATTCGAGCCTATACAGACGTACAGGAGGTCTTATAGTCGGATCAGTCTAGCGGTAGATGTCCCAAGACTGGATGTGGCCGGTGTATTGAACCGATCCTTGATTGTGAACCATCTTAAGGTTGAGAAATGGGATCATTTACGGAAAACAAATATGTACCCTTAGCACCACTATCAGAAGTCGACCCAGCGTTGGTCGATGGCATCAATGTACGCTCTCTGTTTTCGTATTCGATGGCTTCTGTCGTCGAAATTCTCGTCGTGTTATTTATTTTATACAAGTGTGGAATCCTGCACCGCATGTGGATGTGCTGTACACGAAAGCCACATGCGGCAAGGATTCCCGAGACCAGGTCCGCTCAGATCCGACGGCCACAGCTGCCTGCAGCGCTGCAAATTCCCTCGAGGACGTCTAATGAGGGGTCGTCGCCTAACGATAATTCCGGGACTGAGATTGACCCCATGGCTGATGGCTGGGCGGATGTGGATATAAACTCTATTCAAATGGATTGTGAGGGCTTATAATGTATCGTGTAGGTTATGATCATGGGTGATTGTAATGTTATCAGACTATTATCGTACTGTTTTTAATATCACTGTTTATTTAACTACTGTTCTCTGGTTAACTGTTTATTGTTTTCTACTGTTTATTTGGTAGTTTATTTGAATTAATTGCTTAATTACATTGTCGTATTGAACATTTTGAAATTGATTCACTGTATAGAATGTGTCAGTAGGATTACTGATTAACTGTTATACTTGTTTTATTGTAGGTTTATATTTTGGTCTTGACAGCCCTGGTATAGTGTGGTTTTGTTGTTGATGTTGTACAACGAGTTAGTAAACACTCTTTTAAGGCCTTAAGAGACAGTTAACTAACTTTGGTTGATGGGCATGTGTAGATATGGGATTGTCTGGTGGGAAGTCATGACCCCGCTAGATGTCTTATATCTTCGAGTAAGTCCTAAGAAAAATTTATGATTTGACAATACCAGGTGAGCTAATGGACCGGTTGACTTTATACTTTCAATATTTAGTTATTATTATTACATCAGCTAGTCGACATCAGCCGGTGCTGATGATATTCGGATGGTGTGTGAATATAGCCCACTCAGGATTGTTGGATAAAGTTTTATCATCAAATTGAAATAGTCGAATTGACTGGAATAAGTTCCACGGTTCTGAGTTGATGTGTATCTGGAAATAGTTTAGATGAAAGTTGTTGCTGTTCAGTCGGCATACACTTTTATGATATTCAGCAGTTGGTTGGATCGATAACTTGGAAAATAATCAAGGTATAAGAATCACTGGAATCGGACGTGACAAAGGGACTTAGGCATTCTAGATTCTCACATGAGAATAGAACAACATCAGCTGGCAGAGTGAGATCATACAGCTCATGTGCCTATTAACTCTAGCATCCTACAGGCTTATCCATCAATAGGCAATGGACGGGACATGGACATTGTAGCGTCCTGTAGGAATTAATAACATAATCGAAAATTGTATATCAACTATATGTCATTCATACAATGGCATGCAACAACAACACATTCCGTAATGTTGTTAGTTAGCTGACAGATCGCATCAAATCAGAACCAGCTACCACCGCTTTGTCTATGTGAGGCATCATCTCCATAGAAGAATTTCACAGAGTTTGATTGGTCAGGATGACGTCATAATCAATGGGCGTCGATCAAACTCTGTAGTAGAGAATTAAATAGAACAGGTTTTACATCCAACAACGAAATGAAAGGAGCGTTGATTGGTCAGAACTACCAAAGTTTATTAGGTAGAAACTTCTAGGAAGAGATAAGCAGAAGTTGATTGGTGGACTGATGGTCCGGGCCAATCAAGCTGTGCTTATAGCATACCTAGAAGAGTCATTTAACGGATTCAGGAAGAATCTAACTATTATGATAGATATAGAACTTGGCTAGCGTGCCAAGAGAAATTGTATATAAGTTAGAATTTTGGACTTAGAAATTATTCAATTCACCACCGTGAATCCTGAACGTCACGCCGACGTTCAGCACTGCGAGCTATTGCATATCATAACGAGGCTCTGATTTTACTTAGAATTAGATTAGTCGATGATTAGTATTGTACACCGATGGTACCAAGTGTGGATTTATGAGCTATTTTTGCTCCTTGTTTGAAAACCTTGTATATTGTAAATAAAAGTTTAAGCTTACGTATATGTAAGTTCAGTCTTGAGTAAATTTGTTAGATTAGAACCTAGTCTTGAGCTGGAGGAAACCTCCAGTCCTTACCTGAGGAACATCACTTGCCTATCTCCTTCTCCGACATCGGCTAGCGTGTTGTCGCAGCAACACTCCATCTTTGCTACCGGTGCCGAAGCGGGACCACCAACCAAGTTAATAAGAAGTTAATTCCACCGAAGATCCCAAAATCTTCAATGTGTGCACATGTGCATGTGTATGTGCATGTGCCTTTAATGAGCACACAAATGTGTTCAATGGCAATATCCCACACAATATGATAAATGAACAAAATATATTTAAAATGGAGTATGCCATTTAACATATTTGTGTGAAAGCTGGGACAAAATGTTCTGGGGGGGGGGGGGATGTGGGGGGGGGGGGGAACTAAAGCTATATGTTGCACCTATTACCTCGTGTGTGACAGAAAGGTGTATCCGGTAACCACAACCATGACTCTGCTTGACATGGGCAATGGCCAGGGCAATGATCGAAATCTGTGTAGGTAAATAATGTTGATTAGTACCCAAGAGAAGCTATACAAGTCAGAGAGTTACTGAATATATTTGATTTAACAGGAAACAATTATTAACCATTATGCTACTGAATTCCAACTACACACACCTTTATAATGGTTTTCAAGACGATTATTTTGAGAATACATTTACTGAACATTGTTGCCACCATTGACAGCAATGGCATACATAAAAGATGCAATCAAGGTCATCATTAACTCATGCAATAAATACCGAAACATGAAAGCCATTATAGGAGTGTGTGTTAAATATCACACAATCCTATAATGCCGTTCATGGACATTATTTTGAGAACACATTTACTGGGCACTGCTGCTGCCATTGACAGCAACAGTTTAATTAAATATGCAATCAAAATAAAATAATCGTCTGTTGGGATAACAAAGAAACCAAATGCTAAGCTCGGAAAGGGTTAATATAAATTGTGAAACTATGCATCACGACCATTCATTCATTGATCGTGAGGCCAAAAGCTGGGGTGAGTATTTAGTTTGAGGATGCCTGTTTGTCTGTCTCTCTGCCTGTCTATCCAAAACATATCTACCCAATCATATGAGGTAAAATCACCAAATATGTAACATACATTGTGAGAATAAGATTTTCGCTTCAGGTCAAATGTTCAAATGGCGATGTCACAGGGTCACTTAGTGTATTGCCAAACCCGAGGGAAAAGGCCTGAATCAGCATCTCCCTCTGGAGCGGTGTAGTTCATTCATTCAGTCGTTCATTCATTCATTCGTTTGTCAGTTGACTGGTTGATCCGTCAATCAGTCAGTCATTTCAAACAGATCACAAGAATTCATTTCATAGGATGATCGAAAATGAACAATCACAACCCCTATGAAAATATTATATTTTATGCAAATAAACAATCAAAACTAACCTGTTAATCTGTTCTGTATAATTGTAAAATCCTTAAAAATATACACACGTGTAAGCTTCACGAAACGTAATATCAGAATGACTGTTATATGAAATAAAATTGTGAGAGATGAAAGAAAGTGGTCACTCCAAGAACAAGCCAACAGCCTGGTAGCTTGCTATTAAACGATGTTCATGCTTGTCCGATAGTAACCTTCATTAAATTGTGATTATTAGTGGGGGATATTTCCCTGTAGGTGGGGCTTAGAATACACCTTCCGTATCCTCTGCGTGTCGTACAAGGCGACTAAAGGAGGTAAGGGTGAGGTAACTCTGGCAGAAACCTCGAGTGCTGAAGACGGAGGTTCCAGGCCGCACGGCGCACTCTAATAAACCATGGATCCACGCACGTAACGCTTATGATCATGTCGATAGTCACTTACAGGACTGGCGGTATGATCAGCGAACGAAAAGAAGAAGAAGTGGGGGATATCTCTCAATGGTGTAAGGGTTATAAGGGGGGTAATTCTCAGTGGGCCAATGGTTGATATCTAATATAATATATAAGATACCACATGCTAATATAATTAATGTAATATAACGCATTTACTATATAAATATACATTATCAACATATATATGTTATTGCATTTGGGACTACATTACTATACAGAGTGAATCAAGAGAAAGCGCCATAAGCGGACCTTTCCAAAGATCACAAAGATCTTAACACTTATCTTATACGTATAACTGACGTGGCTTCTGGGATCCAACCCTCACCATCCAGCATCTACACACAGCCATGCATAAATAGTGTATCAATGGTGTTTTTCTTTTTACCTTTTCCTTCAATGACAAAAGATATGGCAGGTGTAAAATTGCAAACAGTCACAAACTGAATTCCAACCTTTAATAAAATCCCAATAAATATTCCACAATTTAAAAATCCTAACAAAACTTATTTATCCACTCAGACAGATTTCCACAAATCCTAATAAGACAAATTTCCATAAGAATTCACCCTACTCACAGCACTAATTGTGATATGCTAACCTCAACACAGTATTATTGTGTACTATATAGCGGACAATGTAAAGTTTTAAGTGAGTTCCTAGACTATTTTTTGAATTAAATTAAATTTTAAATGAAATCTTAATAAAGGAATCCTACTGCACAATTGAACAATATTGTTCACAACAAACATCTACAGTGAATAAAGACGCTCTTAAACACTTGAATATGTCCAAACTCAATACTGTAAATATTACATAAACTGTTCAAGTGCTACAGGTGCAAAGTCATTTTATCATTTCAGAGTGTAGCCAGTGGGATTACAAATAGGATTTCAGGAGGTCCTGGTTGAAAATAGAATATGACAGATTCAACAACATCACATAGAAAAATATTCCTAACCATTAGAACACATCTGAGGGATATAGACCCATTGATAAATTATTACTATAAAAATGTGAGAAAAATCTCAAACTTGATTGATTAAAAAATGTACAGTTAAATACATCTTACGAAATTTAAGACTTTTCACGTCTTACTCTAAATAATTAACTTTCAGTAATTTTAATTTAATTAAAATTTGTACATTCGACAATGTTTACCTTGAAGTCCTGAAATTTAAATTCTTCCAACACAAAATACAATTCGAATTTAGACAATGGATAAACTTAATGTTGCATCCTACAATTTCCCCCGATTTGCACCGTTTTTGCACACATATTTCATGGTGACCCTTCAGTTTCGCCACCATACGGGAATCCCCTCAAAATTTTGATTCACATCAATGTGAACACATCAAGACATAAAATTGTCCAGGACACATTTCCACACACTATTAGGTCAAAACATATTGAAAGACTCCTTGTAACAAGGCCCTAGAAAAATACTCTGGAAAAGCACCCTGGAAAACACCTTGGAACTGATCCTCCTGAACAACACATTCAAATACAAAACTTCACCATCTTCTGACATCAAGTGACCGATATATTAGATATACAGTAAAATTTATGAACAGTTTTTCAGTGTTGTGTTGTCAAACGAATTACTACCTTTAACCAGCAGGTGTGCTGTTGAGCAGTACAAAGAGGTGGTTGATGATATCATAATAGGCAACTCTCCTGAAATAGAAAATAACCTGACAGTGCATGTGGTGCTTAAGAGACACTCAAATGCCATGCGCAGTGCCTCCCTCCTCGATTCTGATTTTCAACCAAGCAGAGAAAGAATAAGAACTGGTGAAGTAAATGCAGCTCGTTTGGTGTACCAATCGGCCCGATGAAGCTGGCCAGCTTGTCTGGGGTTTCCTGTCGGAGGAGGAACTGTGGGAGGTTGGTGCCTACAAATACCAATCTTGAGCATCGGTGGAATGATAACATTCCAGTGGTGCCAGGCGGACATGCCTGCCAATGCTGAATATGACCGTTTTGTCCATGCTGTTGGTGTAGCTGGTATGCCTCTACATTATGGTATTAGTTGCCGATTGTCACTATAGGATTCTCAGGATACAGCATATCAGTATCGGTTACTGAGCATAGTGGAAGGTACATGGTCGAATTTAAGCAAATGTCCTTACTAGAGAGCAGGTAGACTATCTCTGCGCAATTGTGTGACACACCAGAGAACAACTTATGCGATTATATATGTATAAAAGTAATGCAAGTTTCTGTGAGAGACAAGCCTGGCGCAGGCCAAGTGTGTGCTCGCTAGTTTAATATAAACTAAATATGACTCACACCTACTTAACATTAACAGGTTTTGCCTTCCTAGTGCAATCGCTCAATCCCCCCCGTCTCGGTCTGACTTTTTTAACACCTACCTTAGGCCGACAGTGCGTACATGTTGTCAGGGGAACAGGAGACAGAGCCGAGGAGCTCCTCTTTTCGTAGTGTTTGACGCAACCACACAAAACAAGGACAGAGACAGGACAATACAAAGCGCTAGATAAGCACTGTATCTACTTAAAATTCTTATCTATTTATAAAAGAAACGTATCCTATCTAAATTTAGGATTGTTTGTTACTTTATGGACACTTTATCTAAGAATGTAGCCACCATTTTAGATACATATTTGCTGGTACCATTATTTCAGCTTCTATTGTATTCGTCGTGCTCTAATGTTGTCATAAAACCATTCTCGCAATGCTAATGCTAGTCATTCTTCTGTTGGCTTCCATGGCCATTGCATAGTTAGCATAGCATAGAATAGTACCATAGTGCAAAAGACTGGAACAGTTCTCATGCTGGGCTCCAGTCATCAGTGGTATCCCACAAGGCAGTGTACTGGCACCAGTACTGTTCATCTTTTTCATCAACGACATGCCAGAGGTAGCCAACAGCATGATCAAAATTTTCATAGATGACACAAAACTTTTCACGAAAATATCCTCCAAAAAAGACCAGTAGAGAGTGTAGACTGATTTGAACAACATAAAGAACTGGTCAGAGATATAGCAGCTGCGCATCGGCGCATCTAAATGCAACGTTATGCACTTGGGTAGCTCAAACAGTAAATCGCAATACAACATGCAAGACAATAATAAAATTATCACCCTGGAGGAAACCACCTGTGAAAAAGACCTTGGCGTATAATAATAATAATAATAATAATAATAATAATAATAATAATAATAATAATAATAATAAAAACTTAACCGTTTAAATCTACTGGGGATCATAACGTGAAACGAACATATACACACAGTGGGGGCAAATCAAAGCCCAAAATAGGAACACTAGCTTATAATTATATACATGTTATAGCGAGCACACATGCATGCACGTGCATATGCATGCACGCATGCATGCACGCACGCATGCACGCACACATGCACACACACACACACACACACACACACACACACACACACACATGCAAGGGTGTTACAAGTAACACATCGACTGGTTACTGAGTCATGTAGTTTGTCCAGGATTGAAACGCTGATGCACAGAATTTAGCAAAATCTTTGATAATGGGGTCGTAGGATTGCATCAGGAAAATGACTTTATCATTGTAATTTAGAGACTAGAATGTCGGATTACAGGTCAGGACTGAGTCACAAAGAAAATTTCTATCCGCGAGATAGAGAGGGCACTGCATTACAAAATGAGTTTCATTTTCCATTTCCCCAGAATTACATTGCATACACTTCGCATGCTCGCATGCGTGTAAACGTATTTATGTATATAAGTTTTATGCCATGTTATAAGTCATGTCCACTTGGCTGTGTCTTTCTGTATTAAGATTCTGTGCCAATAAAAATATTCTATTTTATTCTATGTAAACAAACCGTGTACTGTCAATAATATGTCAATGTAGACTATACGCAATAGATTAGTTTAGATTAGATTTATATTTACTCGACATTTCAGTTAATTTTAAACACATAACTGGAGTAACTGCTATATTGCAATCACAAATTTATTCATAAGCCTACACAATGGTAAACTGCGATCGTACGTGCACTGAGCGATGTAGGCCTACTTAACTATCATTTAAAAAGTTGTACATTTGTGTACGTGCATGCCTATCATCTATGCAAAATCTCTGCTGTCAATCCAGAAAGATAAGATATATATGCATTTGTAGAATTGTATTCCAAGAAGTGTGTGGGTGGGTTTGATTAAATATAGCCTAATTCACATACACGAAATCCGATGTTACTGTCATCTCTAACAGGCCTATACGTTAGAATTGTGATGTCAGGCACCATGATGGTTTGTCCTTTAAGTTTAATCAATAAAAATTTCATCAACTTCGATATTAGTGTACCTTTGTGCATCTCGAACAATGTAGTGTCCCTGTGTGAACAATGAATTGTCAAAGAATATGCGCATAGGTGCCTAATACATGCAGCAGTAGAGAGCCTTGCTATGCTCCCCGAGATAATAATCTAGACTAATAGGAATTGGTGTCATCCCGGTGTGATGTCACAACTCTATAGCGTGATAGCTAAAAACGTTTGGGTGTCAAGGTGGTTGCTATATGCTTATCTCAGCTTTGGCTGGGCCGATTACAAAAATTTAAAAAGCATTTTGTTCTTTTAGTAAAGGGGAATCTGTATTATGATTGTCAAGTTAATCAGAGCGATCGGGTATCTCGTCCTCACAACATCTTTAATAAGCATATTGAAATTATTACCACCAGGGCAGACTGAAACCCTATCTAACACCTAATAGTATTAAAAACCTGTACTGCACAATGATACTTCCTCACATCACCTACTGCAATGCTATCTGGACTAATACATCTCAAGCTAGACTAAAAAAACTAAAATCTCTGCAAAAGCAATCTATTAAACTATTTTCACAAACAGCAGGTGGCCAGGATATCTTTAAATCAGAAAAGGTCTTAAAACCTGAGGACATAGGAGGTCTCCAACTATACACAATCTTAAGGGACTTCCACAATGGCAACTTACCCTCATCCTTATCTAACATTTTTATGCTCAATACACAATTGCATTCTCACAACACAAGAACAAGAAATAACCTCCATTCAACACACCACCAAACAAAAGCAGCACAACAAAAACCCTCATACAAAGCAATTCAGTTATGGAATAATACAGACACAAGCACACGCACAGACATCATAAAGCTACAGTACTTTAAGCAGAATATCAAAAAGAAGATTATAGAAACCTACTAGACTCTGGAAAACACTCACCATCATGGCATGCTATTCTCATACTTGCACCCAGTCACCAGAGCAAATAATAATAATAATAATAATAATAATAATAATAATAATAATAATAATAATAATAAGAAGAAGAAGAATAAGAATATCTGTCATAATGGTAACTACCAAACAACTACCTCCACCATCACAGCCTAAAAAAAAAAATATATATTAATTAATACTTTGTCATTGATAATAAGAATATGTAATATAGAATTATTAACTTAAGCAAGATAGGCACACATCCCTCTGTCATGTCTTTCCCTGTAAAAATGTAAATTGGCATACGTCTATTAACTGTTGGACTGCTGGAAGCGGACAATAACTCCAATTGGCAATGACTCTGGATTGGCTGAGTATTTTAGAAAAAATTTGACTGAAAGTTGCTTGTGGCTTTTTTTTTTAGAGGTACTCAGCATACCCTGAGTTAGGCTCCATGGAAAATGTAGACTGCAGAGGCTTGGCAGCGAGACAGTTAACTATACACCTGTGCAAAAGCTAAGCACCAGCAAAAACAATAGAACGTAGAAACATGATGGTACAACTAGGCTGCCATACTTTTTGTCCCCGCGTTAGCTGACATAATTCCAAGTACGAAATGCACATGCATGCATGACTTCACGCCGCTTGATGTCCGTGCGTGGCGGGAAACAGCACACGTGTTCAGTTATGTAAATGTCCAGTTTGAGGTGTAGAACATTACATACAGATTTAGGCGACAAGATTAGGAATTTTGTGTTCATGACCGTGGTTTATTTGTACAGAGAGAATTAGCTCTTGATTGTGAACCGCTATGGCAAGACGAAGGTTAAGTGATCGTGTGAAATGGCAAATCATAGGCATGCATACCACTGGTATGTCATGCAGAGAGATTGGCAGACAGCTCAACATTAACCATACTGTAATCAGTCGTTTGATTGCAAAACATGGGCAAACTAACGAGGTGAAGGACAGGCCTAGATCTGGAAGACCGAAGAAGACTACTGCCAATGATGATCGAGCCCTAGTACGCCTTGTTAGGAGATCTCCATTCACCAACAGCAGAGTGCTCAGCCAGCAATGGGAAACGCGCAATAGAGTGTCAATGTCTACCGTCAAAAGGAGACTGTATGCTGCTGGCATGAAAGCTAGGAGACCTGTCAGACGTCCTCTCCTCACTGCACACCACAAAGAGGAGCGTCTGAGGTGGTGCAACGAAACAAGACACTGGAACATGAGATCCTGGAGACGGGTACACTGGTCCGATGAAAGTCGGTTCTTGCTTCATGCCACAGATGGTCGAACTCGTGTATGGAGGTCCAGACGCACGGCGTACGACCAACGTAACATCATGGAAGAAGTTCCATTTGGTGGAGGTTCCGTTATGATATGGGGGGTGCATCTCATTTGATTGTAAGCTGGATCTGTTGACTGTACCTGGAACACTAAATGGACAAAGATATCAAGATTCCATACTGGATAGAGTTGTGGTCCCTCATTTTGTAAATCATGCACCTGGAACCCACCCTATATTCATGGATGACAACACCCGACCACATCGTGCTAGAGCTGTGCATGAATACCTCTGCCAGAATGCCATCGAAACCCTACCATGGCCAGCAAGGAGCCCTGACATGAACCCTATTGAGCATATCTGGGACATTCTGGGAAACATGGTGAGAAGGAGGGATCCTCCTGTGCAGAACCTACAGGAATTAACAGACGCACTCCATCTTGAATGGCAATGAATACCACAATGGCGTATCAGTCGGTTGGTGACCAGCATGAGACGTCGTGTCCAGGCCGTCATCCAGGCACAAGGTGGATATACCCGGTATTAATAATGACAGTCTCAAACTCGTGCACAGATGTTAAACTTCGTTTTCAGACACCATTAATGACAATCTAGCCACGTGTGTCAACTATAGGGCAATAGTTGTCAGTTGTGTCAACGTAACCATATTCAGGCCTCGTTTTCAAGTTCAAACAAAAACATACAGTGTTTCCCCACCATCATAATCAGCATTCCTCTAGTTGCATTATTACCTCTTGCACTAAGATGGATGGGTACATAAATGTTTATGCTATTGCTTTCTTCATAGCACATGAATATACCCTCGCATGTGCATAAAAATAGGGTGGTGCTTAACTTTTGCACAGGTGTATATATGTATGTAGAGGACTATAACATGTTAACCTTATACAACAACAACATCAATTTACAAGGCATAAGCCATTGGCTTGTTATTGCCTCAGTGCCAAACTGGTAGGGCAGGCAACCCTGGTCTGGAAACAACACGTGTAGCTATCTTCATGTGTGCATGTTCATGTAGATGCACAGGCTGTTTCAAGATTAGTCCACTGTGATGTAATAATTGTATTATGACTTTGGGAATTGACGGCTCACATATGTTGTATAAGCATATGTGTAACAGCAACGTCCAAAGCCACACCACAATTAATTGTGTTCAGTCGAATTCAAATATTCTTTCTTTGAAAAAGATGTCTAGTTTGCCCTTGAATATTTCGACTGTGGTTGCTTCGACTATTGTTGTTGGCAGTGAATTCCAATGTGGTGCCACTCTATTTGCGAAGGAGTGCTTCCGAATATCTTTGCTGCTACGTTTTATGTTGAGCTTGAGCCTATGACCTCTGGTCCGTGTAACATTGGACAGTTCGAAAAAGTAGTTCTTATCAATATTATATAGATCTTTGATGAGTTTGAATGTTTCAATCAAATCTCCACGAAACCGTCTATATTTCAGTGACATTAGATTTAGGGCTTCAAGTCTTTCTGTGTAGCTATACTCTCTGATTTGTGGGACAAGTTTTGTTGCTCTGCGTTGTACTCTTTCTAATAGATGCGATTGCCTTTTCAGTCTTGGAGACCATGCTGAGTTGCAGTATTCAAGAATGGGTCGCACAAGTGATTTGTATAGTAGCGTGAAAGTAGATTGATCAATGTTGGTAAATGTTCTCTTGATTATTATGTATTCAGTATTCTCATGTCCTATATTGTTGTTATATGTTATATGTAGGGGTCCACCGCCACATAGGCTCTGCCTTTGGTGGACTACCTGTTGTGAAACTGTAAATGTTTATTCTATATCAAAATAAATAATCTTGAACTTGAACTTGAGTTCCTTCTAAGAAAGGCGAAATATACAGAACAAGAAGAAGAGGAAAATAATGTCTTGGTGGTCAAAAGTTTTCTGTAGTTGTGGGCGGCAGATATCAGTATCCCAATCATTGTAAGTTTATGTAGTGCCGTCATTTTACTGATAATAAAAAATTATATTCAATTATAAGGTAATGGGTAAAAGTAAACCCTAATTTCGTGGTGCGAAAACTGGTGTCTTGTTATGTTTACTAAAATTTTCGATGATGACAAATAAAGCACACGATTCAAAGATTAAACGTTAAAGAAACCCTCTGATTGCGTGTCATCATTTGATCACCTACCCCCTCAGTAAAACTGGCATCCTTTTTTTCATTACCACTTCTTTCAAACCTGCTTGAAAATGAAAGACCAAATTTGTAAGAATAGCGTGTATAATAATAATAACAATCGTGTCAGTGACAGGGTGTGTCTACTTGAGACCGATCTCTGCCCTGATACATTTCCGGCCCCTCTAGAAGTCAATACAGGCCTCGGATTTGTAAATCTCGACCACCTATTAGATTAATACTAATAGTAGGCCACGTATGTTCAAGATATAATAAAATTTATTCCACACTTTTGTCGTCAAAATGCGCTTAAAACAGTCTTGGCGTGATTAAATACCTTCCTTATAAATATATTTTAAGACCAAATTTATGTACCAAACAAGTACGGGAGAAAATGTGCATCAATTTTGTAACGCCGATCAACATTAAATGATCCAAATTGAATTATTACGAATGACAATATAGCCGGCTTCTTAAGTTGGCCAGCCAGCGGCTCTTTTGCGATGGGTGGCAGCATGTTCTCGCGAGATATACGCTAATGGGAGTTTATCAAGCGGGTACCCGTTATTCAGATCAGTATAATACTCAGTTCCTATCGCGCAATGATAATATATAGAAATTCCCGAGTTCCGCATCCCCGATTCCAGAATATTTATATCCGTGTGCTCGCTCTAAAATAAACTCTTCGATTGGAGGCGAATCACGTGATTTGTATTTTTTCGCGACACCATTTTATATCAAATTGTGGATTAATTTTGATGTAATAAACGACCTTTATTAAAGGATACGCAATATTTAGGTGCTCAAATCAAATAATTTCACTTCCCCAATGATGTTTTGAGGTATACATTGAACATAGGCATAGGCGGTGAGAATTTTTACGGGAGTAATATACAAATGTAGTGTTATATCCGTTGATGATGTCCAACTATAACTATATCATTTCATATGGCAAACATGTATTGTGCCCATTCCTTGTCAAGTCTTGATTTAAGCTATTTAGTGTTGGAGCTGTTACGATGTGATCAGGTAGAGCATTCCATGATTCTACTATCCTTGAGGAGAAAAACTGATGACGAAGTGCTGTCCTACAGTAGTGTTTCTTAAGTTTATAAGGCTGACCTCGCGTTACTGTGTTTGAGTCAAGCTCTACGAGTTTACTATCAACTGTAGAGCTGGGCGGTATTGATATTTACATGACGGTACCGGTACCATGAAAAAACACCACGGTATACCGTCATCTGAGCTTGAGGCATGCCACGAAATTAGAATCATTTTTTCTATTTCCTTTTCACTTCCATCTCCAATCAACGGTAAATATAGGTAAAATAAATAAATCGGCTTCCTGATTTAGAGAAGAAAAACATGGCTATTGCGACTGTTTAGTTTCACGATTTTATTAGGTCACTATTTTTATTGACATAATATCATTCACAGGAATATCGGTCAAAGGGTGTGGTCGACTCGCTAACTATAACCCGCTGTTTGAGACATCGGGGTGCACTATTTTCAATCTGGATTGTTCTTGCTATTAATGCGTGCGACCAGCAAACGGTAAATTTTATTTTGGCAGTCGAGCGCTTTGATAAACAGAGTCCAGACAAAATCCGTGAGTATTTAAACTGGGCGAGTGTTGTACGCTTTTATTTCTGTTGGAGTCGTATATTCTGTTACTCGCGAAAACAGGCCTATACACATACATATAACACGACAATGAATATAGCCGATTCCAAAGCTTCTGATAATTACCGAGTACCCAATGTGCAGACTCGTTACTCGCCATGCTTCACGTGAACAATGCGTGTAAAAAGCTATTTCCTCGAACTTCCGACGTGTAGCCAGTTGAAAAATGAATTACAAAAACTAAAACACTATAATTTTTAGGTGTCGTTTCTTAAACTGGATTTAATCCGTAAAGAAATTTCTTAAAACAAGCCAGAAAAATTAAAAATAACGACTTCAACGCTGCTCGTTGTTAATAAATTAGCACGTGATCAAAACGGCGCGAGCAAATACTACGTTTTAGTAAATTTTCATTGATAAATTCAGCATAGTAATGTATTTTCCCACGGTCGAGTTCCTAATAATATATAGGCTACCCGGTCGGCTGTGAATTAAATCTGTACTAAATCATAAAATAAATAATATTGAACATGAACGGCCAGTACCAGATAGAGAATGATATTGTGCACACGATAACGTGTAATACCGCAGTATTCTAGTGGCTTATGTCCCGAGAATATGATGATGGTGATGAACGCTTGGCCGGGGAAAGGGCAAGCCAATCTCGTATATATACGGGATTCAATTGCCCGCCATATCCATCACTTAAACAAATAAAACTCACCCCAAAATTGATTTCTATATTTAGACCCTTTTGGGGCAAAGTTGGTCCCATGACTGTAGATATAGCTGTAGGTCTCCCTTGCCAGTACCTATATTACTTGCTGGTAGAGACAGATACGCTGTCTAGTATATCGGTTGCACTCCTTGGCAGCTTGATATTTTTGGAAGAAATATTTTTCTAGTGCTATTTCTATCTGCCAATGGCCAGTAGATTGCATTACATGTATCAGCTCTGGTACACCTGTCCGGTAATGTAAACATTCCATTTTTACAGAAAGGCGCAATCCCGGTTACTAATTTCAACAATAAAAATTTTGTCACAAATCAGCCTAGAGGGGGGGTCTGCTAATTCACCTGTTATGAGAAATGTCTCGTACGACCGCGCAGTCATAGTTAATAATAATCGATAATGCGCAGTCGTATTTTATGATTGGCTCGCAGGCCATCGGATTGTCATTAGGCTGGGGAGGAGCCAAATGTAAATGTCCTTTTACACTCCACAACTCGCATACCAAATTTGGTTGAATTTCGTCCAACGGTCTCAGAGGAGTTGCATTAGAATCGATTTCCTGACTTTTTTACCCATCCCCACCCCCTGGGGGCGGGGCCAAATGTAGATGTGTTCATCCACTCCTCATTGATATGGGCAACTTACATACCAAATTTGGTTGTATTCTGTCCAATGGTTTCGGAGGAGTTGCCTTACAATCAATTTTTTTACCTTTTGACCCCCCAGCCCCCACCCATCCCTGGGAGTGGAGCCAAATGTAAATGTGCTCATGTACTCCACATTGATATGGTTAACTCGCATACCAAATTTGGTTGAATTGTGTTCAACGGCTTCCCAGGAGATGCATTAGAATCAATTTCCGCAGGTTAAAATTCGACCTTTTGACCCCTGAGTTGCGTTACAAGTGATTCAACCTTTTGACACATGCCACACACACGCAAACACACACACACACACACACACACACACACACCTTATGGGCAGAGCCAATTGTAAATATTGTCTTGCAAAGCTGAATCATATAGCGTGACGAACAGACGGGCGGAGGCGATTACAAATATCCCTGAGGTTTTTTAAAATGTGCTGATGACTAGAACAGATTTCCTGAAGTAAATGTAAATCTGTGATGTCTGGCCATTAAGGAATATTATACGGCCTCTTCCTACATTTGTATATAACGGTTAATCATTGAACATGTCTGGTTCTTATCCGATAAAAACTCAAGGTGTAGTCGCAGCAGGGGCTGTCTGTGTTTCTGTCAGCCTGCTCCTGGATCTGAACAACTACATGTACTGATCTGATTTGGCTCAAATTTTAACACCTGTAGGGAAGAGGATTTGCGGAGCTTTGTCGTGATCCGGATAAAAGAACCAGTATTTGGATTGGATCAAATACTGGATCTGGGCTGGCTATCTCGGAAACTGCAGGTCTGATTTTGCTCAAAATTGAACACACAGTGTGTGACTGTACAGTAGCATGACTAGGACTCCAGAAACTCCAAACAAAATCTGGAAAATCTGAAAACTACAATGTGACAAAAATTGGATGGTGATGATCTGCAATTTGTTATGGCTCCCTGTTACGAATGTAAAATTTTCTAAGACTACCTGTACATGTATATTACGGCAACGGAATAATATCTGCTCGAGAACCAGGAAATTCACCTTTCCAGAGTACCCACCCATCATATGACATCATAATGAACTGCGTGATGTGTACAATGACATCATAATGAATGACGTTGATAAGTACATATTTGAAGACGGTCTATGCGTTGTTGTATAAATTGTTTGCTTTTACTATTTAATAAATATTCTGTTGAATATTTTGAAACTAATTTAACTGGGCACTGTTGCTGCCATAGGCAGCAACAGCACCCAGTCAAATTAGTTACAAAATATTCAACAGCTTCCCTGTATAGTTTTCAGGAAATTGATAGCTAGGGCATTTTGGGATTAATCGATCCTAACACGAGCGAGGTGTGGGTGGAGCTTAGCTAGTGATGGTCGGGGCATGGCTAAAGATGAAAAGGCCCATTATATACAGTATGTCAGTTTATCCATGACGTCATAATCAACTAATGTGACGTGTAGGATGACGTCATGAATGACGTAGATAAGTACGTCACAAAGGCATGCATGTAATTGATGATGGACTAACTGTTGTTGTAAGAATTGTATGTCTACTTTTTAATAAAGATGCTGTTGAATATTTTGAAACTAATTTGACTGAGCACTGTTGCAACATATGGCAGCAACAGCACCCAGTCAAATTAGTTTTGAAATATTCAACAGCTTACCTGTGTAGTTTTCTGGAAATTAATAGTCAGGGAGATCAGGGATCGATCAGTCCCCAGAGTGAGTTGTGGGTGGAGCCTAGCTACATGTAGATATGGGTGGGGCATAGATAAAACTGGAAAGAACCCAAGCTGAGTTGTAGTACTAGAACACATGTACAATAACTCACTCAGAACCAATCAAGAGCTTACGGTCAATGTTTTAGTGACAATTTCTGCTGTTTAGTAGAATGAATGATGCACTATCCTGACTAGGTAGTAAAACTAATCCCTGAAACTCGACTACTGTTTAAGGTAAGGAAAACTTAAAAGTCAACTTAAAGATCAAATGTTGTTTACACTTGATTTAAACTTATTGTAACAGTGCGGTACAGCTCAGTTGACCGTGAAATGTATCCCGCAATTTAAATGTACATACATGTATGTATACCTAAATTTCTCTTTGCAAGGTCACAGGGATTAATTGCATTCCGAGCACTTCCACATGTACGACAGATTCATGGACTCGGCTTCAGGCAACAGAATGTGCTGTTACATCCGTATAGTCGTGGAACAAACATCTTTATTCGACATTTTAAGCAAAAGCTTAAGGTTGAGGGGCGGAGATTAGGCCGACAAAGAGATGATGGTGCAGTGAAGGAGGCTGCTGACAAAGGGAAGGCGGCATTGTTGTTTAAACCAGCACTTTTCACTGGAGTGGTATGTATCTAGATATGGTGCGCATGTAGTTTACCTGTAAAATGTTCATGCAGGTAATTCACCTTTCCAGAGTATCCATCCATCATCTGACCTCGTATGACGTCATGATCAGCTCTGCGCGTGTATGATGATGTCACAATCATTACGTCACAAAGGGTTCCATATAGACCATCATCAAATCTCAAACAGTCCGACACATATGAATTGTATGTCTTTGTAATTCTTTGCTATTTAATAAACATGCAGTTGAATATTTTGAAACTAATTTGACTGGGTGCTGTTGCTGCCTTAGGCAGCATCAGCACCCAGTCAAATTAGGTTCAAAATATTTAACAGCTTACCTGTGTATTTTTTGGAAATTGATAGTCAGGGTGTTCAGAGATTGATCGATCCCAACACGAGCGAGGTGTGGGTGGAGCTTAGCTAGAGATGGGCGGGGCATAGCCAAAACCAGAAAGGTCCATTAGAAGATATGGTGTGTTGAACTGGCAGATCATTCAGGTGTCCAGATAAGAGTTATATGTAACCACATGTACTAGTAGGTTGTCAATGGTTACAAGTTCAAATTAACCCTTTAATGGTCAAGCAGGCCAAAACTGGTCTCTGTAATGGTCCTTGAGGAATGTCCATTTGAAGGACAAGATAAAACAATTTTTGAAAATTGACCACTTGAATGCTTGGCGCGGTACATTGTAACCGAGCCACGCATTCCAGTGATAAATTTTCATAAATAGCCTCTTGTCATGCAAATAAACATCCCATAAGTAAATATTTTAATTTTCTTGATTAAGTTTGACCATTAAAGGGCTAAGTAGAAGATTTTCTTGTGTGAGTGGAATGAAGAGGAAAATTTCTTACAAGTGAGTGGATTCAGTAACTTTTAGACCAAGAGAAGATTAATTTTGAAAATTAACCACTGCATGGTGTGACTGGCTCGGTCAATTTTCAAAAATAGTCTTATTCTGCAGATGGACATTTTCTTTGGGCGAAATTCTCTCAACTAAATTTGACCATTAGCAGATTAACATTCACGATTACTAATAACTTTTAGTGGTCCAATCAAACTTAGTGTTTAGTACAGGTGTAAAATTTTAATCAATGCCTTCAAGTCTCCCTGTTGCATGTATGGACTTTTGTTTTTAGTGCCAATAGCTGCTTATTTTGAGCGATTTAATGCTCAAATTTGCCTAAGAAACTCAATTTTCTCTGAGAAAGTGCCCATCTGCAGAACTAGAGCAATCTGTTTTAGAAGTTACCACTGAAATGATTGGCTCAGTTATCTGATTGGCTGGGTTATCGAGCCAGTCATTCCCATGGTAAATTTTAAAAATAGTCTTCTGATATGGACACTTTTTAAGAGAAAATCGAAAGAACATACGTACAATTATTGTCATGTCTCAAGAAACCGTTGTTGGTCAGCCCTTTATTGCCTAAATTTTGTCAATATTTATCCTTATTAAATGTCCATTTGCAAGCCAAAAGATGACTATTTTTGAAAAGTTACAACTGGAATGACTGCCTCAGTTACCAAGCCAATCATTCCGGTGGTAAATTTTCAGAAACAGTCTTCTCTTGTCCTGTGAATGAACATTCCTCAAGACCATTGCAGAGGTCGGGTCTGGGCCGGCTTCATCAATAAAGAGTTAGAGATTTAAACATGGATGATCGTAAGAAGAACAAACAAACAAAAACAATTAAAGACATCAAATTCTGCACTGCAACAGCCTTCAGGAACTCATGTTCAATATTCAGATGAAAATTACATGATTGATGTGAAATTCATCTGGGACAGCAGCATGACCAGTAAATGACTTATACATGTATTATCATACACATAGACGTGTGCCTTGTCTACTCTTACAGAACAAGTGTGACGTGGTACTTTATACAGGTATTTGTGACATTAGCAGCTTTGTCAGAAATGTTCAGATTTAACGTTTTAAACTTTGAATTTGTTCAAGAAAATTTCCATTTGCAGACCAAGAGAAGACTATTTTTGGAAATTTACCACTGGAATGACTGGCTCGGTTATCGAGCCAGTCATTCCAGTGGTAAAATTTCAAAAGTAGTCTTCTTGGTCTGCAAACAGACATTGCTCAAGACCACTGGTGAAGCCATTTTTGGCTGATATGGGTGTTAAAGGGTTAACGGATAGACTTATAATAAAATGATTAACCCGTACCACTCTGGTGTCAATATTCTAGCTTTTACACGTAGCAAAGAAACTGGTGTATATTTTAAAGTAATTTTGTTGAACGCTACAACAGAAACATCTTCCACCAAATTTGTTGAAAAATAAACATGTTCTTTTAATTAAATTTTAAAATTTTTAAATTTTGACATATACAATGATGGTGGTGGTAAGGGTTAAACTAACAGATTCACATGGTGTATGTATGACCATAACAGTACCTGTCATTCAGTTTATAAGAGGTGTGTTCGCTCTCTTGTTTCAGGTGTTTGTGAGTAGTTTCAGTGGTGCCATGATTTGGCAATATGAGACAATGCGACGCTTCGCCAAAAGGTTCATCAATGATGCCAAAGACACACTCCATCCACCCAAGAAGAAGTTTGGTTTTAGACAATATGTAAGTCGTATTTATTATGTAAACCAAGTGTGACACGTTAGTACATGTACATGTAGTTTCGATTTAGGCAGTTTTGTGAGAAATGTCAGATATTTGGCCGACAGGTCGATTGACTGACAAACTGATTTATACCAATTTAAAAAAATACTGGTCACCATCCAAGGATGATTCAGGATACGGAAAATTAGTTACATGTACTAATTGTTTGCGTGTAGCTTTCGTGACCATCTTCACTCCTTCAGCAGTACAACTGACGGTTGCTGGCTACGTCACTCCGGTCAGTTCTTGTAGAGTCTGTGACAGCATTGATTGGTAGACCGTCAGTTAGTGCTGAAGAAGTGACAGAGATGGTCACGAAAGCTACACTCAAACAATTTATACATCCTGGAGCGGTAACTAATTTTTCGTATCATGATTTATACTTGTGAGTTGCAACCATAGATATCATATAATCTCTAGATCGCTAACGATGTGATCAAATGAGTACTTCTTCATTCAGTGCACAAGCCACAGGACACTGATTTACAGTTGTATTTTCTTGGCCGATATCAGTTACTGGGGCTGTAATGAACATTTGTTGGTTTGGAAAAATCGCAAACCAAGGGAAGACAAATCATGTTTCGATTTGCTTGCATGAAAGCGTGAAACATACATAACTTAATAGACCAGCAATCTCTGAATCTCTAAGTGTGATTACCAATATAGATGGCCATGAACGGAACTTATATGTAGCTGGCCATTAATCTTCTATTATATTCTAGCATTTGTTGTCAGAACTTTTTATTTGTGTTTTTCTCCTATTTAGCTAGTAAAGCCACCTGCCTTTTAGTGTTATTTTTAGCTCACCTGGCCTGGAAAGTGAGCTTATGCCATGGTGACCATCTGTCGTCCGTCAACTTTTCCTTTAAAAGACTTCTTCTCAAGAACCACGGGGCCAATTTTAATTATATTTGTCAGGAAGTATCCTTAGGGCATAGGGATCCTAGTTTGTTCAAACGGAGCTGATCGTCCAATGGGCCTGCGGCCATCTTGGATTTTGGCTGAATTTTAGAAACGGCTTTAAAAATCTTGTCTGAAACCGCTTGGGGATTGATGCAAACGTCATGAAATTTGATTTAGGGCAAGGCTTAAACCAAATTTGTTCAAGGGAACTTGATTGGTCAAATGGTTCGTCGGCCATCTTGGTTGACCTAGTTGTAGCGAAAATGTCTTCTCCGGAACCGCTGAAGGGATCGGGCAGAAATTCAGCAGATATGATTAGGGCCTAAGGGCCATTAAAGTTTGTTCAAGAGAAGTTGATACGTCAAAAAACATGGCTGCCGTGGGCCAATCAAAATATAGCATGTTTGGCGGCCATATTGGATTTTTTTATTTAATGGATTTTGAGGCTGAAATTGGTTTTGTATGTGTTTTGGGGTATTCTGAGCTCAGTTTTGAAATTTTAGAAGCAGTCAGATAAATGGTTTGGCAGCCATCTTGGATCATTTTCCTGCCAAAAGCTCCTATACTAAAGCAATGTGAAATTTAAAATGCTTTCTTCTCGAGAACTACGTGGCCGATTTCAATTATATTTGGCAGGAATCATCCTTAGGGTGTAGAGATTCAAGTTTGTTCAAACGAAGCCGATCGGCCAATTGGGCCGCCAGCCATCTTTGATTTTGGTCGATTTTTAGAAACGTCTAAAAATCTTTTCCGAAACCGCTTATGGGATTGATGCAAACCTGATGAAATTTGAATTAGGGCAAGAGCTGATCCAAGTTTGTTCAAGGGAACTTGATTGGTCAAATGGTTTGGCCGCCATCTTGGTTGACCTAGTTGTAGCGAAAACGACTTCTCCAGAACCGCTGAAGGGATCGGGCCGAAATTTGGCAGATATGATTAGGGACCAAGGGCCATTAAAATTTGTTCAAGGGAAGTTGATCCGTCAAAAACCTGGACACCATTGGCCAATCAAAATATAGCACGTTTGGCGTCCATATTGGATTTTTTATTTGATGGATTTTGAGGCTGAAATTGGTTTTATATGTGTTTTTGGGTATTCTGATCTCAAATTTGCAATTTTCGAAACTGTCGGGTGAACGGTTTGTTGGCCATCTTGTTGATAAAGAGCATTCTAGGTGAATGCCTATCGTCCAGGTGAGCGATACAGGCCCCTTAGGCCTCTTGTTCTATTGGCCTTAGGAGTAATTTATTTCATCTGTTGGCATATGTTGTGTATTAATAAGGTTTGTGAACAAGTTCATGGTTCGAACATGTGTATTGTGAACCGGTTCGGGAAAATCATCACAAACCTCAGCATGTTTGGCGATGATGTCCTATCATTTACAAGAGAATATTAGAATGCTACCAAAATCCACTTTTTCTTAGTAATTTTGCCATTCGAATAAAACATTATATTAAAATAGATATCTAATCTTGACTACTAATGGGTTACAATTAGATCTTTTTCCTTTCCAATATCACAATTTCAAAGTAGTCCAATAAATATGTTGAAACTGCATGTAATCCAATATGGACGTCACGTTTCAAGCCCTAACAAGGGTGTCTCTCTTAACTGTTTAACCCTTGAAATACTGAGTTACAATGTAGCAGCAACACCCTTTAATCAAATGAGTTACAAAATCTACAACAGATGTTTGTTGATTACTTGTACTATTCTGGTAAACAGTACAGTCATTGTCATTTATGACCTTCAGTGTTTTCTTGATCACAGTTTCATAATTGGTGGCACAATTCCAGCCCTGGCATGAAGATGGTCCTAGGCTGTATATCCATCAACTGTGCCGTGTTTGTTCTATGGAGAATACCAGCGTTACAGCCTATGCTAATGAAATTTTTCTACTCCACGCCAACATCAGGTATTGGAAATCTGTATCACGATAGATATTACTTCCATTTGTATTTACTTGTAAGCTTGTATTTTTCTTCTGTTTCGTAATGTGTTTGTCGTCCCACGACATCATTGATGGTGGTGAACATCCCTAACTGCCTACGGCCTCAATCGTGATAATTCGTATCCAGAGCATACATGTAGTTTTAAAATGCTGATGCAGATTTGGGACATTAATATATTTTTTGCATCCTTTCATAAGATTCAAGTTTCAAGCCCTAACAAGGGTGTCTCTCTTAACTGTTTAACCCTTGAAATACCAATTTTGCTGATGAAACCCAGCAAAATATTCCAAGTGAGTTTAATAATCAGCTTCAAATTATTTTAAAATCTCTAATTAAAATTAGGTATACAAGTAGCCATGGCATTACAGTATTTGGCATTGACAGGGAATTGAACCCACAACCGGCGAAAGCGCCAAGCATCATAGCCAACAAGCGCTTCCACCACACCAACGCCGTAAGACAGAGTTACTTTGCAGGTAAAGCTTTCGCGATGTGAGTTTCTGATACAATGTGGAATTCTGTGGTAGCTAATTTTGACTTTAATTACTATAACTGACTAGAAGTTTGTGAGTTATATGTACAGAGAGTCAGTCACACAGTACCTCACCTGTACACACATCACAGAGACCACACATTTTACAGCCATTATACTTAGTTATACAAGTAGCCATGGCATTACAGTATTT
Source organism: Chaetoderma sp. LZ-2023a (assembly GCA_034401795.1). Classification (NCBI taxonomy): domain Eukaryota; kingdom Metazoa; phylum Mollusca; class Caudofoveata; order Chaetodermatida; family Chaetodermatidae; genus Chaetoderma; species Chaetoderma sp. LZ-2023a. The sequence goes on from CM067368.1 coordinate 8,581,909, forward strand.
GGCATTGTTAAAAGTATTATTTCATGTCTTGTTTTGAGAGAAATTTCATTTTAACTTATATACATGTACTGTGTATTTTATTTAAGTTTTAATTCTGCTCTATGTTTCCAGCTGCCCCGAGTTTGTCTATGTTCTTCTCGATGTTCAGTCACTACAACGCGTGGCATCTGTGCGCTAACATGTATGTGTTGTGGTCATTCTCATCAATCGCGCTCAGTCTCCTAGGAAAGGAACAGTTAGCAGCTGTTTACATAAGTGCAGGTAATTAACCGTTTCCCTAACCTCGCTCAATAAGTATATTCTTTACAATATAAAACTTATTCTGATGACAATGTTGAAAATGTGATATACATGTAGGGAATTTCTTGGTTAATGGGTTAACATACAATAACAATAGAGGTGTCCATTTCTCGTTAAGCTCGGCCCACCTTTGAATTAATTTTACTACTTTGAACCCTAAATTCCCAGAATATCTATTTCAAAGTAAATATACAGGTACATATAAGCTGATAAATATTTTAAAACTAATTTGACTGGGAGCTTTTGCTGTTTATAGCAGCGACAGATCATAGCCAAGTTAGTTTCAAACTCTTCAACAGAGTGTTTTAAATTGTAACTTCACCCAAGACATACAATGGAGGAATCTAGTTTTAGTTATGCCCCGCTCATCTTTAGCTACGCTCCACCCACCCTTTAACCATGTTGGGATCGATCAATCCCTGCAATCTCTGAATCTCAATTTTTCAGAAAACTGTACAAGTCAGCTGTTATATATTTTGCCCATGGCAGCAACAGTGCCCGGGCAAATTAGTTTCAAAATATTCAACGGCATGTTTATTAAATATTAAAGACATATAATTAGTACAACAATGTGTAGTCCATCATCAATTAAGAGTTTGTAACGAACTTCCATGGAGCTATGTCATTTATGAAGTAATTGATTATGACATCATCCTACCCATAACGTAGTTGATTATGATGTCAGATGATTGATGGATAAACTGGACTCGTCCATTCAGACACTTACTGTCATTGTGAGACTTTTACATCTTTCATGACAGACCTACATTATTTGATTGGGACATCGGCAGGTTCATGTCAAATGAGTTTCAAAATATACAATAGCTTTCCTGTATAGATGTCGTGAACTAGAGATACTGGAATTTCGAGGGTCAAAACCTTTAAGATATTTGTACATGTATGGAGAAGCAATTTCTGTCTTAGTAAAACAGCTATATCAATGATTTTGAATTCTTTAAAAAATCTTCTCAGAAGCTACTTGAGGGATCGATTCAAAACTCATGAAATATCATCTAGGGTAAGAGCTGAACCCAGCTTTTTCAAGGGAACTTGATTGGCCAAATAGTTTGGCGGCTATCTTGGATGCCATAGTTTTCCCGAAAACAACTTCTCCAGAACCGCAGAAGGGATCGGGCCGAAATTTGGGAGATATAATTATAGTGTAAGGGCCATTAAAGTTTGTTCAACAGAAGTTGATACGTCAAAAAAACATGGCCAGCCCGGACCAATCAAAATGTAGTGAGTGCATTTGGCAGGTATTTTGAATTTTTTCATTTGATGGATTTTGAAGCCGAAATTGGTTTTATATATGTTGTTGAGCATGCCGATTTCAAATTTTCCACTTTCGAAACTGTCGGATAAATGGTTTGGCGGCCATCTTGGATCGTTTTCCCGCCAAAACTCCAACACTAAAGCAATCGGAAAATTTAAATGTCTTCTCGAGAACCACTGGACTGATCTCAAGTATATTTAGCAGCAATCATCCGTAGGGTATAGGGATCCAAGTTTGTTCAAATGAAGCAGATTGGCCAATTTGGCCTGCCGCCATCTTGGATTTTGGGCAATTTTGAGAAATGTCTAAAAATCTTGGAAACCACTTGGGGCATCGAATCAAAACTCATGAAATATGATCTAGGCGAATAACTGAACAAAGTTTGTTCAATGGAATTTGATTGGCCAAATAATAGCTTGGCGCCCATCTTGGATAATCTACATTTAGTTTTCGTGAAAATGACTTCTCCAGAACTGCTGACCGGATCGAGCCGAAATTTGGCAAATACAGTATGATTAGGGACTAAGGGCCATTAAAGTTTGTTCAAGGGAAGTTAATACAAAAAAAACCATGGCCACCATCGACCAATCAAAATATAGTGTTTGGCGGCCATATTTGATATTTTTATTTGATGGTTTTTTAAGGGTTTTTAGGTATTCTGATTTCAAATTTGCAATTTTAGAAACTGTCAGATAAGCGGGTTGTCGGCCATTTTGGATCTTTTTCCTACCAAGAACTCCCATACTAAAGCAATGAGAGATTTAAAATGTCTTCTTCTTGAGAACCACAGGACCGATTTTAAGCATATTTGACAGGAAGCATCCTTAGGGAATAGGGATACAAATTTGTTCAAAGGAAGCTGATTGGCCAATTTGGCCAGCGGCCACCTTGGATTTTGGCTGACTTTTAGAAAAATCTCTGAAACTGTTTGGGCGATCGATGCAGACCTCATGAAATATGATCTAAAGTAAGAGCTGAACCAAGTTTGTTCGAGGGAACTTAATTTGCGAAATGGTTCGGCAGCCATCTTGGATGACCTAGCTTTCGCGAAAATTACTTCTGCAAAACTGCTGAACGAATCGGGCCGAAATTTGGCTGATATGATTAGGGCCGAAACGCCATTAAAATTTGTCCATGGAAAGTTGATATGTAAAAAAACCATGTCCACCATGAATCAATCAAAATATAATGCGTTTTTGGCGGACATCTATTTTCTGCAAATTTCCAAGAAAAATATAAAAGACTTAATTATTAACGACTCGGCCAATTTTAATAAAACTTGGCTAAACTTTCTTCACAGAAATTTGATTGGTAAATTTTTACAGTAGTCTCATTTTGTTCGGTTGTACCAGTCGCCAATAATTCCAGGTGAGTGACACAGGCCCCTTGGGCCTATTGGATTACTGACAGGTTTTATAGAGGAGGATTTTTCTCAATCCCAGTGTAAAATGAATGATGGCTCCTAAAGCAACACAAATTGTGTTTGATGTGCTATGCATTAAATAGCAAAACAAACAGTCTTGTCATTCAGGCCGCAGTTCAGAGCTCCAGAGAAGGGCAATCTGGTTGCACTTTACTACTTATACCAGCTACAATGTAATTACAACTTAGGAATACCAGCAAAATAATCTGCAATTCTATATTTAACGTATTTACTTTGCATCAGGATATTCTTGTTATTTTGACCCTTTAACACTCATATCAGGCAAAAACAGCTTCTGCTGTGGTGTTGAGAAATGTCGATTTGCAGACCAAGAGAAGACTGTTTTTGGCAATTTACCACTGGAGTGACTGGTTCGATAATCAAGCCAGTCAGTAGAGTGCTAAATTTTCTGAAATATTCTCGTCTTGGTCTGAAATGGACATTTTCTAGGAGAAAATTGAAATTTTCTTGAACAGATTCAAGGATTAAAGGGTTAAGGACCACTCAGAATTGTGTCCTGAATCCTGTGTTAATTACCTTGTGTTTTTTATTAACAGGTGTGTTTTCGGGCTTGACAAGTTATGCAGGAAAAGTCCTCCGTAGTTCTTTCCTTCCCTCACTAGGAGCTGTAAGTCATTTCTCTCATAAAAAAATTGTGTGGTTAATTCAAGTATTTCATTGACATGATTGACGTAAAATTTCAAACTAGAATGAATCCTAATTAGGTTACAGTCTAGCGTGTGTTGTACCATAGGAACACCACAAACCAACCAGCGTATTAAACTTTTAACACTCAAATTTGTTAATGAAAATTTTAATTTTCTCAACGAATATGTCGATTTGCAAACCGAGAGAAGACTACTTTTGAAAATTTACCACTGGAATGACTGGCTCGGTTATCGAGCCAGTCATTCCAGTGGTAAATTTTTTTAAACAGTTCTCAGTCTGCAATTAGACATTTTTCAAGACCACTGTAGAAGCCCCCACCCACCCATCATCATCAAAAATCAAAGAAAAAAGCAATAGAGCCTGTGTCGGTCACCTGGAGCATAAGTCCATCCATCCATCTTTCTGAGTTTTTGTCTGTTCATCCGTGCAAATTTTGGGTTTTCATTTTTGCGAAAGTGGGATTTAGGGGTGGGGGATTATGTTTTTGCTTACATCTGTCCATCCATGCGTCTGTCACACACAGCTTTTCGTTCGGTAACTAGCTCGGAGTATCATGTAGAAACTTGATGGGAAGGTTGGCGGTGCTGGTAGGGAACTGCATGTTATGTTGGCTATGATAGCAGGGAACTGCACATTATTTTGTGGGTCATCCATCCATCCATCCATCTGTTGAGTTTGTGTCCATCCGTGCAAATTTTGCATTTTCATTTGATAATTTTATTTTTGCTTGGAATATCTTCATGAAACTTCATGGGAAGGCTCATTCTTTTTTAGTAAATTTTTATTCATAATCATTATCCTCTTTCGTCAGTGCGTGCCTCCATGCATCTATGCAAGCAAGGGGGATTATGTCATCACACTGGCTGCCATTGCGGGGTGATCATTTGATTTGTATCATCTAGTTTCCATTGTTTTTTCATGGGAGTTTCTGGCAGGAAATAAACTTCAATGGCCCTTAATTCCTAATCATATCTCTCAAATTTCAGCACGATCCGTTCAGCTGTTCTGCAGAAATCATATTCGCTAAAAACTAGGCCATCCATAATGGCCGCTGAAACATTTGGCCGATCGAATTACCTTGAGTGTTAGTTTTTAAAGGCATTTCTAAAATATCGGCCAAAATCCAAGACTTTGAACATAGACATGTATGAACAAAATGTATCCTACGCCCTATGGATGCTTCCTGCCAAATATAATTGAAATAGGCCCAGTGGTTCTTGAGAATATGTTTAAAAAATAAACTTGACAGACATGGATGATCGCCATGGTATAAGCTCACTTAGCCATTCTGGCCAGGTGAACTAAAAAAAAGCCCTGCCATGTGCCATATTCTTGAGGAATGTCTATTTACACGCAGGATGTAGTCCTAGTTAGTATTTCTTTGGATTTACTGAAAGTGAAATACTAAGCGCCACTTCTTTCCTGAATACAAACTTGTTTATTTTGGCCCTGTAGGTGGGGCTTAGAATAGACCTTCCGTATCCTCTGCATGTCGTAAGAGGCGACTAAAGGAGGTAAGGGTGAGGTAACCCTGACAGAAACCTCGAGTGCTGAAGACGGAGGTTCCAGGCCGCACGGCGCACTCTAATAAATCATGGATCCACGCACTTAGCGCATATGATCATGTCGATAGTCACTTACAGGACTGCCGGTATGATCAGCGAATGAAAAGAAAAGAAGAACTTGTTTATTTTACCATAAACAAGCATAAATGTCATATATAGCTAGCTTGTTGACAATTTTTTTTTATTCTACAAGTTGTAGCTAAAGGTTCATCTGGTAAGTTACTAATAGACCGTTTCTAGTTTATCCATTAATCATATGATGTCATAAATCATAATCAACTAAGTGACATACAGGATGATGTCATAATCAGCGATGTCATGAATGATGTAGCTACATGTGTGTATATTCATCACGAACACTTAAGTGATGACAGACTAAGCGTTGTTATACGAATTGCATATCTTTGTTATTTAATAAACATTCTGTTGGATATTTTGAAACTAATTTGACAGGGTGCTGTTGCTTGCTGCCATCGGCACCCACTCAAATTAGTTTCAAAATATTCAACAGCCTATCTGTATAGTTTTCTGGAAATTAATAGTCATGTAGTCCAGGGATCGATCAATCTCAATGCGGTCAAAGTGTTGGTGGAGCTTAGCTATAGATGGGTGGTGCATAGCTAAAACTGGATTCCTCCATTGCGACAGTTGGCTATGTGCAGCATCTGCTTCTAATCTTCCTAAATAACATACAGTCATGTACTTACACTAATATCATATCTGTTAACGGTCAAGCTGGCTAAAACCCAGCTCTGCAATGCTCTTTAGGTACATCAATTTGTAGGCCAAGGGAAGAGTCGAACATTCCAGTGATAAATTCTTAAAAATATCCTATTTCTTAGCATGCAAATGGACATTCATTAAGTAACCCTTTCACTGACGAATTTCCCATTTCTCATTTTGAAGGCAACCATACAGGAAAACTGTTAAACATTTTGAAATTAATTTGACTGGAAACCATTGCTGCATCATGCAGCAATGGCCTCCAGTCAAATTAATTTCAAAATATTCTACAGAATAACTTATATCATAAGGAATCTTTCCTTTCTAGGGAGTTTTCCGTGAAAGGGTCATGACCATTGCAGAAGCTTGACCATTAAAATGTAAATACTTTCACTGTGTAGCTACTATAAGAATAAATGTGTTTCTCTCTCCACAGTCTGGCGCTATCATGGCTATCCTCGGTGCAGTGTGTGTTAGTTTCCCAGAAGCGCGCTTATCAATAGCATTTATTGGTGATATCATACCTCATTCATTTACAGCTGATACAGTGAGTAAACGTGAGATAGTAATGAAGGATTCCAGTTTCTCAGTCAAGTCATATGATGTCATAATCAACTAGTTGATGTTTAGGATGATGTCGTAATCAATTACAGCATGAATAACGTAGATAAGTTCGTCACGATGCTTAATTGATGACGGACTATGGTGTGTTGTACGAATTGTATATCTTTACTATTTAATAAACATGCTGTTGAATATTTTAAAACTTACATACACTAGGCACATGCTTGTACACATCCACATACACCCAGGCATACATTACATACACCAGGTACATGCTTGTACACATCCACATACACCCAGGCACACATTACATACACCTGGCACATGCTTGTACACATCCACATACACCCAGGCACACATTACATACACCAGGTACATGCTTGTACACATCCACATACACCCAGGCATACATTACATACACCAGACACATGCTTGTACACATCCACATACACCCAGGCATACATTACATACACCAGACACATGCTTGTACACATCCACATACACCCAGGCATACATTACATACACCAGGTACATGCTTGTACACATCCACATACACCCAGGCATACATTACATACACCAGGTACATGCTTGTACACATCCACATACACCCAGGCACACATTACATACACCAGACACATGCTTGTACACAACCACATACACCCAGGTACACATTACATACACCAGACACATGCTTGTACACATCCACATACACCCACGCATACATTACATACACCAGGTACATGCTTGTACACATCCACATACACCCAGGCATACATTACATACACCAGGTACATGCTTGTACACATCCACATACACCCAGGCATACATTACACACACCAGACACATGCTTGTACACATCCACATACACCCAGGCATACATTACATACACCAGACACATGCTTGTACACATCCACATACACCCAGGCATACATTACATACACCAGACACATGCTTGTACACATCCACATACACCCAGGCATACATTACATACACCAGGTACATGCTTGTACACATCCACATACACCCAGGCACACATTACATACACCTGGCACATGCTTGTACACATCCACATACACCCAGGCACACATTACATACACCAGGTACATGCTTGTACACATCCACATACACCCAGGCATACATTACATACACCAGACACATGCTTGTACACATCCACATACACCCAGGCATACATTACATACACCAGACACATGCTTGTACACATCCACATACACCCAGGCATACATTACATACACCAGGTACATGCTTGTACACATCCACATACACCCAGGCATACATTACATACACCAGGTACATGCTTGTACACATCCACATACACCCAGGCACACATTACATACACCAGACACATGCTTGTACACAACCACATACACCCAGGTACACATTACATACACCAGACACATGCTTGTACACATCCACATACACCCACGCATACATTACATACACCAGGTACATGCTTGTACACATCCACATACACCCAGACATACATTACATACACCAGGTACATGCTTGTACACATCCACATACACCCAGGCACACATTACATACACCAGACACATGCTTGTACACATCCACATACACCCAGGCATACATTACACACACCTGGCACATGCTTGTACACATCCACATACACCCAGGCACACATTACATACACCAAACACATGCTTGTACACATCCACATACACCCAGGCACACATTACATACACCAGACACATGCTTGTACACATCCACATACACCCAGGCATACATTACACACACCAGGTACATGCTTGTACACATCCACATACACCCAGGCACACATTACATACACCAGACACATGCTTGTACACATCCACATACACCCAGACGTACATTACATACACCAGGTACATGCTTGTACACATCCACATACACCCAGGCACACATTACACACACCAGGCACATGCTTGTACACATCCACATACACCCAGGCATACATTACACACACCAGACACATGCTTGTACACATCCACATACACCCAGGCATACATTACATACACCTGGCACATGCTTGTACACATCCACATACACCCAGGCATACATTACATACACCAGACACATGCTTGTACACATCCACATACACCCAGACATACATTACATACATCAGGTACATGCTTGTACACATCCACATACACCCAGGCATACATTACACACACCAGGTAAAGTAAGGTGTGGTGATTCTATTTATTGTTGTTATATCTACTTGCACATTACACTTAATATGTGACTTCTTACATATAACGTCCAGGTTATGTCTCTCATTATGACAGAGTTTGTTAATGTTTTTAACCATTAAACCGTCACATATTTATCCCCCCCCCCCCCCCTTTTCGCTAATTTCAGATTATGTTTTCGCTTCCGTCCGTGCGTCCATGCAAATTTGGTGTTTTCGTTCAATAACTTTATCTTTGCTTGGAGTATTGTGACGAAACTTCATGGGAATATTGGCTATGGTACTAGGGAAATGTACATTATTTTGTGGGTCAGTCAGCCCGTCCCTACGTCCATCCATCCCTTTGTCTCTGAATTTGTGTCCGTCCGTCCATGCAAATTTTCGGCTTTCGTTCAATAACTTAATTTTTTCTTGGAGTATTGTGACGAAACTTCATGGGAACCGTGGCTATGTTTCTAGGGAAATGTATATTATTTAATATAGATTAATTAAATGCTACAATAATTGTCATGTCATTTCTGTTTTGAGATGGTCAAACGAGATTGTGTCCATTATCTTTGGTTATTATCATTCAATAACTAAACCTTGTACTTGAATGTGTTATTGAATAAGTTAGTAATCTCATGTGGCTAGTTTATAATTATTTGCTCCCATGTGTCTGTGTATCCATCCATATGTCTATCCAAATCAGTGGGATTATGTCATCCCACGAACATGTCTGGCGTTGCGGGAGAGTGGGGTGGGTGGGTTTGGGGAGGGGGCCAAAACAGCTTCTGTAGTGCTGTTGTGAAATGTCCACTAGCAGATCAAGGTAACTATTTATGAGAATTTACCACTGTCTGGATAACCAGGACAGTCATTACAGTGGTAAATTTTCAAAAATTATCTCTTGTTTTGCAAATGGACATTTTCTATGAACAAATTTAAGGATTAATGGATATACATGTATTAATTTACTTGTCAATATCAAAGGTCACGATCATGCTGAACTTGGTGTAAAGGTAAGCATTAGCTAGTATATAATCCTGTTCTTCTTGAATTACAGGCCTTGAAAGCATTAATAGGTCTTGACGCGATAGGTGTGCTCCTAGGATGGAAAATGTTTGATCATGCAGCGCATCTCGGCGGCGTTCTGTTTGGAATGTAAGTCACACATGTATGCTAATACTAGCTGTAGGTTTATTATGTCATCAGTCGCTGAATGTCTAGGTGAGATAATGCCACTGTCTGTAAGGTTTTTAGCTCAGCTCAGCGATCACTTCCTGTCCGGCATCTGTCGATCTGTTTGCCTGACTGTCTGTGTGCATCATCAACAATGGTTGCATGTTTTGTTATTTCTGAACAGATGTATATCAAACTCTGCCAAAATGTTCCTATATTCATCTATTTGACCTAGTTTCTTCAGAATATAGGTCAAAGAATGTGCTTATGCTATGGAGACTGTCCGTCATCCACCCATCTGTTGACTTTTTCTTTCAACGATGTGTTGTCAAGAACCACCTGGCCGATTTTAATTATATTTGGTAGGACGCTTCATTAAGGCATAGAGATCTCAAAAGAAGCCAATTGGCTGATTTGCCCAGTGGCCATCTTAGATTTTACACTATTTTTAGAAATGTCTAAAAATCTAACTTCTCCGAAACCTCTTGGCAATTTGATGGGAAATTCGAGAAACTTCATCTAGGGCAACAGACGAACCAAATTTGTTCAAGCGAACCCGATTGACTTGGATAACCTAATTTTCACAAAACCAACGACCCCCCCTGAACCGCTTATTTGGGTAAATATGATTAGGGATCGAGGGTCATTCAAGTCTGTTCAAGGGAAGTTGGTACTGTATGTTAAAAATCATTATTGCCATCGACCAATCAGCATTCAGAGTTTTGGCGGACATATTGTAATTTCCTATATGATGGATTTTGAAGTCAGAATTGGTTTTATCTACATGTAGGTTTATGCCAATATGAGTATAGCAATGTCAAATTTTGCACTTTGCCTTTTGTCAGATGAATGGGTCGGCTATCATCCTGGATTATTTTACTGCCAAAACTCTTATACAAAAAGAATGGGAAAATTAATATGTCTTCTTAAGAACCACTGGGCCAATTTAATTTAATTTGGCAGCAAGCATCCTTATTGTGCTTATGACATAGAGATGATGCAAGCGTGTTCAATTGAAGCGGATTGGCCGATTTGTCCTGTGGCCATGTTAGCTTTTAGAACCTCCAAAAACCCTATAGGTAATGAATTAGAACAGGTTTAAAGGACTTCTTTCCAAAAACCACTTGCTTGATTTCAATTATTAACTCACCTGGCCAGAATGGTCAAATGATTTTATGCCATGGCGACCGTCGGTCAGCCGTCTGTCCAGCAGTCAACCTTTGCTTTAAAACGTGCCTCGTAGACTGCTTGGCAGATGTTAACCAAATTTGGCTGGAATTATCCTATCAAGCAGTGATAATATCTAGCAATATCCAAGTTCCGAGTCCAGGATATTTATATCCGAGTACTCGCTTTAAGAATTCTTGATACTTCTTAAGCTGATTTAACCTGAACTGATTACTAATATCACATGATTTATATTTTTCACGACGACATTTTCTAACAAATTTTGTATTTATTATGATGTAATAAATGGCCTTTATTAAAGGATACGCAATATTTAGGCGGCCCCTATTTAATAATTTCACTTTCGTGATAATGTTTTTGAGGTATACATTAAACATAGTCGTAAGGCGGCAAGATTTTGTACCAGGAAATTGCTCAAGTTTTGTGTTAGTGTCTCAGTTTTAACCATTTAAGAGAATTGATTTCAACTTTTTGTTGAAATATACCTAAAATAAGCTCACCCCCTTTCTCAGAGATGTTTGTTTGGAAATTGAACACCTCTCGTCCTAATAGACTCGTAGGCTACTAATAGATGATGTATGTTACTTTACATTTTGAAAACCGACTATCTTGGTAATTGATAATTTCTGTAATCATCCACGATCATATTTTAAAGAATACTCGTGATTAATCGAATAAATGTGCACGCCTACTCGAGAACCAGTTGGCCGATTTCAAGTATATTTGGCATAGAGATACAGGTTTGTTCAAATGAAGCTGGTCGATCAATTTCCCTGGTGGCCATCTTGGACATTGGCCTATTTTCTTAAAAACACTTTAAAATCCTCTTTTCTGAATCCGCTTAGGGGATCCATTCAAAACTCATGACAGTTTATCTGTAGGGCAACAGCTAAGCCAAGTTTTTCAAGGGAACTTGATTGGCTTAATGCTTTAGCTGTCATCTTGGATGACCTGGTTTTCATGAAAACGATTTGGTCTCCAGAACTGCTGAGCAGATTGGGCCAAAATTTGGGAAATATGATTAGGAACTAAGGGCCATTAAAGTTTGTTCAAGAGAACTTGATACATAATGAAACATGGCCACTGTGTTCTTGTTACAATTCTGCTCAACTCCTTAAGGTTCTACTTATAACCGTTGGCCTTTATAGTTAAAATGTCAATGTTCCAGGTGATCGATACAGGCCCCTTGTGCCTCTTGTTATGCTATCCACTGATGTAATCTGCATCATTAAAGGCGTATATTCACACCAGAATGCATGAACATTAAGTTATTAAAATCATATTCTTTTAGAGGCTTAAATTCTCTGACTAAATGTAATGAAAAGAAATTAATCTTAACATATGATGATTTCACGAGTCCCTAATTCAGATTCACAACTTAAAAATTGTTATTAATGTATATGTAAGGAAATCATTGTATGTTAAGATTGATTTCATTTCATTACATCTAAGCCCACAGCATAAGCCTATAAAAGTATACAATTTAACAATTTTATTTTCATTCATTTTGCTGTGAATATGCACCTTGAATTGTTACTTTGAATTGTGTACAATTTTCTGTATAGATTTAAATTTAGAATAATTTCCAGTTTTTTAAATTATGAATCTTTGAGTGGCTGTGGTGTTGTGACGTAGTTGTTCTGTTGTTTCTTTTGTTGCGCTTGAAGTGGTTTGTGCGAGTACGGAAGTTGGATTTTTAAGAAGAGTAAAGTGTGTGTGTGTGTGTGTGTGTGTGTGTGTGTGTGTGTGTGTGTGCATGCGTGTGTGCGTGCGTGCGTGCGCGTGCATACATGGGTGAGTGTGATATGTAGAAATATGTGAATTATCTCGAGACCAATGTGAGTAGAATGCGTAACCAGTACCTATGGCAACATCATCCAGTAAACTTCATTTCAAAATGTTTAAAAGCTTAATTACACATATGTCCAATGTGTATGTAAAACGCTCTATAGGCTTCCAGAATTGAAAATTCCAGAGGCATGATATAGGTATAAAAATCTACAGAGTTAATTTTATATATCCAGTAAACTTCATTTCAAAATGTTTACTACATGTAGCTTACACATATATGTCTGGCTTGAATGAGAAACATTCTATAGGCTTCCAGTATTGAATTTTATATATCTTTCTTTCAGCTGGTACGTTAAATATGGCCGTGACATGATATGGACAAGGCGTGAGTTTTTGATGCGATGGTGGCATGAGTTTCGAGGGAAACCCTGACATCTTGACAGAATTTAGTGACTTTATTAAACTATTGACAAAGTATAAATTAAAATAGTTAATTGTGCTATTAAGAGGAATGTGGATGCGGATACCTATCATGGTATAAGTTCTATGTGCCATATTCTTGCTGGAGTTAGAAGAGAATCGTCTTTAGAGATTAGACTAGGTGGCCTTTGGAGCCATTTAATTGTGGTTCTTTAACCGCTTAACACTTATATCAGCTAAAATGGCTTCTGCAGTGGTCTTTAGAAATGTCCATTTGCAGACGAAGAGAAGGCTATTTTATACAATTTATCACTGAAATGACTGGCTTGATAACCGAGCCAGTCAGTCCAGGGGTAAATTTTCAAAAATAATTCGAGGATTAAAAGGTTAAACCTCTAACCATTTAATGGCTACAGGTGCTTAAGAAAACTAAAATATTTTCTTACTGAATGTCCATTCACAGGTCAAGAGAAGACTATTTATGGAAATTTACCACTGGAATGACTGGCTCGGTTATCGAGCCAGTCATTCCAGTGATAAATTTAAAACAAAATTCATTTGTCCTGCAAATGACCATTCCTAAAGACCACTTCAAAGGTCGGTTTTAGCCGTATTCACCCTGAAAGGGTTAATAGTCTAGCCGGCATCAAGCGACTGCCGTATATTTGAGGCATGTAGATTTGCTGGCTAAGAGAAGATGATTTTAAAATTTACTCAATGACAGTCATTACAGTGGTAAATTGTGAAAATAACCTCAGTTTGCCTTCCAGCTGTACATTCACCAAGCAAAGATTGTGATTTGCTTGACCAATCTTGACCATTGAAGGAGTAATGCAGGTGGTCAAAGTACATGTTGTCTTGAGGGCATCAGATCATGTGGCTCTAAAAGGAATTTCCTATTGGAAGTTAGAATAAGAGACCACCATATTTTTGTGTTCTCAGGGTGATTTATATGTATGTTTTATAGATTGCAATTCACATTATGCAAATAGCATGTGTCTTGTACATAGATATATGTTAGCATTTATTGGTCAATGCTATTTAAAAATGAATGTAACTCAGTGACTCCATTTGCAGGCTTACTAGTCTAGTGAGAAAATCTTGTGAGCTGTCATGCCTGTTAATCCTTTAGTACTCAAATTTGGTCAAGAAAATTTAAATTTTCTCTCAGAAAATATCCATTTGCAGACCAAGAGAAGACTATTTTGGAAAATTTACCATTGGAATAACTGGCTCTGTTACTTAGGTGCAGGTCAAGAGATCTTTGAAAATTTACCATTGGAATGACTGGCTCGGATACATTACATGCAACTACAGGCAAAGAGAATGTTTTTGAAAATTTATAATTTGCAATGACTGGCTCAGTTACAATAGGTGTGAGCAAAGAGAGGAATATTTTTGAAAATTTATCATTGAAATAACTCGCTCTGTTACTTACATGACTTAACTGCAGGCCAAGGGAGGAACATTTGTGATATCTTATATGTAACTCTGTCTCACTTGCCTAGCCGTATCTTGTAGCTTTCTCATGCTAAGCCAAGCTTTCAGCTTTTTCAGGGCCGTATTCTTTAACCCTTTAGTGAACAAATTTCTTCAAGAAAATCAAAATATTTCTTTATTGAAATTGTCAATTTGCAGGCCAAGTTAAGACTGATCTTTGAACGATTACTACTGGAATGGCTGGGTCGGTTACCAAGCCAGTCATTCTAGTGTTAAATTTTCCAAAATAGCATTCACTCGGCATGCAAATGGACATCCCTCGAGACGACTGCAGAGACTAGTTTTGGTCGGCTCTGTCACAAAAGGGTTAAAATCACTCAAATTTCACACACATATACTTGACCTATTCTGTAATCGAAACACCAGCACCTGGATAGATATTTCATATGATTTGCAACATTTACTAAAACATTCACTGATTCTCGTCATTCGCTTCGCTACCTGTGTGCCTCAGGGTTTCGTTTCTAGAAATATGTGGTGAGCTATAAATTGCTCTCCATGATCAATGCTAGGCGTGTGATTGCTCCTCTTGCAAAATGAAAATGTGAAAATCTTAATAACATTGTTTAGATCAAAATATTCAAATTTTGATATTTAAGTTTTAAGATTTGAGATGAGTGATTAGTTGCTCTCCTGTGATGAAAAGTTATGCGAGCGAGAGTGATACATATAGCTCGCCTCAGAAACGAAGCCCTGGTGCCTGCCATCTTGTCCTATATGAAAACCCTACTGCACAACATGCTTGGTAAATGTTTTGGCCAGTATATAGTACACATGTATATATGAAATATTTGCCAATACAGTGTTGATTTATTCTATAACATAGTATGTAGGACACCAACATGGTCCAGCAACATTGTTTAAATCTGTACACCAGCTATTGACACAGTAAAAGATAGAATATTGATATCAGAGTGTTAACGGGTACGGTATGGGTGCAAAATGGACCTTTCCTGTGTTAGGTTTGGCCCACCCATCTCTAGCTAAGCTCCACCCACAGCTCACTCACTCATGTTGGGATCGATTGATCACTGAACTCCCTGACTATCAATTTCCAGCAAACTATACAAATAAGCTGTTGAATATTTTAAGACTAATTTGACAGCAACAGCACCCAGTCAAATTAGTTTCAAAATATTTGACAAAATGTTTATTAAATAGTAAAGATATACAATTCGTACATGATGAACTATTAAGCATTTAAAACGGACTAAATCGAGTCATTCATGCCATAATTGATTATGACGTCCTACACGTCCCGTAGTTGATTATGACGTCATGTGATGGATGGATAACCTGGAAAGCTTCATTGTGTGCTGTGTATGTGCAAAGATATAAGGTGAGATGAAAATGTTATCTAATACTACTATGTTAAAATAGGTAGTACTGTAGCACCAGGCTTAGTGTAATGTCATAAGCATAATAGAGAACAAGGCATTGGCTCTCCATGCTGTATAGCTCTATTATTTGTCAACCAGCGTTAAGTCTTGTGGTCTAGAAATGGAGAATTCTCAATATCACTGCAAATGCCATTTTTGTCAAGCTTATGTCTTTGATGGGTGAAGCAACATTTAGTGATAATAACAATAGTAATCAGATTGGTAAACCAATGTAGTACAGTAGGTGTTTTAGTCTAATGCTTGGTCGCTATGTGAGACCAAAAGTCTAAATGATCTAGACTGGTTTTTCAGTCCCTTTTATACCCTTCTTGGGGTAGCCTGTGTATTGGGCAGATCTTGACCATATACGGGCAGAAATTTGTAGTTTACAGGTTTCTTTGTTTGGGATTTTTACCGGTTCTTGGCAGTTTTTGTTTTTACTGGTACACAAGCTCTACGCAATAGAGCCCACAGGCATCAATCTAGCGTGATAGGGAACGCCCTTCACCTGGACAACACGCCCGCCATAGGCAGACACGCCAAGTACATTGTTATTAAACGAAGCTACATTTAGCGTCAAGTATAAGTGTTTTGGGAAATGTACAATATTTTTATTGTAATGTGAAATAAATTTAGTACATAATTACGGCAGACTAATTATTATACAAGAAATATTTTAAACTAGTGAACTCAGACGAGTTAGTCAAGTAACATTCTATATACGAAAGATTATAATTGTAGAGAACTGAGAATCTCATTTGTGAGTACTTCACGGCAGAGGGATGAGTTCAGATACACCAGTGTTTTAACTCTCACGACTCAATGATGGTCAGTCAGCCTAATTAACCCTTTAACACTCTATCAGCCAAAAATGCCTTCTGCAATGATCTTGACAAATGTCCATTTGCAGACCATGAGAAGACTATTTTTGAAAATTTACCACTGAAGTGACTGGCTCCATTATCGAGCCAGTCACTCTAGTGGTAAATTAAAAAAAACCAGTATTGGTCGGCAAATGGATATTTTCTAAGAAAAAATTGAAAATTTGCGTGTTAAAGGATTAACAGCGATGCCAGCTGGTAAGATTTACATGCTACAGCAAGAGCAATGTGAGATTGCAGACCCTCGCCCTCCCATTTTTGTCACATCATTTGCCTAGTGTAAAGATCTTTTCAGATATTCCCAAATTTTTTAGATCACGCCCAAGTTGTGGAATCCTAGTATAGATGATACCATTCCTTGTCTTAAATTCGGAGATCGATCGCACCAGCAGTTTCTGAAGTAACCATAGATATAGAATTTGATCAGGCCTAGGTCCGTGTTCTTTTATCCAAATCATGGCCAAAGGCTGGAAATGCTAGCTTTCATTTGTCTTAAAGTTTGAACCAAAGTGGATCCGTAATTTTTAGTTCACATGGACAGACTGGCTAAGTGAGATGCAATGGCAACCGTCCGTCCATCATCTGTCATTCATCTGTCCGTCAACTTTAAAACGCTGCTCTTCATTAACCGTTTTGCAGATTTCAACGTAATTTGGCTGGAAGGACCTTATGAGGGTAGGCTTCAGAACATCGATACAGAATTTGATTGGTCAATTTCTTGGTGAAAATCTTAGATTTTGTGAAAGGTTACTGAAAATTGTCTTAACGATAGTCCTCATTAGATTTCAACCTAATTTGCTTAGTGGTAGTAGACTTCAGAACTGGTATACGGAATTTTGATTGGTCAAAACACGCCTCATCATGGCCCGCTTGCTGGATTTCAACTTAATTTTGCTGGAATGGCGATGGTACTAGGCTTCAGAACTTGTATACAGAATTATTTTGATTGGTCAATTGTTTCGGTGAAAATCTTTATGAAAAATTTACCAGAAATTGTCAAAATGCTACTCAATGCGAGAGTCTGCAAGCTAACTGCTTGACGGATTGTAACAAAATTTGGGTAGAATGCCCCTATCATAGTAGGCTTCAGAACTTCTATTCAGAATTATGCTTGGATTCAGAATTATGCTTGGTCAAGTTTTTGGGTGAAAATCATAGATTATATGAAAGATTTACTGAAAATTTTCAAATCGCATCTTAACCGCTTGATGGATTTTATCCACTGGAAGGATTCTATAGTGGTAGGCTCTAAAACTTCTATTCAGAACTTTGGTTGGACTATTTTTTGGTGGCCAGTTTAGATTTTTTTTAATTTTCCAGAACCATTTAAAACGCTACTCCTTAATTAAAGGCCTGATTGAAATGAAACTCGGGCATTGGCTTCAACATATCAAATGAGCATTTGATTGGTCAATTTCATTGATGGACATCTTGGATTTTTCAAAAATTATCCATCATGGTTATTTAGATGCAAATGGTTTAAATGATAATGGTCCAGGTGAGCGTCACAGGCACTTGGGCCTCTTGTTTAGATACAGCTTCCGACAAACGCATGCACGCACACACACAAACGCGCACGCACGCACACACATGAATGCAATACCATATTGTGTTAACCTTACTGGTAAATATTATACCACGACATCAAAGCAACGGTGTGCATTCAGTCTCTGTCTTTACAAACCAGTAATGCATCTCTGTGTTATAATAGTGTGTATCAATAGTCATGGTACACTGCAGGTTTATCGGTCAATCATATGATGTCATAAACAACAACGTAACATGTAGGCTGACATCATAATCAATTGTTAGCTCACCTGGCCTGAAAGGCCAAGTGAGCTTATGTCGTGGCGACCGTCAGATGTCCGTCCATCTGTCAACTTTTCCTTTAAACGACTTCTTCTCAAGAACCGCTGGGCCAATTTCAATTATATTTGGCAGGAAGCATCCTTAGGGCATAGGGATCCAAGTTTGTTCAAATGAAGCCAATTAGGCCAGCGGCCATCTTGGATTTTGGCCATTTTTTAGAAATGTCTAAAGATCTCCGAAACCGCTGGAGGGATTGAAGGAAACCTCATGAAATATGATCTAGGGCAAGAGCTCAACCAAATTTGTTCAAGGGAGCTTAGTTGGTCAAATGGTTCAGCGGCCATCTTGGTTGACCTAGTTTTAGCGAAAATAACTTCTTCAGAACCGCTGAAGGGATCAGTAAAGTTTGTTCAAGAGAAGTTGATCCGTCAAAAAACATGGCCACCGTGGGCCAATCATAATATAACGTGTTTGGCGGCCATATTGGATTTTTTTATTTGATGGATTTTGAGGCCGAAATTCCTTTTATATAGGTTTTTGGGTATTCTGATCTCAAATTTGCAATTTTCGAAAATGTAGTATAAACGGTTTGGCAGCCATCTTGGATCATTTTCCCGCCAAAACTCCCATACTAAAGCAATGGGAAATTAAAAATATCTCGAGAACTACTGGGCCGATTTGAATTATATTTTGCAGGAAGCATCCTTATGGCATCGAGATTTCATTTTGTTCAAACGAAGCCGATCGGCCAATTTGGTCGATGGCCGTCTTGGATTTCGGCCGATTTTTAGAAATGTCTAAAAATCTCGTTCTCCGAAATGGCTTAGGGAATCGATTCAAAACTTATGAAACCTCATCTAGGCAAAGAGGTAAGCCAAGTTTGTTCAAGACGACTTGATTGACCGAATGGTTTGGCAGTCATCTTGGATGACCTAGTTTTCCCAAAAACGACCTCCAGAACCGCTGAATGGATTAGGCCAAAATTTGGGAAATATGATTAGGGACTAAGGGTCATTAAAGTTTGTTCAAGGGAAGTTGCTCCGTCAAAAAACATGGCCACCGTGGGATAATCAAAATGTAGCGTGTTTGGTGGACATAATGGATTTTTTTATTTGATGGATTTTGAGGCCAAAATTGGTTCTATATATGTTTTTAGGTATTCTGGGATCATATTTGCAATTTTTGAAACTGTCGGATAAAAGGTTTGGTGGCCATCTTTGATAATTTTCTCGTCAAAAGCCCCTATGCTAAAGCAATGGGAAATTTAAATTGTCTTCTCGAGAACTACCAGGCCGATTTCAATTATATTTGGCAGGAAGCATCCTTAAGGCATAAGGATCCAACTTTGTTCAAATGAACCCGATCGGGCAATTTGCCCAGTACCCATTTTGGATTTCGGCCAATTTCAGGAAATGTCTTAAAATCTTCTCCGAAACCACTTGGGGAATCTTCATCTAGGCCAAGAGGTAAGCCAAGTTTATTCAAGAGGACTTGATTGACCAAATGGTTCGGCGACCATCTTGGATGACCTGGTTTTCACGAAAATGACTCCTCCAGAACCGCTGTAGGGATCAGGCCAAAATTTGGCCCATTAAAATTTGTTCAAGGGAAGTTTATCCATAAAAATCCATGGGTGCTGTGGGACAATCAAAATGTAGTTTGTTTGGCGGCCATATTGCACTTGCAAAAATCTCCACAAACTCATTTAAAAGACTGCTAAATCACCCACCAACAATTTTGACAAAAATTGATGGTGCTCCAGGTGAGCGACACAGGCCCCTTGGGCCTCTTGTTTCATGAATGGTCTGATTTAGTCCATCATAAATGCTTAATAGTCTGTCAAGTAGTACAAATTGTATGTCTACTGTTTAATAAACATTCTGTTGAATATTTTGATAATAATTCGGCTGTTGCTGTTGCACCAATCAAATTAGTTTCATAATATTCAACAGTTTACTTGTATAGTTTTCTGGAAATTGAGATTCAGAGAGTGAAGGAAGGGATCAGTCGATCCCAACACTGTCAAAGTGTGGGTGGAGCTTTGAAAGGGGCGGGGCATAGCTAAAAGTGGATTCATACATTCACGAGGTAAGCCTCCGCTAATAGACCTTTCCATTTTTAGCCACTAGCTAAGCTCCACCCACACCTCGCCGTGTTGGGATTGATCGATCCCCAAATGCCCTAGCTATTCAATTTCCTGAAAACTATACAGGGAAGCTGTTGAATATTTTGTAACTAATTTGACTGGGTGCTGTTGCTGTCAAAATAGTTTCAAAATATTCAACAGAATATTTATTAAATAGAAAAAGCAAACAATTTGTACAACAACACATAGACCATCTTCAAATATGCGTTCATGACGTACTTATCGACGTCATTCATTATGATGTCATTGTACACATCACGCAGTTCATTATAGCATCATATGATGGGTGGGTACTCTGTAAAGGTGAATTATACTAGCTTGATCGTAACACAGGCAAAGCATGGGTGGAGTTTAGCTAGGAATGGGCAGGGCATAGCTAAAAGTGGATTCATACATTGTGTGAGACCTAATTTGCATTTTCCTGGTTATTGTTGGTGGCTGCGCATATAAGAGACAATCAATCGCCTTGCACTGTTATGAACATGTTAGAAGTATGTACATGCGTATTTATATATACATATATATATTAAAATTACTGTCTCCCTTCTTTTTTTACCCTTTTCATTTTGAATTCTTAGATATTGTGATCCAAGGAATATGAATATGAAAGTAGATGATTTATTTAAAAGCAGTCATTCGGTTGCTTACTTGCTTAAGTTGGGGGCTCATCCTGAGCAGTGATTTAACTAAGATGTTTGTTGCCATAGAACTTTGCTTTTAGTCCTTACAACACACATACATGATACAATAATTTCTGTGAGACATAGGAAATATTCAGGTGATTAATACAAAATTACTTTGCCTGCAATCCATTGCTGACTAAAGCAGTAAGGGCTGTCAGTCAAATTCCTTTCAAAATATATCATAGTCTCCTTATATGGGTTTCTTGAAATTAAGATAACGTGGTTTCATCAGTGAAAAGGTTAAAGGTTCACATTCACACCAAAATGCTTGAAAATTAAATTGTTAAAATTCTAAACTTCTGATGGCTTTAATTATGTACCTCAATGTATTAAATCAACATAACTTTTATATGGAATCTGGCTCGTATAAATTAATATAATTTTTTAGTTGTGAAATTGAATTAGGGATACATGTCTCTATTTCAATTTCACAATTTGAAAAATTTAAATTTATATGGATTGAATCGTCATATAAGATTTATTTCGTTTCATTGCATTGAGGTACATAATTTAGGCATCTAAAAGTATACCAATTTTAACAGTATTATTTTCAAGCATTTTGGTGTGAATGTGAGCCTATGATGTAATCAGCAGCACGTTAACTATTGGGTACTGCAGACACCAATATTTACGGTCTAACCGATCTTAATGCTTCAAAGGAGATAACAAATCATAATTAGATTTCATTAAAACCACCAAAAATCAAAGTTTTGGGCATGCAAAAATAAAAGTTTTTGGCATATATAAATGAAAAATAAATGGAAAAATCTTCACAAACTCTATCACTGTTAAAATGTTGGTTGTTTAAACTTTTATTTTGATGTGATATAGAATTTACGGTATGACGTTATCACATGAATTATTGACAATGAGACACATTAGGCCACACATATTTTCAGATTAGAAGACAGTGGCATCTAATACAGCTACCAAGCGGGACATCAGCTCCGATCCAAGTTCCAGCTTAACAAACATCATTTTGTGTTTTTCTTGCTTCTCATTAATATGGCCACAACAACATTCATTCACGCGATGATATCACTGTTAGAAATTGAAGATGACTTTCCGTGACAAAATTTACTATTAAGGAATTCGAAAATATGCAATTTAAATTATACAAAAGCATAATTTTGCATGCTTTAACAGATCTCTGTTTGTGTTCCCGTTTATGATCAAAGTAATCAAAATCGGCCTCTGTAGAGGTCTTAAGTAATCTCCATTTGCAGACCAACAGAAGACTTTTGAAAATTTCCAGTGGTATATTTGCAAAAATAGTCTTCTTGGTCTGCAATGTGCTTGTTGTGCCTTAATTAATGTAAATGTTTTCTGTTCCTCATCAGTCAGGTGAGCATTATGGTCCTTGGGCCATTTATTTGGATACAAGAATATCTATGGCATAGACCAATTTCCCAATTAGAGACACGAAGACCTATGAGCTAGTATGAATTAATTCCCATTTGGAGAGAAGGTTATATCTACCATATGTATATGGACAAAGCAGTCAGTGAGTGGAGACGTCTGCAAGAGGGTCTTTTTAGTCTAGCTACTTATATAGATAACTTCCTGCTCTTCACCACCTATCTACACAGGAGGTGACCGCGCCCGAATCTCGCACCCACTCCTGAGAAGCCCACTCAAGCTCCACGTCACAATCCCACCCACACCCTGCGAACCCACTCCAGCTCCATGCCAAAAACACACGCCCTATCCTGAGAACGCCATTCCAACCCTGCAAACCCACTCTAGCTCCATGCCAAAAACACACACCCTATCCTGAGAACGCCATTCCAACTCTGCGAACCCACTCTGGCTCCATGCCAAAAACACACCATATCCTGAGAACACCATTCCAACCCTGCGAACCCACTCTGGCTCCATGCCAAAAACACACACCCTATCCTGAGAACGCCATTCCAACTCCACGCCAGCAGCGCACACCATATCCTGAGAAACCCACACCTCCATGCCAGAAGCCTACACCCTATTCTGAGAAACCCACAACACTCCCATGCTAGAAGCCAACACCCACCCCCGAGAAGCCAGACGAGTTCAATGCCAGAAGCCAACACTCACTTGCATGAAGTCCTCCTGCTCCACACATGAGGCCAACAGCCACCTCAACTCTATGCAGCAAGTTCTAGCCATGTGAGGACTGATTATGTCATCCCATGGAGGGATTTGATCCATCACTCATGTTAATCTGTGCAGTAACATCATAATCAAATACGGCGCTTATTAACAGACATCACAATCAAAATGACGGGCCCGTCTCAAAAGTAGTAATTGTCACAAAAGTATTGAATTGTGTGTCTGATGGATTTACAATTTAATGAACATTTTGTTGAATATTTTGAAAGCAATTTGAGCAGGAGCTGTTGAAAAATAATCTACAGCTCACCTGTATAGTTATCTGCAAGTAAGATTCTGGGAGTTCAGAATTAATAGAATTAAAAAGTTGTTTGAGCTTAGATAGAATGGGTGGGGCAGTGTCTCCTAGAAGTCAACCAACACCAGATAATTAAAATGGTTGAGGCACTTGAAGGGAGTAAAGTCTCCCTCTCAATATACCGCTCCACAAGAAGAGTAATTGAACAAATGCATCCACCGATTCTCAGTTCTGATCTAAACAGATATGACCTGTTGGAATTGTGAAGGATTTCAGGCCTAAGGCGCTGCAAAGCCTCAAGGACCACACTCGTCTTGGATTGGACTGGTGTCTTGAGTAGGTTAACACACTACCATAACATCGCTAGCTATCAACCATCAACCAACCTAGCTCTTATAGTGTCATCCATGCATCATTTAAGGGAATGCTTGCTGTTGTCAATATAAGAACAGAAATGGCCAATGTACACCATGCTGAGTTGCCATGCAGTTATGACACGAGTGTATCCTGGTCAGGCACCATCATTCACTGTTAACTGGTTTTTTCCTGTTTAACATCGAGTGTGTTGAGGATTTGAATATCTGTCAATATCAACCACTTCGTGAATTGAATTTTGAAGTTAGTCATACCCTATCACACACATTGACAATGTACACTTCCAGCACTTAGTTTAGTCTGTACACCAGCATAGCTTACCACATTCTCTCGACATCATCGGACCGTACTAATTCTGTCTGGAATTACAACGTCACGGAGGATTAACCCTCAGCCTTTGGGAGAATGAGCTTACCAGGGTATGGTGGAGTGCCACAGTGGTTGTGTTTATTCATTGACACCATCTGATGTGTCAGCTGCAACAGGAAGTTTTGTGCTGGCGGTATGTTTATGCCGGGGTGGGGGGGGGGGGGAATTCAATGGTAGAGATCACCTATGTGAATGGAGCTTCGGATGCTCTGGCTTGTCACTTTGTGGACCCTCATATGCGAAGGGAATGTGATATTACATGGTGGATTGAGCTGATGGCTTCACAAAATTCAGCTCGAGTCAGTGGTGGAAATGCCTGTGTGTACCATTCTGAAAGAACAGAATGTGAATCCATGTATGATGTATGACAAGCTGTTCCTGTGGGTGTACACTGAGCATTTTGTTACAATGTAACCATTCCTACTCCTTGACTTTACGGCTTGCATGATGTAAACGAACATGATATTGAAGCAAGCTGGTTTCAAACAACAGGTCCAGTACATGAATCGAAAACACCGGCAAGTCAGGCGATCAACAGCTACTGTTTAAGTTTCAATGTAATGTGAATGACTATGTTGCTGTGTTAGTTCTGTTTCAGAATGCAGGAGCAGTCCAGGAAGTCTAGATGCCTTTTAGGTTGTTGTAGGTAAGACCAACATTCTCAGTGGGGAGCATGGCGCAGCTGATATTTGTCAACAGGAATGGGTATGCGCTTTTGCAGCTGACCACTGTTGATCTTGAGATACCACCTGAGCATCAGTATCATCAAGATGTTAGAGACATCCCATAATTGCAGCAATCAGCTGAGTTTCAAGGTTTGTGATCCCATATAAGTACGTGAACCTTGGGTGTGACAGTGCTGTACGTCGGCTAAGTGCTGTACTTCGGTTATGCCAAGCTTTGCTTCTTGAATTGCATTCGGCTCACTCGGAAATAGTGTGACCCCACGAATTCAAACAGTGGTTTATAACCATGATCACATCTACCATCCTCTGGCCAACTGATGGCTCACAGTCGAGTATTGGCTCAGATATAAGAGCAACAAACACATAGATTACGAGATTGTCAACAAAACAAAGATAAACTACAAGATTTGGAACAACAAAATATTGATAGATTATAAGTCCTAACAGAGACAATGCAAGATTATAACCAACAAAGTACAGATAAGAATTCTCGTAGTTTTGCAGCCATAATGAACCTGCAAATGATAATGTCCAGTCAGGTGTGCAGCAGCACCAAACGTACGAAACAGGTGCGTCCAGAAGATTTCAAGACTCCCGAGTTACCTCGGGCACTTATGCTATGGCTGGTACACTGAGTCAAAGGAGATACCATGGGATGGCATTAAGCACCCTTTTCTGATGCCACGTATGCCTCCACATTAAGTACCATAGGCCAGTGCATGGCGCCCGCCAGCGGAGCCTAGCGTCCTCTCACCTTTCATGGAAAGTTTTCGTGGAGTGACAATCTTATTTATTTCGAGGTAATGGACCTTTCCATGCCCGCGTAAGCGGGGTCGTATTATGTGATGGCGCTCAACATCTGTCCGTCCGTCCATCCGTGCGTCCGTCCATGTTTATCATACTGTGCAATCACTCAAAGTGCCAGCATCCAGTCCAAACGCTGCTAATGCTGAATTCACTACTAACCAGGAATTGGTAGAAGCACTATTAAAACCTTGGGGAAGTAGTAAACAGTTTGTGCTGGGCATGAGGGTGCTGAGGGCGGGTTGCCTATGGCAGCAAACATATGACACTTAGGCAGCCAACTATAATATCACTAATAAAAATAAGTCTAATAAGACTACACCGAATAGGCCAAATAACAATAGTGTTAATGTAGTTGGCACCGCAGACAGAGTTCTGACTGAGCATATAAACGCCCTAGAGCATGTGCTACCTCAGATGCAACAATAGATGGCCGCCATACTCCAGCAACACGTGGCTGCTCTACCTCGCCATCTTGAGCACGCAGTTGAAGGAATGGCACCAACCAGGTCTGGTTCACCTCATCGTCCATCTAACACCTATGGAAAAAATGGTATGGCACAGCGCAGACCAGAAGGTAAGGAATATCATAGACGTGATGATGTGCCTCATTATGAAGAGAGGAGATATTTTCACTGTTGTGGGACTCATGCCCATTTGCGTGACATGTTTCCTTCTGATTAGTGTGCCAAAATAATCTGCTTTAACTAGTTGGGGTTGACTTGGCTGCGACACACCAACAACAACCACGAAATGATGTACAAAACATGTGAGGCGTGTTATACCTGCTAGTCCGCTACCTTTTCCTCAGCATTATCAGAGAAATGCAACAGGAGTTAACAGAGATGGAGCATTTAGTGAATGCCCAGTTGGAGCCTGATCCTACCTACGCCAAGAATGTGTACATATCAGGGCAATGGTCAACACATGACCATTACCAAATCTCAAGGAGGAAACGCTCTTGTTTTTTTTACTGTAGAGGTGATGAATTAGACAAAGTGGGTGCTTGTGTTGAAGGCCATACCACTAAACGCCCTGCAATGCTTCCAGGCACGTGTAGGAAATTAGAAGACTGAATGAAATAAGGTGTGGCACACATAAGACATCAGATGCAGCAGTACAAAAATCTGCTAGCAGCAATGACAATATAATGTACATACCACTTAAAATGTGTATTATTAAAGCCTTATGCACGAGTGATACCGGTGGAGAAGCTACTGTAATGCGGCCAGATATATTTTGGCCCTGTTGGGTTTTAGTAAGGGTGCCATACCCTTAAATTTTTTAATCGGCGCTTGTGTCTGATAGGAAAACAAACCTAGCCCATCCAGATTTGTGAAACACTCCACCACAAGTTTGCAAATATATCCTCGTTTGTGGGTAGGGGATACTGTTCCACCAACAAAACTGGGTTAACTGAAACATTGAAGTCAACATATGCCCGAAACGCACCAGATTTCTGATTCCTGTTTCTTGAATATTGGGACAATTGGTGTAGCCCATTCACGTTGTTCAACTTTGGTGAGGGTATTCAATTTCTCCAACCTTTCCAGTTTGTCTTCTATCAGCTTTCATAACTCATATGGCACTTTCTAGGCTTATGAATCTTAGTACTATTATCTTTCATTATTAGTTTATCTTTCGTTCGCTTTAATGTTCCAACTGTGGGATAACATCATTCAATATGTCACTGAACTCACAGTGCTGGGTGAGTTTTCTTAGTTCTGCAACATACCTGCTAGCCGATTCTCCTCTCTGTTCGCGCTTGTGGGACTGAAAACATTCTGCAATAATACTCAGTGTTTGCTTAGTGATCTAGGATTTTGACTAGTTCTACATAAGATTTTGCTGTCAGTTTAGGTTTTACGTATCAACATGTACATCTTACCAGATATTGAATTCAACAATGTAGCAACTCTCTTCGATAGCAAACTAATGTCCCAGGTGCTATCCACTATTGTACACTATCATCATGATTCTTTTTTTGTGTTCCCAGCCAGTACAAGACTATGTGAACGAAAACCTTTATCACGAATTACTGTTACGAAAATAGGTATCAATAGCAATATCCATGTTGTCTTTTTTTCAACGGTTCTGTAGACATAATCAAGCTGTAGTGACATCTTCATCTCAAATTCGTTGTATTTACTCGGGTAAGCAAACTTGACCCATTAACAGGAACTTTACATAGTTATTTTCGCTAACAACTCATTTGCATATCATATTGTATTCCGATATATCGTAGCCTAAAATACACCACAGCTACTCCTCCATTCTTGATGATCTCATCTTGGTAAAACTTGACAGGGAATTTCTATAGGTACCGCTTGACATCATTGCCCTGAGGAGTTTTAGTAAGGCACTCACACTTAAATCTTAAAATCGCTACTCCTCTGTTATTGATGAACAGACCTCGATACAACTTGAGAGGGATTTTCTATGGGTCACGTTGAACATAAGTACGGAATCCCCTTTTTGATTGACTGCTTTGTTGGATTTTAGAAAGCTAGCTCAACCTCGAATCTTAAAATCGCTACTCTGTTGGCCGATTTCCCAATAACATCGAGATTACCACGGTATTATGGTTATCATCTGATTTCCAAGTATTGGCAATATCGTCAGAACATTTTGTATAATTTGCATTGATTAATAAAATCAATATAAAACAAAATTAATCAATCTCGTAGTTATTTCAATACGGTACTAGGATAATCGTAGTCAATTCAACCAGTTTATAATCATTTACGTAATCTAATCTTTAATGGGCTGTATGCTCTAGTAATACATGTATTCCTCATGCTATCTTTATTATTCCACTTTTATACCCCGTCAATAAATAAATTAGTGGGGTAGTATGTGATGGCTTTTACCAGCGGCGGGCGGGTGACAGATAAGATTCTGCACGATAAGTCCACTACTGTTTATTAGATAGCTTTGAAGCTTCGCAGGTTGATTTGTGGGGTATTATGTGATGGCGTTTATGGGTGGTGGTGGACAGCAGAGTGGTTTCCGCATGATAAACGAAATCCAATATTGCCGCCCTCCACCGTGACCATCTTGAAAATTGGTTTGTGGATAATTTTATTTCTGTACGATAACTTTGCTACCGTTTATAGGATCACTTTGAAACTTCATAGGATGATGTGACTAGGTGGCCATCTTGGAAATTGGTTTTTGAAAGATAACGTCCAGGTATTTGTTCTACCGAAAGTGCATTACTTTGCATTTGGACTCATACAAATCACATTTGTCAATTATCTACCCATTCTTACGCTGTTGAGGTCTGATTTGAGGTGGTCGTCATCTCCTTTTGTAGCATTTCGTGAAAGTAACTTAGTATCGTTGGCGAACAAGTGGGCAAATTGTGTGACATCGTGAATAAAATAGATGAAGATTACTGAACAGTACAGGGCCAAACACTTAGCTGGGGTATCCCACTAAACACTGGTGACCAGGTGAAGCAGGAACAATTAACTACTATGCTGTGTCTTCTGCTGTTGACTTGGATGATAAAGAGAAATAAGCACTACAAGTGAATGTAGATATGGTTTGCAAACCTCGAACCTCGGTTTCAACATTTGGGTTGTGACGTCATAGAGTGGTTATGGGGTGCAGAAGACATAATTTTTGGTAGAATAGGGGCATGTTTCTATCTACTCGTAATACATGTATGTGGTCTAGAATGAACCTTTCTCGAGATATATGCCATGTTATACTCGATTGGCAGCCATCTTTGCAGCCATCTTGAATTCTAAGATGCTCCTCTCAAAAGATTTTACTAGATTTTTTATATATCACGTATAGGACCATATAGAATAAATTCTAAGTGCTTTCATCTCTGTTTCAATTAGTGGTAGGTTTTGTCAAATTTGTGTTATTTGACTGTACTAATATATCATCTAGGCCTAACTAGTTTTACATGCACTTGTTACTAACAAAAAGGAAAGCCCGCTGATTATTCTGATAAAAATTTGACAA
Organism: Chaetoderma sp. LZ-2023a; assembly: GCA_034401795.1. Lineage (NCBI taxonomy): Eukaryota > Metazoa > Mollusca > Caudofoveata > Chaetodermatida > Chaetodermatidae > Chaetoderma > Chaetoderma sp. LZ-2023a. Next base: position 8,612,188 of record CM067368.1, read on the forward strand.
ATCGATAAAGTTGCTCAAAATATCCTCAGCAAGTCTTGCAACATTGACTGCCCTGCGGATGATTTTGAGAACAATTTGATGGAAAGTTGTTGCGTCGACGATTTTCAGCCAAATTGTTATCAAATCATTACCTAGTGACAATTATATTATCAGCTGTATTTCAACTACAATTTGACGAAAAGTTGTTGTTGCTATAGGCAACAACAGTTTTCAGTAAACTTGTTATGAATAGATTTGTTTTCACATGCAGGAGATATACAACTTGTATTGAACTCTGCTTAGGCACTTACTTTTTGCTCACCTTGGAAGCCAGCAGAAGAATGACTAGCATTAACATTACGAGAATAGGTGTATGCCATCAATTGCGCACCGGTGAATACAATAGAATATGAAAAATGGCGCCAGCGAATATCTATCTAAAATGGTGGCTACACTCCTAGTTAGTTCAAGTGTCCCGAAAGTAACAAATATTCCTAAATTTATACATATCATTTATCAATATATGAGAAATTTAAACAAATAAATTTTTAACCCAATATAATTCTGTATTAGAATTTCCTGAACTCGGTTGGATTTGAAGCATTTCCCAATACTATGTCCTAAATCCTAACATTCTATATGTCAAATGGAGACATCGTTTAGATACTTACTCCCTTCATACATGTATGTATTGAGTGTGAAGCGGTTCATCATAAACCAGGCAAAACATTCAGAAACTTTCTTTTCAAAATTTGTATTGGAAAACACTTCTGGTATTTGCTAAAAATATAACTGTGTCATCGACCAGGTTGTGGAAAAATATTTTGAAAGTACAGCGTTAATTCATTGTCACAACTTTGTTTCTGAAAACCAATTATGCAAGAATTAGTGAGGTCACTGATCAACTAGAGCAATTGCCATCAATGGATACATTAAATTCCATTGTCATACACGTAGGCCAGGGTTGGGGCCAATGTACTCATGTACTCAGTACTCGAGTACACATTTTCAAGTACTTTCATGTACTCAGTACTCATGCCTTTTTATGAGTACATGTACTTGTACTCGGCCTCAGTACATTTCCAAAGTACTCGTACTTGTACTCGAGTACATACTCTATACTTGTACTTTTGAGTACTTAAGAGTACATTCCGAGTACTTATCCATTTTTTTACATAAAAAGATATTTTAAACATAAATTGAGCTAGAAGCCATTGCTTCATTTACTGCTTGAGCCAGCAACAGTCAAATTAATTTCAAAATATTTAAAATCTTAGCTGTTAATTTGTTTTGAAATTGAAATTCTGGATGTTTGTGTTGAAATGGGCTATGCTGTAGGTTTCGCATATGGCCTATTTGCGTTCCATCTAGTCCTAGAGATGGTGGTATGATCGTCGGACAGATGTATATAAGTGTCTACGGCTTCGTGGGATGAAGCTACTGATCGAGCTGACGATGGAATGATTGACTGATGGATGAATATAATTGTCTATTACCGGTGATAAGTGACAGATTGCCTGCCAGACTTGAATATTCCAGGATGGTCGGTTCACTAATTAACAGACCGGCCGAGGCATTGACGGACTGACTGACGGGCCGACTGACTGACTGACTAAATTATTGACTTCCACTGACTGACTGACTGCACAATTGTCTTCATTGACTAACATACAGCTTTTCAGATTAGGCTATGCTTTAACTTTTAACACCGTAACAAGTTGACAACACTAAGTTTGTATATCATATATCTTTCTTCTTCATGTAAATTTAACAACAGCATACATACAGTATTCTCGTGGGCATCACCCACCAACGATCTCCTCAATCAATATAAAACCTTCATTTTTATACAAGTTTCCACAATGATCACGAGAATAATTAAATATAGATTATGCAAGTGGCAGGTGGCATTTGACAACAATTTTTCCAAACTTTCCTTCATACAATCTGTCAATGTACACATACACGCCTACTATCAATTTAAACCAGAACATTTAAAATTAGATGTCTTTTGTTATACTGTTTCGGCATGCATCAACTGGCTCAGACCATTCAAGACTTGCTGACTGTTGTGGTCATTCACGCGTTACTTGATTGTGACAGTGTTTTATCCAGGATTTATACTTCTTGGCTGCCTGTGACACCAGGATTAGATGGGCGTGGCTTACAGATTCCCTCGAAGGTTTTTATTTTCCATGTATAGTAAAATCTCTCCTGCCATATAGGCATGCTAATAGGGTATACAATTAAACAAGTAAAGCATTTTAACCCATGCACTATTTAAACCCTCTTTATCTACCTTTCAAAGCAGTCATACAGGTAAACTGTTATACAATTTGAAAATAATTTGTCTGGAAACCACAATTGCTGCTTAAAGCAGCAAAACCTTCCAGGAAATACTTTTTTAAATGTTCAATATAATCTTTTTAGCAGCATAAAAATTGTCATTTCTGGTCATTTATCATTGAGTGTTGAGAAATGTAGGAGTTAAGATTAGAACAGCTGCAATGCACAAGCCTTATGTCAACAAATACCTGGCGTGGACAATTATACACCTACTGCTAAGATACCATTCATGCATAAACAGTCATGGCAATGAAATTGGACAAAGTCCATTACTTCAGGCTTTATAGACCTCCCAACTCTTAACCTTTTAACACTCAATCCAGCGAGAACCTTCTTCAGTGGTCTTGGAAAATGTAAATTTTCAGACCAAGAAAAGACTCTGAAGATTTAACAGTGGAATAACCGGCTCGATAAGACAGCCAGTTATTCCAGTAGTAAATTTCCAAAAATAATCTCTTGGACTGCAAATTGACAATTTCTATGAGAAAATTTTCTCGAAATAGTTACGGGTTAAAGGGTTAATCAATGTTAATATTTTATAACCTATTTTAAGACTAAAGTTCAATGTTGAATATTTCGAAATATTTTGACTGGAAGTGAATGCTGCCATAAGCAATAATGTTTACCAGTCAAATTAATTTCAAAATATTCACCATTACTACATCAGTTATCTCACTGATGAAGCCTTATATATATGATGCAATCATGCAATTTCTTTTATGAAGTATGAAATAGTCTGGTAAATATTTTGAAAATAATTTGACTGGAAGTAATTGCTGCCTAAGGTAGGAACAACTAGCAATCAAATTATGTTCAAAATATTTGATTATTTCTTACTGTAATGAATTTGTCATTTTGTCTGTGTCATTGAAAGCGGTAGTAAATGTTTTGTGGAATGTTTTGACACTAATTTAGCAGGGAGCTAATGCCGCCCATGGTAGTAACAAAATTCGGTCCAATTATGTCCAAAATATTCAACAAGGTTGTTTTGTAAATAAATAGAGGGAAACACCACTACAAAAGTCGTATTTTATAATCACATGTACTTGTACTCAGCCTCAGTACAATTGCTAAAAGTACATGTACTTGTACTTAGCCTCGAGTACTTTGCCAAAGTACTGGTACTCAGCCTCCTGTACAGCTGCCTGTTATCGACCCCAAGCCTGACGTAGCTCCAATGACATTGGCAGGCGGAAAGTGCACTAATTGAATTTATTAAAACACTATATATTGGAGCACAGAGGCTTATTAGCCTGCATTCTGTACAGTCTATCTTATCTTATCTTATCTCCCAATATCGATCCAATCAGTTCGTATCACATGACTGATCAATTGTTACAGAAGGTTGTTGTGTAGACCGATCTCTGCCTTCTTCATTAGTAATGGCGACTAGTTCCTGCGACAAGGTGTGCAAAGCTTAAGGATTAAAATGAATTCAAAATTCTACTTTAGGCGATCATCATCATCATCATCATCATCATCACGACCACCATCATCATCATCACCTCCCATCCCAATAATGCTTTCTTGTCTTTTCAATATCATCATTTGCCGACCTAGAGAATACTATTTCCGAAAACACACAGCAACGCTTATAGGTCCAGTCCAGTGGCAAATCGTCTTACTCCACAAAATGGCATTTCCCGAACAACTACAGCATATATAACCCTTTAACACACAAGCTGGTAAAAAAACAGCAGAGTATCCATCTATCATCTGACGTCATAATCAACTACGTGACGTGCAGGATGGCGTCATAATCATGACGTCATGAATGATTCGAAATAGTACGTTTTAGCGCTTAATAGTCCGACACGTTGTACGAATTGTATGTCTTTACCATTTAATAAACATTCTGTTGAATATTTTGAAACTAATTTGATTTCACGCTGTTGCTGGTTATAGCAGCAACAGCGCCCAGTCAAATTAGTTTCGAAATATTTACCAGCTTACATGTATAATTTTCTGGAAATCAATAGCCAAGGAGTTCAATGATCGATCGATCCCAGCACGAACGATGTGTGGGTGGAGATTAGCTAGAGATGAGCGGCTCATAGCAAAAAAATGGAAATGTCATTTTGTGGACTAGGTGGATTTACCACTGAAATGGCTGGCTCTATAGGAAAAACAATACAAGAATCTCTGCTAAGAAGAATGATTCTATGCCACGAACCGTTTACATGTTGCCTAAAATTCAAAAAGCCACACGATAGTTGGTTAGATCCTGTGATACCACCTGGAAGACCAAATATTTCAGACTGTGCCCATTAATGTTACAGGAATACGGAATTGGTTGATTACCACCTACACCCAATGGACCTTTCAATTTTTAGCTATGCCCCGCCCATCACTAGCTAAGCTCCACCCACACCTCGCCGTGTTTGGATTGATCGATCCCCGAATTCCCTAGCTATCAATTTCCTGAAAACTATACAGGGAAGCTGTTGAATATGTTGTAACTAATTAGACTGGGTGCTGTTGCTGCCATAGGCAGCAACAGCGCCCAGTCAAATTAGTTTCAAAATATTCAACAGAATATTTATTAAATAGTAAAAGCAAACAATTTGTACAACAGCCCATAGACCGTCATCAAATATGCGTTCGTGACGTACTTATCGACGTCATTCATGACGTCATTCATTGTGATGTCATTGTACACACCACGCAGTTCATTATGCCGTCATATGATGGGTGGGTACTCTGGAAAGGTGAATTTCTAACAGACATCCAAGCTTTGTACAAAAGGGCCAGAATTCGTTTTGGGCACACTGCAATGTATAGAAATATTGACAATTGACACAGCTATAAAATGAGTTCGTAATGTCTTCGAGAAGTACCCATACAAATGACAGGCCGACAAAGAAATTCTAGCTCTTTTTGTGCTTAGGTCAAAAGGAAGCGATTTTCAGTTTAATGGAAAAGCACACCAGCAAATGTGCAAATCAGCCCTGAGAAAACGCTATGGTCCAATCTTTGTTAATATATCAATATTACAGAATGGGAATCCAATGCTTTAGCCAAATGTCATATAAAGCTTCTCAGTTATTAGCTCACCTGGCCTGAAAGACCACGTGAGCTTATGCCGTGGATACCGTCCATCGTCCATCTGTCATCCGTCCATTGTCCGTCCGTCAAATTTTTTTACTTTCTCCAAAAACATTTGGCCAATTTCAATTATATTTGGCAGAAAGCATCGTTAGGCCAGAGAGATTCAAGGTGGTTCAAACGAAGCCGAGCAGCCAGTTTGCCTGGCCACCATCTTGAATTGTGGCCGAATTATTTTAAATGTCTTTAAAACTCTTGTCTGAAATCGCTTGGGGTGGATTTTAAATTCATGAAATCATTTAGGGCAAGAGCTGAACCAAGTTTATTCAACGTAACCTAATTGGCCAAATCGTTCGGCGGCCATCTTGGATGACCTAGTCTTCGCGAAAATGACTTCTTCTCCAGAACCACTGAGCGGATCGGGCCGAAATTCGGGAGAAACGATTGAGACTAAGGGCCATTAAAGTTTGTTCAAGGGAAGTTGATAGGTAAAAAACCTGACCACCGTGGGCCAATCAAAATATAGCGTGCATGGCGGCTATATTGGATTTTTTATTTGATGGATTTTGATGCCGAGATTGGTTTATATATGTTTTTGCGTATTCTAAATTTGCCTTTTTCGAAAGTGTCGGATAAACGGTTTGGCGGCCATCTTGAATTATATGATA